>JAOTMB010000025.1:0-407784 GCA_032357745.1 Camptophora hylomeconis | reverse complement strand
GAATGGAGTGACGTAGAAATATTTGTTCTAATATAGGAACCTATCTATACCTACATCTTCCAAGACATCATCATCATCTTCTTCTTCTTCTTCTTCTTCTTCTTCTTCTTCTTCTTCTTCTTCTTCTTCTTCTTCTTCTTCTTCTTCTTCTTCTTCTTCTTCTTCTTCTTCTTCTTCTTCTTCTTCTTCTTCTTCTTCTTCTTCTTCTTCTTCTTCTTCTTCTTCTCTGTTTCTTCTATCGCACAGACTCTAATGAGATCGCGATCAATTCGACCTATGCTTCTTATACCTGGCCAGTGTCTGCGTTGCTGAAATTAGACGAGAGGATGTGGTATTAGTAGCAGTAGCAAGCACGTTGCATCATATCATATCATAATACATCCGAAAACGTATGAAACTACATAAGCTGCGTCGTTTTGATGGTAGAAGCATAAGTAGTACAGTATAACAAATAGTAATGCGATGTGATGTGATGGAAGTGAATTGTATTGTTGCTTCATGCTATTTCGTATCGTGTACTAACATCATAACGTATCATTTGATGCCTTGTCAATTCTACCACTGTAGCATTGTATTTCATTATATTCCTGAACACCTGCGCTGCGCTATGACCTGAATCTCGATGTACCAAGGGCAATTGTTGCTCTGGTTTGTTTTCAAACACTTGAATTGAATTAACTTGGCTGAGGACGGTAAGGGGGTGAGTATGTAGGTGAGTGAGTTTGCAGATAAGTAAACCAGCAAGTAAGCAAGTACACTGGTAGGTACCAGGGCGCTATGAATCCAACTTGGCTCGACTCGGTGTGTAATAGGTCGACTTGAGTCAGCTACTCTTTTACGCTCGTAGCATCATGCCATTCAGATCAAATCCTGGAAATACCTCAGTTCTTGCCCTTGCTCTCCATTCTTCAACTCTTGTGCACCAACATTTATTTGAACGGGGGAATGTATAAACCGGTTCTGTCCCTGTGCCTACTCGAGTCGGGTTTCATGCCAGATCCCATACCAATGTAGTACGCCGTGAAAGATATCGTATCACATTTAGCCCATACCCAAGTTGACGCCTGTGGTTGCTTAATCAAATTCAACTCCAATACCAGTCCAAATCTCAGTCTCAAGCTTCTAGTCCTCAAACCGTATTATCGTCGTAAATAAACCTCACATCTCTTAGTCCTCTTCCGCCTCTCTCTCCCCATCCATATCCTCCCTTCTTCTCACTCCATCCCAACTTGCCTCTGGGTCCCATACTTCGGACGAATTCTAGGTCTCCTTCAGGACGTTCAGCACGCGTGTTTCCTGTCAGCATTGACTGTATTGACATGCATACTGACTCGACAGATTGGACTGGTGACCAGCCTGCGGTGCCAAGTAGATCGAGACAAATTATGCCGTTGGAGTATATATGTGGGTGAAGGGGTATAGGACGAGATGTTGGAGCGGCGGGTGTAGAGAGAGTTAGATCGATGGGGGCTGTAGGAGATGTAGGCTGGGGTGTGACATGGAGAAACGTTACTTCAGGCGGTTCTAGAAGGTGTTAGTTGGTCAATCACTTGAGGCTTGGAATGGTTGAAACAAGAAGTGGAAGTGCAGGAGTACTGATGGAAAGGTCGGTGTTGGGCAACATTCAGACATACCGATAGGGTAAGTGTCAGGGAATATAAAGACCAATCTGAATATCTGGTTCATGTATATTGGATTTGGATCCAGTACTCGAATGTCCATTTGCCATTCCTTAAGATCCTCTGCTTTTACTAATTCGATGCCTGGTGGTAGAGTCTGTCGTAACTATTGTGGTGCGTCAGTCCATTTTTGAATCCTTGAACAGGGCTGCGTATATATATAGAGATCAGGTTGTGTGTGGATAGACGATGTAGTGGACGAGGACAGAACCCATGGCTAGTATCATACCTTTTGCAATTCCTACCCTGGTATTAGCATGTCATATTCCAGCAACCGAATTCTATCACACACCTTTCCTAGTCTCTTGGACGCAAACATCTTGACTGCAGGAGTTTCTCAATCGAACGAGAGAGTACTTTGGTACGACGAGTGGAACAGGCTCATATAGCCGCCGATAACCTTTATATCCAGTCTTTTCACTCTAATGAAGTTATCGGACTAGGCAGATATGGGGTTTAGAAGATGGTCTATTGGAAGAATAAAATCGTGGGTCAAAACATATAGTTGGTGGTTGCCTGAGAGAAGATTGAAGTAGTGTCTCTTTCCAGAGTCAGCATCTGTCCGTCAGTGACAAACGAAACGTGAGGGGCCGTCGCTGCCTCCGTCTCCCCACTGTCACCACTAGCCTAAAGTACTCCTGAACTTCCGGGTTTCAGCCCTATCATTCAGCTGTCGAATGTAGGTCAGCCTTGTGAGTCTTGCAGCCTAAAATGACGGTCAATGCGTCCATACGTGAAGCTTTTGGGATCGTCATTCACTTAGAACATATCATGAGTTACAGCTAATAAGCTATCAATATATGTGCCACCCTATAGCGATCTCGCAACGTCTTCGCTCCTCGATGCTCGGAGACTGCCATCGTTCTTCAGTGCCGTCACTTCAATGTCCAAGTAACTGTAAAGACGGTGCATGTTTACGGATGAGCAGGTTATTGAATCAACAATCCATGCAAAGCTTCATACTTTCAATCAAGTCGCATCACTCAGGGTATCGCTCGTGTCATAACAGTGCGCTCAAGTAACTTCAACCGTATAAACCCATATCACTCATTCTCAATGTTGGGCCGGGCCCTGATAACTCTTTCTTCTCTCATGAGCTGCAGTGGCATCGGCGACCAATTTCTGTGTCTCTTTTTGCTCCTTCATTTCCCGGACCTTTGCCAATACAACTTCACGGAAGATGGCAGATTTCGCTGCCCGGCTTTTGATAGATTTTGGAGGTGCAGCATCAGTTGCAAGACCACGACCGGGTGATATGCCTCTTTGTTGATTTTTCACAGCAAGACCGGCTGCATTAGAAGCATTGGCTGGAATATCAGTCGAGTCTGGAGCATCCGAGTCTGTATCTTGGAGTCTAAGAGATTCAATACGATTGGCCAACTTGACCAATTCGATACCTCGTCTGAGTTTTGCCTTTGCAATGTACGCGCGGATCTCTGGGAGCAAGTCGTGGTCGGATGCTGTCTCACCTTGCAACCAGACATGTTGTAAAGCTTCGGAACTGGTTTTTCGTTTTGTTGGATCAACTTGGAGAAGGCTGAGAATAAACTCTTTGGCATCCTTGCTCACATCTTTCCAATATCGTTCGTGGAAGAGAATACGGCCGCTTTGACACTCTTCCACAAGATCTTGTAAGTTTTCTGACCGGAAAGGTGAGTATCCACAGAGAAGCGTGTATGTGATTACACCCAATGACCACATGTCGACGGGTTTACCATGACCTCGTTTCAGCATAACTTCAGGAGCGGCATATCCAAACGATCCAGCCATTGATGTAAGTACTTCTCCAGGGTTGTCAAGCATCTTAGCGATACCAAAATCAGCAAGAACCAATTGTGAGTCGGGTGCTCGAGTAAGGTAGAGCAGATTTTCGGGTTTGAGATCTAAATTCGTCAGTAAAGATCGTCTTTATTCCTTGTATGGACCTACCTCTGTGTACAATGTTGCGAGCATGAAGATAGTCTACAGCTTCGAGTACTTGTTTGATAGTTTGTGATGCATCTCTTTCTGTGAACTTTCCTTTCTCGCAGATTCTGTCGAAGAGTTCTCCACCAGTGGCTAGTTGAGTGACGATGTAGTATTTGTCCTGTGGGTGTCAGCTGGATGTCTTCAGTCAATGAGAGCTCATACTCTTGACTCGAACCAGTCCCTGAACTTGACGATGTGTGGATGATTCAATCTTTGTAACATCTTCAATTCATCATAGACCATCTGCTCATTGCCCTTTACGTTCTTCTTGAGTATGATCTTGATCGCAAGCTTATCTCCATGGAGCTCAGCCTCCCTGACAATACCATAGGTACCAGCTCCGAGTGTTCTTCCAAACTTGTATTGTGATTTCTTATCGTAGCTCTCTGGCTGACCATGCAGCTTGTTTAACATATTGGTCACTGAATATCGATACTCTGGGTCAGCCTGCGTTTTCATGTACGAATTCATCGTGAGAGGTGTGCAGTAGAAGGAACTGAAGATGTTGAGACGTTTTGAATATGCGGGCTCAGACTAAATATTGAGACAATAGGAGTATAGGGTATCTTTCTTGAGGAGAGATAGCTGGAGTTCAATCGCACTTACTCATCTTGGGCGGTTATTGGCCTTGTCGCTGGCCACGCGCTTTCCTCGACAACAAGTGAATAGTCGTTCAATGAATGCAATGGAAACGGTCAGGCGCAGTTCTCGACGTTACAGTGAAGGTCTGTTCAACAGAGGTAGAGATTAGGCTGAAGAGCAACCACTACCAATATATCAATACGGGGGCTGAAAATGGAACCCTTGTCTAGAAGCACGCGGCTGATTGCGGGGCTGTGTAGGGATGAAGTTACTGTCAACAAGTGGCGATTGATGGATGGATGGTGTTGAAAAAGTGATAGATGACTCTTCAGAGTACTGTAGTATCGAGAAGTGAAAAGTGTAACAATCTCAGAAGGTCAGATGCATACAAGAACCAGATCTCATGGTATGCTCTCGAGTTTCAGATCTGCTGCCTTTGTTATGAGATGGTGCGGGGATTTAACTTAGGTCGTCATCCCCCATTTGCTGTGGGCTGACACCTAAATTAGAAAGCGGCTAGACCGTCGTGGCGGTGCAGGGCGGTGTATGGGACTCTTCAGGGTGCACAGAAATCGAATGATATGCACTGGGACAATGTGATGTAGGGAAAGTTTTGATCACTGAATCTGTACATTCTCATAGACGGCTTATTGCCATCTACTGACCCAACGCTATAAGATACACGGCTGAATGCATTACGAAACTCCTCCCAAGGACAATCTACCTGTCGACCTCACCAAACACCAGATCCATGGTTCCGATGATGGCAACGGCATCGGCCAACAGATGTCCTCGGGCAATCTGGTCCATACCAGCTAAATGAGCGAAACCTGGTGCTCGAATCTTGCATCGGTATGGTCGTTCACTGCCATCACTGACGACGTAGACACCCATCTCACCCTTTGGTGCTTCGATTGCACTGTACGTCTCTCCTGGTGGTACTGTGTAACCCTTAGTGTAGAGTAAGAAGTGGTGGATGAGTGCCTCCATGTTCTCTTTCATGGCAGCTCTTGGTGGTGGTGCAATCTTGTAGTCTTCTACCTTAACGGGTCCAGCTGGCATCTTGTTGAGACATTGGTGAATGATACGTAGTGATTGTCTGAATTCCTCCATTCGAACCAAGTATCTGTCGTAGCAATCTCCATTGACACCAACAGGAACATCGAAGTCAACCTGACCATAGGCATCGTATGGTTGACTCTTCCTTACGTCCCATGGTACACCTGATCCTCTCAGCATGACACCGGAGAATGACAAGTTCAATGCATCAGCAGCGGAGATGACACCGATGCCCTTGGTTCTGCCGATCCAGATTCGGTTGTCGGTGAGTAGCTCCTCAGTTTCATCGATACGATCTCCGAATTGTGTTGCCCATGCGTGAATATCATCAAGTAGTCCGAGTGGTAAGTCCTGGCTGACACCACCTGGTCGAATGTATGCGGCGTGAAGACGGGCTCCTGAGACACGCTCATAGAATTCCTGCCTGTTGTCAGTAATACTCGTGATGTGCTATCACCTGTCATACCATAAGCTTCTCACGTTCTTCGAATCCCCACAAGAAAGGTGTTAGCGCTCCAACATCCATGGCGTGTGAGAGGATAGACATCAAGTGATTGAGGATTCTGGTGATCTCTCCAAACATTGTCCTGATCCACTTGGCTCTCTCTGGTACCTCAATATTGAGTAGCTTCTCCACTGCCAGGGAGAAGCATTGCTCGTTGGTCATCATCGAAACATAGTCCAATCGGTCAAAATACCTATAAAAGTCAGTTTTTCACTTTTTGCAACACCAACACCAACAACGACGACGTTATTGAGTCCCCGGGGACTCACGGAAGCGCCTGTAAGTATGACTTATATTCTATAAGCTTCTCTGTTCCACGGTGAAGAAGGCCAACATGAGGGTCTGCTCGAACAATCTCTTCACCGTTGAGTTCCAGAATGAGTCGGAGCTGGGAAAAGTCAAAGTTAGCGGAGAAACACCGGCAAAACGAGCGTGAGATTGTTGAAAAGAAAGAGAGGAATGCTCAGGTGATTGAGAGACCAAACAATGAACGTAATGGACCTTGGTAGGGGTAGGTGGTGGGTAGGTGGTGGTGGTGGAGGACAGGTGTGGGAAAACGTACAACTCCGTGAGCAGCGGGATGCTGCGGTCCAAAATTGACAGTGTAATGTCTGACTTTGCGTGCTTCGTAATCTGCTAACTCGGGATCGATATTGTCTTCCTGTATTCCATCAGTGCTGTCCGTAATCTGAGCTCTCAGCCATGCAATAATGCATGGCTGCGCCGTCACAACCCGGGACAAACACGTACCCCGACTTCGTTCACGAGCTTGCTCGATGTCTCATTTAAAGGAGTATGCTTAGACTCTGTCATCGTTGTAACGTCTGCATTCCGTAATGAAGTCGTGGAGATCGATCTTCTGGCGAAGGTTGCGGTCTGTCTGGGGATGGCGAACCGTGGAGCTTGCGCAAGGCGCCTGCTGGCGAGTCGAGCGAATGATGCTGCCATTGTTGATGCTCGTGTACAATGACAGAAGAGAGGAGAGGGTTGTTGAAGAGGCCGGTTGTGATGTCGAGATGCTGCGGCGAACTTGGGAGGCAATATGAACTGAGCTGCGGTGCGAATCATAGACTTCGGGGTGATCCGATTGCCGCGAACACCATTGGCTGATCTGGCTACAGATCGCTCCACTATACCAACCTTAAACGTACGGGTTTTCAATGACATCGATTCTCGAGTTCAGCGAATGTGATACTTACGATGCGGATAAAAGATCGATATCGAAGAAATATGCATCATTTTCAGTGAAATCTTGCGTTGATGCAGACATTGATTCTGAGACCACACGAGATATCTGTCTACTCCTTACGGCGGATGGAAGCGTACCTAACCTCAGCTTGTCGAAACATGTACGTTATTAATATTTATTGCCCTCATGCTACACAGACATGCTCCGCAACTATTTCATCACCAACGATTTTTTTAATGATGGGTAATGTCTGGAGAGTCCGATTGTCATGTTGACCTACGTAAACTGGATTCTGATCCTGGACAAGGTGAACTTCACGGCCATCTCTCGTCAAGAAGAGTTGGTGAGTTGTATGTTTCCATAAAATCGACCTCGTCCCTCTACTGTAAAATCTTCGGAAAAAGCATCGGTGAATGAGATTGATACAAATTGTGAATCCGGTTTAAGCGCATCAAAACCTGCAGCCACGATAACAAGACAAAGCGTAAAGTTTGTGAGCTTCGAGAACATTTTGAATTTTCTCCCATACATACTCAGACTTCCAGCCAGTTCTGACTAGGTTCTGCACATCAGCCACGGTTGCATGCAGTCACCGAGATGACTATTGAGCCACATGAAGATGCGCCGTCATAGCCTCAGTCATTCAATAGGAACTACGCAATAGTTCAGAGTGCAAGAGGAGATGTTTAAATATTATGTGGTGAAAAAACGGCGCAGGAAATTGCGCCAGACTAGGAAGCTGTCGATTGCTGGAAAGTCAGACAGTCGGACTTGATTGGCAGTGATGATTGCATGTCAGGAGGTGATGTGAATGTAAGACTTGCCAGACTTCTCTGTCGCTGTGGAAGAAACTCGCAGCCGTCTCGAAAACTTCGTTGCTGTGGTCGCTTTGCTGATCTGTTCTACATTTGCCTGTGACTTGTCAATCTGGAAAACACTGTTTTTGGTATTCGTTTCAATTTCCATCAATTTGCCGACCATGGAACAGAGTAAGTCGTGTATTAGTGACGATTGATATCAAATGCCGATACTGTCAGTTGTACTATCTTTCGCCACTCCTGTCCAAGAGGGCTTTGGAGTCCGTATGTACGGTTTTCGATGCTCCAAAAGATCCTGCCTACTCCCATACTACCAGCAAGAAGCCCCAGAGTCATTGTAGAGTCTTTAGAGGAGCCTGAGGAGTCTGTCAAGGAGTTTTTGGCAAGCGTGACGAGGGTCGATGTGTCTGAGACGCACATTGTCGACCATCCACCTGATAGAAGTGCGAGACCCGGGCCGAACTTGGGTGTTTTGTATGTGTCAACATCTGGCGGTTTGATCTTGTACTCGGTCATACTGACTTGTTCCCAGTTCACTCAAGAATGAGCGCGTGCGCGTCTCTATTGCGTCTGTGGTCCCTGCTGCTCTCGTCTTCGCTGTTGTCGACCCTCCTCCGGTGTCTGGTGATTGGAGTAGGAGCCAGGACGCTGGGCAGACGTCCGTGAGGTATCACCAGTCCTACCACGGTCAGAAGAGCGGGAGTCATGGCGAAGACGAGTGGGAGGTGATCAGCAGAGCAGGCGAAGATGACGGTGATCTCAGTGAAGACGATCTTCTTATTTTGGTAAGTCTGTCATGCAGGGTGAACTATTCGATGCTCTGGAACATGAATGGTTCTTGTCTAGTGCAGGTACCGCCTCGAAGCTGGGATTTGAATATGTACAGCTCCTCCTTGCTGTATCGAAGTCATGGTATTTGGGGAATGATAGAGAAGACAGACTAGAATCTCTACTCAGCATTGTCTTTCGCAATCCGCATCGACCGCAAATAGCTTGGGAGTTTTTGAACTTGCAGTTTAGCCGAAACACAATCCAGGAGGACCCCAGCCCTGTATCCTCAACATGTGAAATTTATGAACATATCATCCGACTCTTACCATGCTCTCACCAAACTCTTATCTGTTGCTCGATATTACCTTGCTTGAAGCTTAATTTATGACTTTTTGCTCTTGGTTAGCCCTCAATTCAGACTCAGTTACCATGAAAGGCCAAGGACTGCCAGTGGGTGGGGTTACGTCGGTGATATTCAGCCGAATATATTCCGGCCGCAGCCAAAAAAGTTGACTGAGCAGTTCGATCATTTCACCATCACACCATGTCACCGTCGCGAGAGCAACTCGAAAAGCGCAATACAGTTGGCATCAATGCTGAAACAGTTACTAATATAACTTCAACAGCATTCCCCGGTCACCATGGCAAAGAAGACCTTTCCTGGAACCTCAAGCGCTTCGAAAGCGGCCTCCAAATCAAATTCCACAGCAATGAATCTCTCGAAGCCTGCTTCTCGCTCATAGGAGTCGATGCAGCTATCGCAAATGCCTTTCGAAGAATCCTCCTTGCAGAAGTTCCTACCCTCGCGATCGATAAATGCTTCATAATGGACAATGGTAGTGTCATTGCGGACGAAGTCCTTGCGCATCGGCTAGGATTAGTACCTCTGAAAGGATCTCTAGACGGATTGAGATGGTTGAAATGGTTCATCAAAGCCGACTCTGAAGCCGGCATTGAGGGTATGGAGAGAGTATGTGGAATAGAAAATTTACAGCGTCAACCCATTTTGCTAACCAACATCAGAGTGATTACAATACTGTCTCTCTACGGCTAAATGTTGCTTGCGAAAGAAATCCGAACCCTCCTGCGAATTCAAACCGTCCAGAAGATCGGTATATCAACAGTAGCATCTACGCATCTATGTTCGAATTCATGCCCACCGGCCAACAGGTTGATCGTTTCAAAGACGAACCCGTTCAAGCAGCAAATCCAAATATCCTCATTGCAAAACTACGACCCGGCCAGAAGATAGACATAACAATGCACGCACATCTCGGTGTTGGAGGTGATCATGCCAAATTCAGTCCAGTGGCTACAGCAACATACAGACTACTACCCAAGATCGACATCATAAAACCCATCCTAGGCGCAGACGCAAAGAAATTCCAGAAATGTTTCCCATCAGGCGTCATTGATTTAGAGCGAGTCACACCAGCAGACGCAGCAGGCAATAACCCAGAATATCACGGCCGAGAAGGCGACGAGAAAGCAGTTGTAAAGGATCCAATGAAAGATACAGTCTCTCGAGAATGCCTGCGCCATGACGAATTTAAAGGAAAGGTCAAGCTTGGACGTGTACAAGACCACTTCATCTTCAACATAGAAAGCACAGGACAATTTCCCAGCGACATGTTATTCCTGGACGCAGTCAACGTTCTGAAGTTCAAGGCAAAGAGGTTACTAAGAGCACTAGACGATATTGAGCAATGAACTATTTTCACAAAACGGATGTCGGTCACGACAATTGATGTATAGTTAATGAAATGGCGCAGGAGATCATTGCAGGCGTTATTCGGTGACGCATCATAGTCCAGCTCTAGATACCCTTGTCTCAGGACACAAAAAGTGCTTTCAATCTGTTGATTGTCTACCTATGCATGCATGTGTTCGTATCTCTCTTCGTGTAGCTCATTGTCTGTCGATGCGAATCTATGCTAGTCGTTCGATTCATTTCTTGTATAAGATCTTATACTTGAACGCGATAGTAAACGCAGAATCACTAACCGCTACTTCCTCCCCATCCTCCACTAAATCCACCATTTTCTTACTTAGATTGGGTCTTGTTTGCTCCTCAAGACTCTTCGGTGCCTGGTAGTACAATGTCTTCCCTTCTGTTCTGATACTAGGTTTCTTGAGTTGCGCTTCTGCCCTCTCGGCTAAACTTTGCAAGAACATCTCTAACGTGATCTGTGGGTCGATATGCAGGTCCTGCGCGAGATTGCCACACACTGGACAGTCATCTTTCTTCTCAGCTGCGAATGTATAGGTATACAGTCCACTGTCGGAGTCGCCTGTATACATCATATAATTCTCGAGGAAGGGAGCGCATGATGTAGCTAACTTGAGTGCTTCATTCGTGCAGGCTGCGGCTACAATGGCGTTGGTTGATGCAATTGCTGGGATGATATTCTTGACCACGCCTTGTGTCATGGAGTAGGTGACGCCGGGAATGTTGAATTGCTGAGCACGTTCGAGGGCGGTTTTGTAGAGCCATGTAATGTGTTCTGGATCGTCGGTGTCGAGGGTGATATCTTTGCGTTGCTCTTCCCAAGCTATGATATGGGCCCACTCAATACAGTGTTGTGGTTGACGTGGAATAGTGGCGAGTGTACATAGTGGTACTGCTGCTCTAGGAGCGTGCATTGACAATTGACATTCAATGCAGGATGTGAGTGTAGGAAGGATGACACGAGCTTGACCTTTGAAGCCTTCTGTTCCACCGTCAATTAGTGGTTTTAAAGATTCTGGATTGTCCATGTCGACCATATCGATTAATGTTGCGTTGATCCAACGTCTTGCTTCAATACTGTCAAGACCACATACTACAATCTTGAATTGCATATAATAGTCCTCATCCTTGTCCTGAATCTTACCATTATATGGTGTAATGGTAACTCCAGGAACTCTTCTTTCCACAAATGCTGCTGCACATTCTGCCTTTGACTTGCCGACATCTGCTTCTCTGAAAAGAAACTGTCGATTGAGATTCGATACGTCTATAGTGTCCATATCAATGACGTGAATGTCTTTAAAACCTGAGAGAGCAAGGTTTTTCAAAATCTCACATCCCAGACCTCCAGCTCCGATTACCAGAATCTTGGAGCTTTCTAATGCTGTAATTGTCTCCTCTCCAGGCACAAATTCCTCTCCGGCATATGGTGATACTGTTGAGAGAGCTTGATCAAGATATTTCCTGTGACAGTATCAGTATACAAGCGTTTCCTAATAATGATCAACCTACCACTGTGCTCTTGGTGGCGTAGGCTCGCCATTTGCTAGTAGGCTTGATAGTGGTACCGCCATATTATCGGTAGAGATATGAGATTATAGAAGTTCGATAAAACGTGTCTCAATTCTGATCTGAAGATGATGTCTCACTGTTGTCTTTGAATCAAAATAGCAAATATCCGACTGACGCCAACGTTGTTGTCATGCGCCGGCCACCTTTGTTCGATGAAACAGAATTTCTGTCAAATCGAACACTCTCGCACACACTTATATTCGGTGATAATCCTCAGCTCTTCTAGCTTTTTCTTATGCCTGATACCTTATATACGAGGTTCATAGTAGGATTCAGATTACTCAGGCATCATCTCTAGGTAAGTGAATGCCAAGACACCCTCCCGAACAGCCTTTCCAGGTGTTGCTACAGGTATCTCAGTCACCGAATATCTTCATCATGACAATCACTGATCAGAAAATGGACTCACAGACATGGACGACCTTCTCAAACCCATCAAAACTACCAAGAAAGTTCAAAGTAATATCAGCAAGTTCGAATCCTTGTCCCTGAAGGAGTCGCGACAGTTGAAACAAGAGGAAGTTAAACCAAAACGATCAATTTTTGAGATTGACACAACAATCGAGGAAGAAGGACCGGCACTGAGATTTGAAAGCAGCAAGAAATTGATTCAGCCTACTATCATCAAAGAATCAAACAATGCAACGCATAAGCGAGACAATCGAAGAGATTCTACAGCTTTTCTTCAACAT
This sequence comes from Camptophora hylomeconis, assembly GCA_032357745.1. Classification (NCBI taxonomy): domain Eukaryota; kingdom Fungi; phylum Ascomycota; class Eurotiomycetes; order Chaetothyriales; family Chaetothyriaceae; genus Camptophora; species Camptophora hylomeconis. The sequence continues at coordinate 395,220 of JAOTMB010000025.1, read as the reverse complement.
TCGTATCTAAAGGAAGCAGCACCAATATCACTTTCCGATGATGCCAGAGAGATTTTGAAGAGTCAACCATGTCATGAAGATCTGAAGGCAGTCTTGGAATATCTACAGTACGGTATCGATGGTCGTCATGACTTTGATATACGAGTCACAGGCCCCAAATCAGCACAAATCATAGGCGTTTTGGTTACAGTCACAATCCCAGACATATGGAGCAATCTCAGACGAAAGGAGCTGTCTTTCGATGAAGCACAGATCAAGAAGACCATACTAGCATGCTTGACAAGTGCGGCTGGATTGGGATCTCTACTCGCGCAACTCAGACAGTATTCAGTCAGTGGACCTGATCAGAGCAAGAAGTTACTCAAGATAGATACTGTCTCTGTTCTTGCTGAGATACTACATGGTCCGAAATCTCTGTCGAGTTTCCTACATCAGTGTTCAAAACTCTATAGTAAGGATATACAACGTCGTCTCTGCTGGCAAGAATTATCCAACCTTTTAGCTGGTGGTCGAGTACTCAGCATTGTTGCACAAGCTTTGGACGGTGAGGACACAAGTGCTCTTGATCTGCAATATATGAGATGGCTCGCAAGCGGAGTCGAATATTCTCGGTGGCTTGCAAAGAATATTGTTGCAGCAGCGATAGAGCTTCAGACTACAGATAAAGAATTCTGGAAATTTCTGTGTGATATCTTCAAACGTGGACTCAGTCTAGGACAACGAGGTATACACATTAATCCTCTCATCCGTTCAACATGCTAACATCAGATGAGACATACTTGTGTCGGATATCTACAATTCCTTATTATTCAAACAACGCGCCCTATGGACTCCTTTAGATCAACTTCTGAGAGGTCTTCCGCCTCATGATCAACGAGTAGTTTTTGATGCTATACTGTTCGATCTCAACAGGAATCAATTGAACGAGGCAAAGCTAGTGGGTGATGTGAATAATATCGAGACTCGGAAGGTTATTTCAGGCGCTGCTGCTTTGATAGCTGGAATAATTAAACAGAACGAAATATTGGAGGATTATCTTGAGGAATGGCTCGTAGTTGCTAACGCCAGTTACGCTACCATTGGTATTGCAACAAGAAGAGCTCTAATAGCAGTACTTGCTACATCCCAAGGTATGTCATCTGCCGAATTATTCGTATGTTGCTAATACGTTCAGATAAACTCGAAACAATTCTTGAAAGATCCTTGACAAGTTTTGCTGACAAGTTGCGAATACAACATGGCTCAACCTTGCAGCAAGAGGGTAAGATTCTATACCCTTAGTCAAGCAATGATCCGTATGCTTATACTATGCTCTCAGCATACACGCAAACAATCTTGATAGTTGCTGGATATTTACGAAGAATTGACCCCAAAGTCCTCAAACAAACCTCGATCTCGACTCTCGTAATGCGATCTGTGTCGAACCGTCTAGCTGCTTCTGTGCCTCGAGCTCGATTACTAGGCATGGTGGTTGGAGTTGCAATCTCTAGAATAGTAGATGAGCCTGACAAGGTGCTGGATTTTGGTGGCGATGAGCTGGACGTGGATGAAGCCAAACAGTTGTTAGAATTACCAAATGTACACGACCAGATCGGTGAGGTTTCCGACATGAAGATTATCTCTCCTAGTAAGCAGATCAAACACTCAACTCAAAAGTCTGCAGAGACTACAGCCAAGCTGATCAAAAAGACTGCTCCTTCGCATACGTCAAAGATCATAGCAATCGAAGAAGTCTCGGACAGCTCGTCCGAAGGAGATGATCCAGATCTGGTGCCCTACGACAAACCAGACTCGGATAACGAAGATTCAGATGAAGACCCAACCCTGATCAACCGTTCCAAACCTTCCGCACCAGTCTACATCATCGATCTAATCAAATACCTCAATAAGACAGATCAATTAGAAACCATAGAACTAGCTCTGAAAACAGCTCCTTCACTAATCAAAAGAAAAGCTACCTTCGGTACCGAAGTCACAGACAATGTCCACGCTCTAGCAACATCCTTTGTCAACCTTCAAGAAGGAATGTCCGATCCAGACCTACAATCTCTTCGTCTTGAAAGTCTCATAGCATGCATAATAGCCAAACCAGACACGATAGCCCCTTCGTTCTCAACCCTCTACTTCGAAGGCGACTTTTCAATCTCTCAACGCGTCACCCTATTATCAGTAATTGGTCTCAGCGCCCGCGAAATATCCGGCTTCAAAGACCAAGATACCGCATCGTCCAGCTCCTCGTCACAATCACAAAAATCCCAACTTCTACAGAACAAACACCAAACTGAACAAGACCTCTTCCCCTCCAAACGCCTCCCCTCTCACCTCCTAACACCAACCTCAAACCCAATCTCAACCCTAACAGCGCAATCATCAAATTCCATAATCCAACCAATGGCCCAAAACGCCTCAGAAAAGCTCTCCGGTCCCTCCGTCCTCAAAATCCGCAACTTCTCCTCCCGACCCGCCGTCGAATCCCGCACTAAACAAAAACTCGAAGCCAGAACGAAGATCATACCCAAGAACTTATCCGCTTTACTTACCAATGCATTCTATCTACCGCTATGCTGTCGCATGAGCTTGCTCCTCTCACACATGAACTTCGGAGGTGCGAATTCAAATACGACTATACTCCAGCCCGACATGGTCAAGATGTTGCTCCAGACACTGATTCTGATTTTTCATACTTTGGGTCCAGTTGGTGCAAGTCTACATCTACCCACATTGACGAGAGAGACGGTCTCGTTACTTATGTCACTCTACACTCTTCCAGGCCTGTCGACTGATCCCGTCGTTTTGCCTGCTATGTTGCATCTTCTTCTTGTCTTGGTTGATATTACGATTGAGGCAGGCACGACGGCGCAGGAGAGGTTGATTACGGAGTATGGGAATCAGGTTGCGGAGTTAGTTGGTTGGGCTGGCAAGCTTGATAAGAGGGTTTCGGTGCCGGATGTGAATGTTGATGGGAAGAGGGGTGGAGGGATGTCGTGGTCGGTTCTTGCGGCGGGGATTCAGGTCAAGTGGTTTGAGATGGGGAAGAGGTTTCAGGGACGGATGTTGGGTTTGATGGGTGGTGAGTTTGATGGATTCTGACTCTTCAGATTGTGATGGTTTGTGGGAAGTGTATTTGGGATAAAATTAGTATGCGGTACATGGTATGTGTATTATGAGACCTAGATCTTCTCACCGTCTATCTGTGTCTGTATTGTCTGGTTACATTGACTTTATCTCCAAGTATGACATCTCTATATTTCGATTGATTACTCACCAATCCAACGTGAATCAGTAATACCCTTCCTCAACCTCTCCTTCTTTTTCGAACGCAAAGTCTCAATCTCCGCAGCTAGATTCTCCGCTTCGATGTCCCTTCCCTGCAGCCAGTGTAAAAGCTGAAGACTCCTCATGTATTGCAAAATAGTTTCGTGATCTGGAGGAAGTGTTCGTCGTAATTGCTCTATGATACCCTCGAGGATGCTCTGTGACTCCGCATAACGCTTTAGTCCTCTCAGAACGTGAAAGAGTTTGTTTCGGGTAGGTATGGTGTCAGGGTGGAGATGACCTAACCTGCGAGATTGGAACTCGTAGACATTCCTCAGAATCGCCTCGGCTTTTTCACTTTTTCGTTGAGAGTGCAGAGTCAGCGCGAAGATGCAATAAGCTTCTAATGTGTCGGGATGATCGATGCCGTTTAGTGCAGTCCTGACTGTTATTATTGTGTCCATCAGCGACTGCGATTGTTCGAAGAGTTTCAGACTTCTGCAATTAAGAGCTAGTTTGGTCATCGAGTCGATGGTATCGTTATGTAACAATCCGTATCTTTTTTCATAGCTCACACAGATTTGTGCCCGAAGTCCTTGTGCTGTTACGAGATCTTCTGTCGTATGCTTATGCTCATATATGCTTGCAAGTAATATCATGCAGTCGATCGTGTATAGATGATCATTGCCACACAAGGATTTTGCTGCCCTGACGATGCGTATGGCAATGATACGTGCTGCTTCAAACATTCTCTCGTTTCGGAGCACACCCGCTATGATGTGCCAAGCAACAAGGATAGTCGTGCTAGACGTTGTCGATATCTGCTTGACGGGTTCCATGAATTCATGCGTGAAGTATAGAGCTCGGCAAAATTGCCCACTGAAGGGTGTGTCTGCATCTTCGACCTGTGCTATATCTTCCGCAATCGATACGAAGAACACTAAGAGCCACGGACTCCATGACTTGTCTTCGAGTCGTTCCCTCGCTCGCCACTGAACAAGGCTGTGCATAGTCGTAGCGTTCAAAGTGTTCAAATCGTCTTCAGCAAGAAGCTCAAGTAGACCATATTGTATGAGTTTGGTTTTGGCCGTTAGATAGTAATAGTCGTCCCAATCTCCTTGACTGTTCTTGGAAACGAAACGGTTCAAGAAATGAGGCATATGCGTATGGATCTTCTGATGGTCATCGAAGAATCCTGCAAAATTCTTGCTGGCTCGACGGAACATGCTATCGTCGATGTACGATCGATCCATGAGCGCAAGTAGTGTCAACAGATCGCTAATATGGTGATTGGGGTTGTTACGCTCGATACCTTGCAGCGTTATGTCCCAAACAGTTCGAATATTGTCATCGTAGTCTGACGATCTATCAGGACGACTCAACATCTCGGATTTATGATCTTTAAAATGTTCAATATATTTTCGAAGGGCCTCTTGAACCATGACTTCATTCTTAGGTGGAGCGAGACCGAAACTTTCCACGACAATATATCTTGCAGCAAGATCGAGTGCTAATGGAAAATGTCCGAGCAACTCCGTGATCTCGTCAACAAGTTGCTTCGTGATGGGTTGTACGACGTGGACGTAGTCATTGGATCCAGGCCCATCTTGAGGAAAGAAATGAGACAATACGAGTTGTCGAGACTCTTCGTGATTCATGCTTTTAACGTGAATCCGTTCGCAACTATTCTGCGGAAACTGCGCTAGATGAGGGTGTCGGCTCGTCACAATAACGTTTGCGCAAGGGCCTTGTGGGAGGATCTCCACAATATCAAAGCTTTTCTCATGATCTGCACTGTCGAACACCATTAACCATTGCTCGTTGGTCTCATCTTGCTCTCGTAAGAACTGACACACAGCTTTTATCGAAGGGTTATCAACTAATGCTCCTTCGCTCGATTTCTCATCGTCTGGTACAAGACGCATTTCCTTCGCACAGCGCTCAAAGCTGGAGTGAATGCTGGCGGTAGATTCTGCATTGATCCAAAGTATAGGATTGTATAGCTGATTTTTCCGGTTGATGTAGTCAAGAATGAGCTGTGATTTACCAATTCCTCCGAGACCGTGTAGCACGAGAGGTCTGATTTTTGTGCTGCTATTGATGTTGTTGAACATGAAGTGATCGATAGCCCCCGAAACACTAAGGCGAGCTCTGTAGGTTGCAATTTTCCTCCTTGGCACTATATGCACAGGTCCTCGTAATGGCTGTATCATTTCCATGAGCTCTCCAACAACGAGATTAAAGTTATCGTCAGCCTCTCTGAACTTGTTGAGGCTGCTGTGATCGAGAGGCAAGCCGATTCCTGGCCTAGACTCGTCCATCACAGCTGATTCTTTCGGTACCACCAACTTGAAAATGTCAGCATCGATCATCTTATAATGAGAACTGGAGACAGAGATAAGACTGATTGGCATCTGAGGCTAATCACGTTCCTGCCTAATACTTCACAGCCGGGAAGATACATACCGAAGCGGAAAATGGGAGCCGATCTACATATTTTGTTTCTTTTGTCTCGAAGAAATCCATAGTCCTTATCTTGTATCGTAAAACGAGTGATAGAAACTTCTCGTTCAACTCCATGAGCGTTTTGGAATGATACTTTAATTCCAGAAGCATAGAAGTTCCTGACCCCAAGGGTCGTCGTAACGAGGCCAAGATCAAGCCTGTATTGGTGAAAGCTGTGCCTCGATGTGGAGTTCCCAAGAACAGCACTCCTTTTGTACGTTCAGCCACATGTCTGAATCGTAGGTCTGCCTGTGCTCTGAGCAGAGCCTGATGATTGTTAGGGAGACTCTGATAGTAGCAGTGATTGTGTACACTATACCTCTTTCACGACCAGACCACCATAGCTATGACACACGAATAACAGTTTTCGATTACCGTTCTGTAAATTGTCGGATTAGAGCGGGTTTGGCTTCTGTGATCGAGGGAAAATTTACTCCAGATATAGGATGTAGCTTGTCATGAATACAATGCAGCATGCATTTGGCAAGGTCGGCCAGCTGTGCGTGCACTGCATCCTTGTACCATTTCGAGTCATAGTTGTAGAACCATATTCGGTCCCGACCACGAAGCGCTTTCTCTAGACGATCTGGCAGCAGGTCTGTCGGCCAACATACGCTGTCTGTGCTGTCTTGCTTTGATGACCGTTGCCGCTTGTGGTGAGGACTGAAAGCCCGCCATGTTTTATCGGGATTGGAACCAAGACCATGAACAAAGATGATACTGTGATTGATATTTGCCGTCAGTGTGTATTCTGCTAAACCAAGAAAATGCACAGGTGTTGGATCTTACTCGATTCCAGCGGATTTGAGTGTGTCCGTGCTTGGATCCTCGTTGGGTAGGCGCGAATCTGTCGCGTGAACCAAACCCAGCTTAACCATTGACTGGCGGGTCGGCCCTAAGTGGGCTGGGCGAGTTCAGTACCCAACCAGCGACTACCAAATGCCAGTGCCGGCGCTGTCCAGAATGACCAAGAGCATAACGAGGATGATTGATTACGAGCCTTGGACTATACAATGAGACGTAGTGAAGCGATTCTGCTAATTAATGCTATTCGAAGCCAATTTTGTTTCGTGGTAGCGACCGGGCATAATGGCAAGCCCATTTAGCCTCATGTCTTAAGTGGCAATGCGAGCGCTACAACGTGAGTCCTGATTGGATCTCGCGACCGTTCTCCCCAACGCCTTGCTGTGATAGAACCTCCAGGTAACACCAGATAATTGAATCAAGGGATCTTTTGCCGCTAGTAATCCGTGAGGCAGATCAGATCCATATGTGCGAAACAAGCTGAGCATACAACCGGACCAGCCACATTCACATGCTTTTGTCGCACGTAACCCTTTAATCCGTCGTGACTGCTTTAATAGAGGTCAGCTTCAGCCTGCTGGCGTAGCCTATCATAATAAGCTTGTCCCTTCCACCCATGTCGTTCCTTTCTCACTACCCATCCCTTTGCTTTCAGCTGGACAATTCTCTCCTTTCTTGCCACCATCATAGGATCTGATTCTGGTGACTGATCGGTCGGCTTGAAAGACCAGAAGCTTGCCATTCGAGACAATCTCTTCTCCTTATGCTGCTGCTGTATTTCGATGGCGCGGTCGGTGTACTCGCGAACGGACTTTGTATGCCGAATCAGCTGATCTCGGAAGGATGAAAGATATTCATTATATCTTGTCAATGAGGTAGAACTCAAGTAACTATCCAGATGTTGATTTGAAGAAATTGGACTGAAGGCCCGACGAATCTGATCGAATCTAGGTGTCACAGGAGAAGGCGGTGTCATCGGTATATTACCCTCAAACTTGGCGACCAACGTTTGTATCGCGGACTGGCGTGCTGGCACTAACACTTGTCTGCCACCTCTCAGCAAAAATGTAGGCTTATGATTGAATGGTAGTGGTGGTAGCGGCCTAAATGCTGGCAATGATGTAGTTGTCTGCGCACTACGCTCGACTCTTGTTAATGGTGATGGAATTAGCTCTTCAGCCAAGATATGTTGACTGCTTAGACTCTGGCTGAGACGGGCTTTCGACTTCAGACGATGTTGAGTGGACCCATCGGTAATCGGAGTAAGAGGAGGTGACTCGAGATCGTAGTCGGCATCTTCTCGTGAAGAGCAGTCGTCTAGATTAGGAACATCTGACACTGGAGAAAATGGTTGATGCAAATCTGAATACAGACTCGACACACTGTCGCTGCGAACAGGAGGCTCATCTACACATACCGGACATGGCGAGTCTGGACTTGAACAACCGGAACTATCGTATTGGTGCAAGATGTCAGACACATCATACTCTGGTGAGTCTTGTGGAGTGTATGGTTGGCCGAATTCTGTGGAGGCATATGGCTGAGGTAAGACCTGTAAAGCAAGTGCGAAACATCCCTCTGCGTCATGAAGAAATGGCAATTTGGTACTTGAATAATCATGTGCCGCGATACCTGATGATTCATAGCAGATGCCCTGGAAAAAGTAGAGGAAGGCCTTGTGTACAGAATGCCTCTGTGAATTGGTTAGCATGAGACTCGACCGACGGAGTTTCCGATCACCGTACTGCTTCTTTCTGAAATTCTTCACACAGCGCTGCGCACTTTTTGTATCGCCCCTCCATGTAGAGTTGTTTGATCTGGATCACTTCCTGCTTCCAAGTCTGGAACAGATCACTTCTGCTGAGCGACTGTAGATGAGCTGGCGTGAAAGCCATATTTGACATTGTTGACGCAAGTAAGTTTTTTGGGTTCGTGTGCGATGGTCTACCTTGATCTAATTTTCCAAGATGGAATATCGTAGGCTGTAGTCAGAGCAACAAAGCTGCGAAGGAACACTTCACACGATAACATTTCGCAAGTCGCGATCAGGCTGAGGTACGTGTGTCAACCTGGACTCTAGAATGCCATCTGAATGTCTTCTACTCTGTCAGGTATAAGCACAGACTGAGTAAGAAGTACTTGACGTTTGTTTCACGTCAGGATAAGAACACCAGGAGGAAGGCGCGATGGAACTGATCGAGCTGCCTTCTCCTCCAAGATGGGAGGTTGCAGGCATCTCATCGCGCCACGGGAACATATCTGCATCGCGGGGACTAATCATGATGAAGTTACAGAGAATTCTTCGACTCTATGACGCGAAGATGCATCGAGAATGCAGCTGTGTAGATGGGAGGAAAGATTTGCCCACAGATCTTGGTGCGGAACCGTGCCTCCGCTGATGAAACAGGCTACTGTAACCGTTCGAAATGTCATCTCTAGACCTGTGCACAAGATCTAGCCACTATACACGACCATTCAAGTACCCTCCCTGTCAAAGAATAAACCCCTCTAGGTCAATCATAGGCCTGAGATCAACCTGATCTGGTCATATGGAGTAAACGTGAGACTATAAACAGCAATAAGCTCTCGTAGCTCCGGATATCATATGCGGTGTTAATTGTGGGCATCTAGTAATTTCCTACACTCGTCACTCATCGGTGCTGCAGTAGGCGCATGGTGCTGCATCGATCACTAGCGAGTTACCTCTCTCTCAGGAAACCAAGGATAAGTATGTCCAGCCTCGGCGGCTCAGGACCGGCCGCCTGGAGACTGCCTCTTCATACTTGGGTACAAGGACGCCCTATCCAGCAGCCATATTATGCATATTCTACCGAGGATGACAAGTGGAGGGGAATATTTCCCGGTCAAGATTCGAACACAACTGGTACTGCCCCCATTACCTTCTCATTGTTGAGCTGGAATATCGACTTCAGACTGCCCTTGGCACGACCACGAATGAAGGCCGCCTTAGCCTTCCTGGAAACTCGTATCAAGCAATCTGAATCGCCTTGTATCGTAATGCTGCAGGAAATGGTCAAATCAGATCTCGAATTAATTCAGGAGCAACCTTGGATTCAGTCAGCATATTATGTCACCGATATCAGTGATCAATTTTGGAAGTCCAACCACTACGGCACTTGCACTATAATCCCCAAGACACTTCGAGTTGCTTCTGTGTTCCGAGTACACTACGAGAAGACAAGGATGGATAGAGATGGACTCTTTGTTGACCTCGCGTCCCAAGAAGATCGTGTTCTACGTATTTGCAATACACATCTCGAGTCATTGATAGCTACCCCTCCATTGCGTCCATCACAATTGCAAACTTCAGCCAAGTTCATGCATGAATCAAAAGTCCACGCGAGCGTTCTTGGAGGTGATCTTAATGCTATAGAGCAGTTCGATAAGACCATGCATCTCGATAACAACTTGTACGATGCTTATCTTGTCAATGGAGGTGAAGAAGACCATGAGTCAGGCCTCACATGGGGACATATGGCTAAAACCAGAGAAAGAAAGCAGTTTGGTCTGTCGCGAATGGATAAACTGCTCTTTTGCGGGAATCTCAAGCTGATCAGTTTCGACAGATTTGGCTATGATGTTCAGGTCGTCGCTGAGAGCGATCAGCAAGAATTGATCGAAACAGGACTGGAGAAAGGTTGGGTAACTGATCATCTTGGAGTGCAAGGAACCTTTCAGGTGATGATGGAGAATTGACCGATATTCTCTATCCTTCTACTGGGACGGTGCGAGCGTGTTCGACTCAATGATAGCCTCCATGACACTCCTTCCACTAACGATGCTGGTCGTACAAATGACAATTCTTTTCCTTTGCCCTGACTCAGCCAGTTTCTTGGACACAAACCTGAGAGCTGCAATCTCGGTGAACGTGATACCGCCGAGGAACATTACAAAAACGGTCTTCCAGCCGCCAGTACTGCTGAGGGCCGTCTTGGCTTTGGACGCTTTCTCGTCGCTCGGCTTTTGGACCACATTAAAGGTCGGTCCTTTTGCTGACTTGAGAATATCTTCAAAGCCGGTCCAATTTATGCTGGATGGTGTCAATGGTAATGGTGATTTGTGTAATGATTGGAGGTATTGCTTCTGTAGGATACACTGTACTATTCTGACACTGAGCGGTGCGTAGCCAGAGTACACGTAAGCAATATCTTCAGGATCTTGTTCATTATATTCATCGATAATGAGCTTTAGCTCCCTTCTCATGTATGCATAATTGGTCTTAGTACCAGTGGTGTTTGTATTCACACCACCTACCGGTAACAGCAAGGCTGTGGCCGATGATCTGGACTGCAAAAGCTCCATCTTCTCCAAGTTGTCTAGTGTAAGAATATGTTGAAAGCCGTAGGCATGGATGATAAGTCGCTTGAAGTTGTCAAGCTCCTTTGGACGAAGTCCACCTGCGACGCTAGACTCAAGGCAGAGGAGCCTCAAAATAGTCGCTAATGGGATATCTCTGGCGATCAGCTCCTCAATGGTTTCATGTTGAGAGGTCGGATCAGTACCGGCTGCAATGTTTTGCTGCACTTCAAGCTCTCTGTTGAAAGTCTCCGATCTTGTATGCTTGATGATGTGATCAGCCAGGTTTGTATGGACACCTAACGATTGATGTTCTTGTTGAAGAGTGGGAAGCTTGTTGACGAATTCTCTGAGTTCCGATATGCCTTGAGCTTGGTGCCGGCCCTCATAGTTTGACTGCAGTTGACGAGCTATCTTGTTGAGCATAGGTCCAACCAGCGCGAAGTTGGCTGATCTGAGCTGCTGAAAGAGTATGTCGGAAGAGTCAAGTTGAACCGAACGTTTCATGCCTTGAACAAGAGTCGGAGGCTGTACAGTGGAAGCTGATGATCCAGGTGCTTGTCTCTGCGGCGCAGCACCGATTATGGACGTATCAACGTCAGCCTTGTTGTGCTTGATTCCCACAAGCTCATCAATCAAACCCTCATATGTCAACTGAGTAAGAAATACCGTTGCAAAATCGACATCTCTGTCAATGATTACAAGGCTTTCGATAGATGTGCTTGGCATTGTAGTATACTGAGTCGAAGCCTCGTCAGCATCTAACTCCTTTCGAGCTCGGAGCAGCAGATTGGCCAGTTTCCGAGCGTTATCACCTTTGCCGAGTATGCGAGGGAACAGTCCATGGCGTTGTTGTATCTGCATTAGTGCCTTTGAGGCAAGATAGATTGGTGTCGGATCATGACGAAGATAGAGATCTTCAAAACTATTCCCAAGCTCCAGAGATAGCAGGTCACTCTCCAAAGGTAGGAAGAATAGCGGCAACTCAAAGACATTAACGTCACCCAGCACACCTGCATCTTCGAGAATCTTGTTGGAGACTAATGTTCGTCTGGGGACCCATATGATGGATATCTCATGTTCGATGGTTCCAGATCGCTGCAGTCGTTTAATTTGTGCTTCACACCACGTGTCAGTTTTTGCTAGCTATGATTACTGTATCACTGCTCAGAGAACATATTTCACAGTGATAGACCGGGATTTGAGGGATTCCGAATGTCCACGTACCAGCAACAGCTTGAACAAGGCTTGCTTCCTCGCCATTTATGACATAGATAACATTCCGCTGAGTTGAATCGGTATTGTCGTTCTCGAGCACAAAGATTTTGTCGACCCCATACTCTTTGAGAGTTGAAACACCGATAAAGATGCCGAATGGACCGGTCAGATCTTTACTGAATACAACATTCTTCTTGCCTCGCACCTGTTTACATATCAGGAGAGTATTGAACAACGACACAAGTCACTTACACCCTCGAGTAAAGTCAGAAACTCTTTCTTCGCCTTATCTTTGAGGTGATCAGCCTCTCGCTCCAGATTAGGAGCCATCAACAACGAATTCTATGTAGTGATATATGCAAGCTAGCATTTGATCATGGTCGAATCATTGATCGAAAGTGCAAACCTAGCAAACATCCGGATCACTTTCCTGCTCAATTGGGAGCAGCCTGAAGCTCAAAGTTCATGCTTGTCTTGAGTGCAAGTATAACTACAGTGTATTTCTCTTTCCTGACGAGCGAAAGTTGTTCCTGTCGTTCAAGCTAATACGAGGAATATAGCAGACCTTAAAATGATATCTTTGCATCGTTTGTGGCTTCTCAAAAACCTCGATTCGTCTCTGCAGAGTGTTACCGCCCCGCCTTAGTCTCAGCCTCGACCTCAGCCCCAGTTTCATACGTGCATGTGTCAGAATAGGCGCTTGCTGTTTCACCTAAAGTTCAAATAGATACCCAGTCCGTTTCTCGTACCAAAGCATTCATCTTTCTTTGTGCACTTGTTCTTTGTACATAGCAAACATGGGACGCTTTGGATTCAGTAAGAAGAAGGACGATGACGATGATTCCAATCGGTCAGCTTTGTTTGGGTCACGCTCCAAAAACAAGTCGCCAGCACCATCACCAGCGAACAACCCCTACGCGATAGCGCCTCCCGATCCATACACGCAGGCGAAGATGAAGGCAGGAATTATACCACCCGTGTCACAAGCCCCCCCGCCGGCTTACCCACAAAGTCAAGGAGGATATCCTGATGCAAGAGCCTCGCAGCAATCCTTCGGGAATGACAACAAAGCCAAGATAGCTCAGAATGCTTATACACCCAATCGGTACGGGAACGAGGGTGGTTATGGGGGTCCAGCAGCTGGTAGCAATCCATATTCTGGTGTTATGCAGACCAGTGGTGCAGCTAGATCAGGCGGCTACGGAGGACTAGGCCCATCACGCTACAATGATGACCAACCGGATGAGAATCGAGATGCGTTATTCGGTGCTGCACCACAGCGAATTCAGCAACAGCAAGCCCCAGTAAACGGTCAATTTGATAATAACTACGAGGACCCGAGTCAAGCACGAAGTTATGGCGCATATGGAGATAAACAATTGACAGCAGAAGAAGAGGAAGAAGAGGACATACTCGCCGAGAAAGCCAAAATCAAGGATACTAAAATGGCGTCAGTGGCAAGTGTCCAGAACGCAGTACGTATTGCAGCACAAGCTGAAGAAACGGGCATAAATACGCTTGCTCGACTGGGTGCTCAAGGAGAGAGGTTGCATAACACTAAGAAGAATCTCGATCTTGCTCAGAATCAGATCTCAATTGCAGAAGATAAGAGAGCAGAACTCCAACGTATAAACAGGAGCATGTTCATTCCAGTCAACAGTCCTTTTGGTCGCAAAGGACGCCTTCAAAAAGAGGAAGAGAGAATACAAAGAGAACACACTGAGGAACGACAGCGACGTGAAGGAGACCGTGAAGTGGCTTATCGCCAACAACAGCGACTGAACAACGACTTCAAATCTATTGGTGAAACTGGCACACGTAACACGACCACAACTGGCAGGAGGACCAACTTAGCAGAACGAGGGAAATATCAATTTGAAGCGGATAGCGAAGACGAGCAATTGGAAGACCAGATCGACGAGGGTTTAGACATACTTTCAGGAGCAGCCACCAGAATGAATCGAATCGGCAAGGCTCTTGGAGCCGAAATCGATAGTCAGAACCAAATCATAGAAAAGATTGGAGTACAGGTAACTAAATCCCTCACCCTCTTATCCTGCAGCGTACTGATACAGCGAACAGAGCGATGCCGTCGACGACCGAGTCACCATGGAGACTGCGCGCCTCAAACGAATCAAGTAATTTGTCATATGCTGATGATATGGAATCTACATGTGAATACGAATATAAGAACGAACATGACAGTAATGGAAGCGTACAATTCATCTGATTGACAAAGAGGAGTCTTACTAGGACAAAAGCACCCACCCCTAAGCATAGGACAACGACAGTCAACGCTCTACAAGAAGCAAACTTATACGTTGTGAATGCATATATCAATACATCACATAACATAATAACTTACTCTCTACCACTACCACCACCACCCATCATCAAATAATTTCATCGTACATACCTTGCTTGAGCTCGACGAAGAGCCAGCTCTTCCTGTTTCATACCATCCCATCTCATCTCGTACACCTTGCTCCTGATCCATCTGAACGTGGGATATACATGACAACATGATATGTCAAGAACTCTATTCATCTCAATCGTCTTGTGTCTTGTATCTCACACCTTAGACCTCGTATCTTGTTTTGTACCTTGTAGGCCTTTAGTATAAATATCTCTTTCTGCCCTGACTGACAATCACATCACATCACATTGTATTACAGTAGATTGATTGAGTCAACTAGAGTACGTATGAATTAGTGGTAGTGAAGGGATGAGGGCATGGATGAATGACATGCCTAAAATCCTCGTGCTCGTACTCATGCTCATGCTCGTGCTCTCCTTCTACAGTTCGTTATTGACATGTATGTATATGTGTGTTCTAAGGTAACATGTTCATGTTCATGTTTATGCTCATACTCATACTTGTTATCGTGGTATTCTTATCAATACGGATCTATTCTCATTTTCACACATACATACATACATACATGGCACTACTCGCATTCTGTATCTCGCTATACGAGGAATAAAACCGTTTCATCATCTTCATCCTCACGTTCACGTTGACGTTCTACGTGTAGATACACATGTACATAATCATATACGTACGGTACAGTAAGCCTGCATGCATTAGTATCGACAAGTAATCTCACATCACATCACACTGCACTGCAGCAAGACGGGACGGGAGAGCATCCTGATCGACGAAGATTGACAGGAAGAGAGATCTCTGACGATCCTTGGGGTTTGACTTCCCTTGCGTTCCCTTCCGTCATTTTATGGTTCTGCTCTTTTTGCAGATCGTAGTTGCTGCTGGTCTTTGACCTTGAGTCAGTATTTGTGCTTGCTCGAACTGGTTACGTAAGTATGCTATGCATGACCATCGTACATTGTGGGAATCATATCATCAATGTTCGCTGCTGTGTTCAGTTGGCAAGCGAGTCTTCATCACTTTCGCGTTAAAAGATGGTCAGTGTATACATGTATCTTGTCCACAACTGTTAAGAACCATAAGTGAGAGCAAAAAAGGACCGATAAGGTGTGATGTGATGTTGATGTGACACGATATGATATCGTCTGATTAAGCTAAGCACTCTCTCTGCTCTGACAGTGTGGCTCCTATATTGAAAGCAGTAAACGAGGAGCATGAGCAAGAAAAAAGCTTCCTTTCTCTTCACATCTCCTGTTGCGGAAATGCTTTCCATAATTCTGTCATCCCGTCCGATCGTCGTACCTACTTCTGCAATCACACAGGACAGTTGCAATACTCTAACTAATTCGGTCCAAGTACCGCCATCGGAAATGATGGATCGGGTAGCAGTTTGAGCGGAGAATTGCTAGCATCAGCAGCAATAGCATGAGAAGGTCCAGATAGTCACACCTTAAATTTCAATCTTATGCAAACGGAATTTACCGAAAAATGTGTTATTGATATTGTGACAGTGTGATTAGGTTGTCCATTTGAGATATTTCCGAAAGGTGACGGGTTTTCAAGCCAGGTGGAAAGCAAGTTTTTTGGAACTTACAGTTTTTGCCATCTACTTCATCCAGCGAGGGGACAGATGGCTAGCTGGAGGTATATGACTGTTTAGGAGGTGTGGTGTAGGTTTTGGACCAGATCGGGATTGAAATGATGATCTCTATCATCACATCTGCAAGGTGTAGTACTTCTGAAAGTGATGTAGCAGAACAATGATAAGATATGTGGCGTCAGATTGAATTGTAGTTCATCTAGTGTGTTTCAGATGACCGTCGAGAAGGTTGGTGGCACTGACACTTCCCACATACAACGCAATCCCAGGTGATGTACAGATGGATATCGTCGATCGAAGTTCTCTATATCGCACGGAAATTTCAAGGGATCCAAGCTGTCCTGACACTGAACGTTGCATATCTCGTATCGATTGACATAACGCCATGTCTCCTGCATCTCCAATAGCACAAGATGGTGTCGGACCACCTCAATGAATCACGCAGATATGACACCATTCCGCTACTCCTACGCGGAGTAATCAGAAAATATTCTCCTCAAGAGATCTTGAACTTCCACCCCGTTCCACACCGGGGACGACTAGTATAGAGTGGAATATGCCCCTCAATTTGTTCGGGTAAATGATCCAGAGTAAAAAGGCAACAGTCAAACAAAAGCACGGACATTGACTTCATCCTATGATTCCTGACAATCAGCCATGATTATGGACCTTGACCACAACCAGCAGGTCGAGTTGTAGATCTGTGAAACAGAACACAACAACCCGCAAAAGGCACCGAGTAAGATAAACGGAGTTGGGCGTTGAATCAGCACCCCACTGATTTTCGACCCCTGTTTTGCATCTCCAGCCACCCCCCACTTACCTTAAATCAATTCTTCCGACGGACAGTCGGTGCGTTACAGTCTTTAGCTTTCGGCTTCCAGTATGAAGTAGGCCTCGGTATTTGGTCAAAGTCGAAGTGTGAGGTTCGGGTTGGTGATTACTACCACGACCTTTGAACTTTGGCGAACCGAGATTTGTTTATTATTGTATCACTGCAATGAAATATCTTTACACCATAGTGCTACGCAGACATGCCAAGCTACAATGTCTAACGCGAAATTTGGTTTTCGTCAGTAGCCCAGAAACATTCGTACCTAGCTTTTTAGTGCTTCATTAGGTGGGTGACACTTACGCTTCCGCAGTGCGGCTCAACACTGGCGTGCTGCAAGCCACTTCCTGCAGCCGCATCTTGGTCAGGTAGACCGCCCTCATTGATCATAACTTGCTTATCGACCATGATGGCACAGCTGATGAGAGGAAGGCTTAAATTGGATCAAGCTGATGTTCACATCTAACCGTTTGGTCAACAGAAGCGATACCAATTGACCATCTGGTACACACTCAACTCAATAGACCCATCATCGTCGATGACTTACGTACTTGTAAAAGGGCGAGTCATGCAGCTCTTTCGAATGCCTCGTCTCCGTCTAATTGTCAAAACCTAGTTGTGTCATGTAAAAGCATGCAGCGTAACAGTGACAACCTCAGATGTCGTTGTTGGTTGGTAAAGCATTAGTTCTTCATGCTATTGGAGTTTCCTTCCGATGAATCTTGTTCACAGTTGAGTTCCATTGCTGTATTCGTAGAGCCGTTCTCCCGGAATGTCTGATGTCAATCAGAATTTATGATAGAGTTTGATAGCCTCGATACGAGCCGAGTCACTTATGATCGGACAATTGACAACTGAGGGTATGTGTTTGTGCTCTCTGCATAGTGATTGATATACTTGATCCACATATACCATAGTCTAAGCTCTACAATGGAAGGCTCGGTAAGATGCATGATTACGGATATGGTAAACCTTTATCAACGGAAGAGTATTGGCGAGAGTAGTGCCGCAAATGTGAATACTGTAACTGTCGTTAGTACTCATTTTCTTAGTAGCGAGATTGCTCTGAGTTCAGTCAGAACGTTTCAGGAGCAGTAATCATAGTGGCCCCCTCCATAGTAAGATCAATCTACCACTATCCGATCTTGATGCACTGAGCAATATCATTCTCGGACACCGGGGACATCATGCGGGTGTGGTTGCAGAGAAACACAGCCATGTTGGAGGTTGCTCATATCACATGCAGGTCCTTGCAGTAGAATAGCCTGCAACCCTCCGATGCTATGTCTTGGGTCGCTCGGTTGAAAAGCAGCTTGTAAGCATCTCCAAAGTGTGTCGTCCACATGATGTGTTCCGGTTGATAGTAAGGCTCGATTAGAAATTGATTTTGTGTGATGGCAGAGTTCAGTCTCTGGTACGCCTAGTGGACCAGTCATTAGATGTCAGGACCTTTGAATGGCTTTTTGATCGACCGATCTTTCATATCTTATTTTGTGTTCGTAAGGATGTCGCGCTATTTTGATAGGTCAATGTAAGCTCGCGTAGTAGATAGGTGGGGTACTCCGTGATTAAGCTTCGTATTCGACGAACTAAAGGCTATGTTGTGATCCGGAAGGTTACAACTGAATGAGCACATGCTCGCAATCATGCTGGATACGTATAGATTGAGAGTATACTGGATCCTACGTGGAAAAGCTCAGCAATCATCAAAGCAGCATGTCATCAAGCAATTTTAGCATTACCGTCGTAGAACGGCTTGTTTTCAGCGTAGTGGTGGTACTTTGAGCAGCCCGGATAACAGAAGGTTTCATGCTAAGAAGGCTAGCCTCGATCTGGAGCTTGACGGATATGAGTGGCCGAATAGTGAGTGATAGCAGGCTACAGAAATTCCGGTGTTGCATTGTATTGTCGTAGTGGGGACACAAAATACAGAAGGATGGCAGTTGGAGGGACTGTTCAAGCGAAGGTATGATTGGTGAAGAAGGATCGAGGCTGTCAAGCCATGGCGTTGGTGGTCGATGTGGGATGGGATGCACTGTCTCAGAAGCTTGGCAAGATACCCACTAACCTGACTCTGTCCCGTGAAAATGCCGTTTGTTCCGTGTGCAAACGTCACTAAAGCTCTACATTCTTACATGATGAGGTTATGGATTGTTGTCTGCTCCAGCATTGTCATGGCACTGGAATTTGTTCCCAGAGGGCTTGTGCAGCATCTGTGCCTCTGGATCAAGAATTAGATACTGACGCTCCATTCTAGAAAAGGCTGAACGCAGGTCCTAGCCGATCATCTAAAGCAGCAAAAAACCTTGGAGATCAAGCTTGAACCTCGAGCTTTGGTACTAGTAAGATGGAGCCACATATCGAGCACCCACTGATATTGAGCAAAGAGGTGTGGCTTACAGCGAAGCCAACTTCTCAACGGCACCTTACGTAGTCTCATTGGATCCGGGCGCCATCCGCGAGACTAGCCTCTGATGCTTGCAAAATCTGTCCTCCTTCCGGAAGAAGTCGACTCGACTCCACTGTCACAGGGTCAGCCGTCATTGGCGTGTTTCATGATTCCAAGGATGGATCCGAGTCGTCAAAGAGCGTGCTAGAGGAAGTCATCTATCTGTAACTGTAAACGAACACTTTTACAGGGCGTGGACTGGGCTATTACCCTCCATTGCTAATGAGTAACTTTCCGGTGTCAGAGCTCTGGAGTTTCCGCATAGGACTAAGTTTGTTGGAACCAGTTGTTCGAAGTCCCGAACATCGAGCGAAAAGTACGTCTGCCTATGAGACGCACTGGTCACCTCTAGCCTTAACAGTTTCCGATATCCAGATGGAAGCTTACCATTAAGCTTCAATGTTTTGTGCGCATGCACAACTTTGTCAATATGAGACACTGCGGCTGTCAAGTGATAGTCATGAATATTCACAAATGATATACCTCACGTGTCAAATTCCTCTAGCAAGGATACACTTCGATGCAGTGATCAACTGACACGTTTTCTGGGTAGATCAGCTGATCATACCAGCTTGTCAAGAAGCTGAGGCTTACACAACCGGACTGCCAGATCCGTGAAATCACAACATCTGTGACAAACTTTGGGACTAACAACTAAAATTGACAATGCTAATGATATCCTCACTGTGCGGGAGTGTCTCTAGCAGAAGCGAAGGTTTGCGTCAAGCTTGTCATCACAAAACCGACGATGGTGGGTGAACAAGAATTGTGAGTGGCTCTCGGTTCGGTTACCTGAGAGGACAGCTAAAATCCTGAAAGACTAAGGTACTGTAGAGACCACCGTCCTAACATGGCCAAGCGCTCAGGTATGACTAACGCCACAACGCTGTGGACGGATTGAAACCGGTATAGCCAATTGGAGACTTGTCCAAAAAGGGAAGCTGGCTCTGATGGGTCAGACTGGTTTGGGAACGAGCAATGATGGAAATTGCACGACACAGATTGGAGGCTGTGAATCGATCGCCAGAAGGTTTACGGAAAGTGGGTTGGGTGAAAGTTGGAGTAGTCATCCACAGTGGCGATCGACGCTTTTCGTCACTGCCCTTCTCCAAGACCCTGGCGGAGAGAGTCCGCCAATGACCGTCGAGGTGAGATGACTCCATGGGAGCAAGAGCCTCTGTCGCCGGTTGGCTGACTGTGGCTTGGTGGCTTGCTTAAGCGTGTGGAAGACTGAGTGAGAGAATTGGGATTGGAGTTGCATCGGACACTCGGCGTGTGTGCACGAGACACCGAGGAAGTGGTGACAGTGGTATCACAACCGTTGCAGCAGGTTAAGTCCGAGAATGCGCGAGGATAAGCATGAGCATGAGCACGAGCACGAAGGTGAAGGTGAGAGAAATATGTCAGATTCAGGAAGGAAAACGGCAGAACAAGTAATGGGATTGTGACATGACTGCCCGTTGCTTCTGGCGTAGTGACCGTTTATGCCCGACCGACTTCCAGGGCACTCGGAGAGTCGGTACTGTCAAAGCAGAGAGAGGCTTCTTCCCCCCTTCTTGTTCTTGCTCCTGCTCTGGTACTGGGACGTCCCTCCAGTCACAGCCTCATATCCATCCAGTGCCCCACTCACCGGGCCCTGCAGCCTCCACCCGTTCTCATCTGTCCACCCAGCAGATTGCAATGATGTTGAAGGCGTTTCCTATGGCGTACCATCCGCTGGCCCTGTCTTATTTGCTGTCGTCTTTACGTCCTGACTTTTTGCCATCACCCATCACACAACAACTGGGAACGACTACTTATGTATCCTCCCCCCACTTGAATGCTGATCTTTCTGTTCATCACTATCTCAATCACATTCTTCGACAAAGGCGTGTGTGAGAAACAACCCATCCAAAGCACAAAGCCGACCAGCTGTCAACTTCATCACCCAGCGATCCAAGCTTAATATCATTACCTTTCACCGTTTCATCCACTCGCGGTATCACCTCACTGTCGATCTGCCGATAGCCCTGGTCACTGCCGTTGACCTCAAAAAAGAAAACCCGCACATCACTCGACTAATTTAAACCGGGCCTTCTGCTACACCTCATCCAAGGGGGCTGTCCATACCCACCCTGCGCCGATACCAGCAACGATCTACACGGTTCTCCCCATTGGTTCCCAGACCTTGGAGTACTTCGACATCGGCTCCAGAAGATCATACATATCAAGCGTTGATCCCCTCTGATACTGGTTGATCATCTCTTGTCATACCCTCATCCTTGGTCCTGAGACAACACGGATCTACCCTCTTCTATACAATCCACTATACCAACAACGTGGTCAACCACCTCTCTATACCACATTCCTCATGACGATGGTACTAGACACTCAAGGTCGCCAATTTGGTGGCATGAATTACGATCATATGTACTCAAGCAACGTACAAGCTCCTCCGAGCTTCAGCAATCCATGGCAACATCAGACCAGTAGCCATCCTGTGCAATACCCGTCCATGTCCAAGCCAGAGGCGCCACGATCATCTCTGGCTATGCCTTCATATTCACATCTGCCACCGGTGTCAGCACCATTAGCATCAGGTAGCGATTATTCCACGATTGGTATTGAAGGAACGGATTCGCTAAACTTTGCGCAAGACATCCCAAGATCAAACTATGGAGAACAACAATACTCTTCCCCGCAGACTAGCTCTGCCTCATACACGACTTCATATCCATCGTCTATGAGTTATGCGCAATCATTGCACAGTCAACAACAGCAACAGCAGCGCAAACTGTCAGAATCGTAAGTCTCAACTCAGCCTATCAGTTTCCCGCGCAAATGCTAATATCTTTCAGTGGTTCAGATGGTACCGCTCGCGGTGTCAACCCCAGTTATGGTGAGCTCGATGCGTCCCGTGGAATGCTTGCCTTGAGCCACCAAGCTATGCAAGACCTTACACCACGCAACATCTACGACGTGCGCGCGCAGCGAGGATCTACAGACGCGTATGGATTTCCAACCACACAATCTGGCCACTCTTCTATCTCCAATGAATCAGGTCGAGGATATCCTTACTATGCCGCAAGCTCAGTTGGCTCTGTCAGCTCGCATCCCGATTCAGCTACCGACTATAGTTCTGCTGCATCAGATTCAGGATACGATCAGATGGCATCTCGAACTCTCCCCAGGCCATCGCAGTTGATCGGCGCGCCCCTTGGACCCCCAGCACCTCAATCTATGATGGGTCAATTTTCATCAAAGATGTCCGCCAACACACAGAAGAAGCACAAGTGCAAAGTTTGTGATAAGCGATTTACTCGACCTAGCTCGCTGCAAACACATATGTACAGCCATACCGGCGAGAAGCCATTCGCATGCAATGTGGAAGGTTGTGGTCGACATTTCTCTGTCGTTTCCAATTTGCGCCGACACAAGAAGGTTCATAAGGGTGACACCACTTCCAACGTATCTGATGCGGAGGATTAAGTCCACTAAACGCGATTTGTCATGCAAGTATTATCAATCAGCAACGATCGTCAAGACGATCACATCACCACGCGACGAAGATCTTTCTCACCACGTGTCACAAACAACTGTTATTGTAACCCAGTTCGAGGTCATCGCAACAGAGGTTTTGGTGCGAAGGTTGTGTACGATACGTCATCCAGCTATGGCATGATGACACAAATAACCTTCCGACAGGTCTGTCTCACGGAGTTGGAGGAAGCATTCAGATTATTAGGGGCAGGAGTACTCGGAATTCGGGACAGAACTTGCACGGAGCAAGAGGGCGCATTACTGAACGACTTTTATGATACCCAATTCATTCGCTACGAGAATCGACACAGAACTATTTGGTCAGGGAGATTCACAAGATACATGGGATATTCAGTTCACATGAGCTGACGGAGGAGGGAACAAATCGGAATCATAGATGCTGGACCATCAGGTGCCAAAGCTCGAAAATTCCTGGTACATAGCAAGCTGATGTTATGTTGCTAGTGAATCATGTAGATAGTTTCATCATACTACAATGCATCATGATGCTCACACAGAAAATGAAATCTGACGTGTAATCTCTTCTCGCTTACAATTGCTAGTATGACCTTCAATCTCGCTTGTAATCCAAACATCTTGGCAGTGACGTATCATTGCTAACATTTCGTCATCTTGGTCGTAATTGTGATCCCGCAGATGCCTGTCAACTCCGTGCATTCACTCCAGCGATACATGTTGCTGTACGGCATAATGGTAGGGAGATAAGTCTATTTCGGTGTCTCTGACATGATACTTTGGATCCATCAAAGACATGTTGCAATTCGATCTCTGATGGCAGAGCACTGCCTCGATGTGCGTGCTTTACGACGGTGCCAAAAACTCACCCACACGAATAAATGATTACAGAAATGTCAATGTCGGTTCCGTATAGTACAGTGTTATCGCTAATGTTATTCGTATCTTATGTATCAATTCCCCTCCGGACCCTCGAATCTCCACTATACTCTCAGACCTAAGCCAACCGTTCCCATCGGCAGCTTATGACCAATTCCCTCATTCAGAGAATTGGCTCGAACCCTGGAAAGTTAGTGGCTGAGGGACCGCACGAACCTACTCGATACCTGAAAATATAACGCAGGGCCTAAGCAATGGCGTACCACACAATTATGTCCCCACGATTATACTGCTCAAAGAATGTGGTCATAGCCCCGGAAGCTAAAAGCTCAGAGCCCAAAAGCCCTGCGACTTCTCCGCTAGTCGCTATAATATTTCCAAGCCAATGAAAGAGACTGACCAGTCACCCAATTACTCTCACTAGTGATTTCAGGCGGACAAGCACCTAGAGTAAAGGCTGAATGTTGATAGGTTCAATCAAGTTCACCTGAAAATATCTGAGCACGGTAGGTCATGACACGAAAAGCAGGGTCCAATGTATGAATTTTCTATCTTGCACCACGACTATGTGCATGTCATTCCTTCACGGTCAACGATACTCGTACTGCTATTCTTGCGTCAATAATTTCCGAAAGCATCCGCAGTCACGAGTCTGATGAAACCTATTTTGACATTATGTTATATTTGAGATGACGACTTTGCTATCAATTCGACTTGAGATGGTGCCGTCATATATGACATAGTATGTCATCGATATACACAAAACTATCATGCCATGTATTGTCCACCGTGTCAGGCTGAACCTACGGCTATGGGCATGATTGAGATGCGACCTGCATGGCAAGACAAGAATTGGCAGATTTGACTTACCGACGTCGATGTTGCTGTCGCTGTCACTGCCGCCGCCGGCCGCCGCTATAATAATTTCGTATGAAATAAAATTAGGTAGGTACTGTAGTAGTGCTTTCAACAATCTGTCTCGGAGCATCGTGCTTAAGTCTAGTGCGGAATACATGTTCCGGTTGAGAACACTAAAACTCTGCGGCTCTGTCACTTGGTACCAGATAACATCATATATCAATCAAACGCGAAGAGTTCAGTAGTTGTGCAATCACGGATAATGAACTTCCGTTAGTCCCTGCTTCGAGAGCAGTTATGCACTTTAAAACCAAGACTGGACGAGGTATCCTGCTCTAACGAAGGTCAAACATCATGTCATGCATGGTGCATCGCACTAATATCAGAAAAGGATTGTTCTGACTGTCGGACACTTATCGTAGACACTGGTGGGCAGTGTGTCTGCATTATCAATTGCGCATACAGATTCGCGATCGCGAATGGGCTTCGAAAGACGAGGGAAGTTCCGAATTCTCTCCTCCCAATCTGTTTCCAGCGATCGTTTCAACATCTCTTTACATCTTTGTCTTTGTTCTGCCATGGGCAAGAAAATCTTCTGGACGGCCTACAGAAATATGACTATCGTTAAATGACCCGCGATGCTGTCAACACATGCGTGGTTCTCTCAGAGGCTGTGAATAGACACAGTGTAGACTTGGGATATAAAAATACTCAAGTTGCAGAAAAGCTCGATGAGAAGTAGATATGATAAAATCAATGCTCGGAAGCGAAATATGCTATAGGAATCGTATCTCGTGAATAAAAAGTCATTCCATCGACGAATGGAAAAGAAAGTAGACGGTACAGCAGGAGTGGAAGAACGTAATAAACACAGATACAAACACAAACACAAACACAAACCCAAACCCAAACGCCTGGGGTCCCTACTATGCCATCAATAATCCCAAATAGAACGTAGGAAAGATCAAACGACATCAGTCAATACACAAAATCACATCTCAGACCTCAGACTTTCTCCCAAATGCCACTCTCACTCGTAAAGCTGCTACTACCACCCCATCCCGCTCCAATCCCAGAATTAGAACCAGAACCATCACCACCACTAGCAACAACAGCAGCATGATTAAGCGGAATCCTAATTCTCTCAACCTCCGCGCGTAGAATCTTCTCATCTTTCCTCGCACGGTATCCCATCATCCAACCAACGAGACCATCAGGCATGAAGCGACCAACGTAATCATACAATCTGGCCCCTTGACCCACGTAGATGATTTCGCTTCTCTTTCGAGTTGTGAATTCGAACTTGCTGTTGCCGAATGGTTTGAAGGTTTGGGGCGGGGCTAGGGCGTCGAAGACGGCGTTGTGGAAGTTGCGGGCTGAGGATCCTTTTAGCATCATTGATTGGCCTAGGGAGGAGCGTTGGATGGCGGCGCGTTGTGAGGAGTGCCAGTGTGTCAATGTCATTTGGGAGGAGGAGTTTGAGTCTGTTGGATCTGTGTAAATATTTCGGTTTATTGTGGATGGTCTGGGTCCTGTGGAGTTGGAGCTGGAGCTGAGGTCAAAGTTACCTAGTTTCAGCTCGGTGACGACTATGTTTGACTTTGAGGCTCGGACTTCGCGGCGGAGGGATGAGGCTAGGGATGATAGTGATGTTGTTGTGATTGTTTCTGGGATTTGTGATGGTGGTGATAGTGATTGTGGAATGGAGGGATAGGCTATGATTATTGAGGAGGGGGCTTTGGTATCTGTACTGTGTCGTTCGAGAAGGGGGAGGAATTGTTGGACTGTTAGCATCGGAGAAATGAGGCGTGTATTGATGCTATCGACCACGTCACTTGGATGTAAGTTTGTGAGAGTACCTGTTGGATATCCAGAACATCCCGGGAAGAGTATTATACCAGCCAAGGTCATATTGGACATTGCAGAACCTGCTGTACCTCTCGGAGCATTTGGCGATGGTGGTCTTGATGACTTTGTGAGAAGTTCCTTGATTGGTTCGAGGTCCGGGTGTGTGTCGACTCCTGGATTGGGTACTGTCGATGTCAAATCCATCCATAGTGGTCTGAGATCTGACTTGGCTTCCTGCTGGACCAGGGAGTCTTCTTCTGTAGATGACACTGTAACATAAACGACGTATCCTCGCCTTTCCAGATCAACAGCAAGCGACTTAGTCAATGGATCGTGGAAAGTCGAACACGCCAGCACCACTATCTCCTTCTTCGCACCATTTGGCTGCTTCTTAACACGTCTCTTCCTAGAATGTTCCTTCTTCCTGCTTTGTACCAAGTATATTGTTGTACCCGCAAACGCTACGATCACAGCGATAGCAGTTCTGTTCTTCGATACGAATGCGACTGTCTTCTCGTACAATCCTTGTGGGGGAGGTGGTGGTCGAGCAAAGAAATGTTGTCCACCCCCAGGTGATCGCGCAGGCTTCATAGATTCTGGCAACCATGCCGCATGATCGATGGCATCTCTTATTTCTGTCGCAATTGAGTTGGTATGTTTCTCGATGTAATCTGCTAGTCGACCACCGTAATGAGCGACATCTTGAGGAATGGATGCTAGCTAAGTAGATGGTTAGTCATTGCTTGTTATCCCACAATGCGGGAGAATGGTAGGTACCAGATCGAGAAATTGCTGATCGTCGCTAGTCATGATTGTATAGTATTGCAGGTCGAGAGTGTTTGGCTGACAGGTATACCGTGCAATGTTGATATAACACACCTCATTGCTTGGTTGTATGTACCATGATATCGACGCCACGATATTGGTGGGGCAGTCGCGTCATGATTGGTTCGTCGTGAACATCGGCTTCTGGTTCGCCATCAGGCTGAAGATTTGTATGCGTGTACCTCAATTCCTCGAGCAACTTCATTTCTTTGTCAGCGTTTGGTTCTCTCATTTTCCCAAGTTCGGTGTTCAGGGGCGGTTTCTTGGACCTTCTGGAATTCGTCAGACTACACCGTATGTCTTCACTTGACGTGTCCCTTTCTCTAATCATCCTACTATGCTCGTCACACCAAACTCTTCGCTTCTTGAAGAACATACATTCCTCCTCGCCAAATCTAGCAGGAAGCCAGTACATCTCTTCAATCGCGTTTTGTCGTCTGCAAAAATTCCGAAATGGTCACGAATAATGAACTTGACCCCTTAATTGGTCAGTATGAACATGAATCACATCGTCCTAGAGCCGATCATGCGATCTTTCTACTACGGAAAATCGCATCTATGGTCAAACCTATCATGAGAAGACACAATTGGAGAGTCCAAGTCCTGGCAGAATTTGTCCCTTCAGATAGGTCTCTGCTCGGTCTAAACACAAATTATGGTGAGAAGATCAATCTTCGATTACGACACGCTGGCGCTGAGGATCAATTCCTGTCCCTCGAGAAAATCGTTGATACAATGTTGCACGAGCTGGTTCACAATGACATAGGCCCTCACAATCAGGCGTTCAATGCGATGTGGGATCAACTACGTGATGAACTCGAAACATTGACACGAAAGGGCTACACTGGTGAAGGTTTCCTCGGGCATGGCGATCGTGTAGGAGGTTCACGTATACCTTTACATGAAGCCAAACGTAGGGCTAGAGCTGCGGCAGAAAAAAGGAGAACCCTCACAGCTGGCAGTGGTCAACGTTTGGGAGGAGCTGGTATTCTCCGTGGACAAGATGCAAGATCCACTATAGTCGACGCAATAGAACGTCGCAATCGAGTAGAGAGAGGATGTGCAAGCAACACCGACAAAGGCCGCAAGGTAGCCCATGAGGAGGGCATCAAGAAAGAAAAAGTTACCACTACTAAGGTAGATCGCGAAGACGAAAACGAAGCCACAATGATACAAGCATACATCGATCTTATAGAGGAAGAAGAAGCCGCCCGCTTCGGAGAAGGCTTCACACCACCTTCTGCCACGAATCCATTCGGATCAAGGACAACTAGACCTGAACTTGAAAAAGCCAGATCCCTGATGACGGAACAGCAGAAAATAGAACAGGAGATTCTAAAGCAAAAGCAAAAAGACAAACAGAAACAACGAATGCTAGCACCGC
The DNA here is from genome assembly GCA_032357745.1 of Camptophora hylomeconis. Taxonomy (NCBI): domain Eukaryota; kingdom Fungi; phylum Ascomycota; class Eurotiomycetes; order Chaetothyriales; family Chaetothyriaceae; genus Camptophora; species Camptophora hylomeconis. Next base: position 366,565 of record JAOTMB010000025.1, on the reverse strand, counting down.
CATCGAACTCAAACTCCACATTAACAACAAGATCCAATACCACATTCAGAACCCCCTCAAACCATCAATCTCAGCCTGAGCCTCAAACAGAAGATCTCAATACCTGGACCTGCGAAATCTGCACCCTAGTCAATCCTCTGAACTACCTAACCTGCGACGCCTGCACAGTAGAAAGACCCGAAATCTACTCACAGACCAAATCTGCGCCTAACAATAACAACAACAACAACAACAATAGAGCTAAACCCCCAACCTCGATCTCCAATCCGTCCCTATCATCTTCAAATCCACTAAAGAAACAACGTCTCTCCTCCGCACAAGCGCACCAACGATTCGAGCGTGAAGTCATGCAGAAGATGTCATCTAGGCCCGTTGGATGGCAGTGTTTCCATTGCGGGAACTGGATGGAGACGGAGTGGTGGACTTGTGCTTCTTGCGGGAGGATGAAGAATAGTTCATGAGTTTCGGTGTATTTCTATGCTCGTTTTAGCGCTGGTCAGTTTGTTTGTTCGTTTTCTCAATAAAATTGCTTCTGTCGGAGCATAGAAGTACAGATTAAGTGAGCACGTCAACTGATGATTGATGATATATGTGGAAGATACGATGAAAAGGCATGTTCCCTCTTCTTACATGATTGTAAGGACATGAACTTGGTTGCAGCGCAGTACTCCACACTGTGTCTATGTATCAATTCCCTAATCCCGAACACCTTGCTTTATTGCCATCTCTACCTAAGAAAAACAGGAACACCATAAACAACGGGTGCCGCTCCATTCAAATATTTCAAAGCACAAGCCGCTCTGCCTCTTCTGACAGCTTCGTCTAATCCAACCTTTCCTCGTCTCTCGTTCATGCCCTGCCCGCCCCCCAATTCACCTTCATTGACATTTGCGGATTTAGTCTGTCCCTTCTTTTTTGGCTTCTCCAAAGCTTTGCTCACAAGCTCATCCTCAGGAACCAATCCCCACTCGACCATGAGTCTCAGAGCAAATCGATCGATGTCTCTATCCGTTACGTCCCACAATGTCCCTACAACAGCCATACAACCGCTCAATCCATTGATGTAATATCCCGGCATGCCGTAACTCTCTAGTTTTCCGCATTCAGTCATCTTTGCCGAGGAGCAGCCCATGAGTAAGGTGACAGCGCATTTATCTAGGCTCCGAATTTTGCGCCCACGGATGTATTGTGCTCCGGCGCCGTGGCCGAAGTAGAGGAATAGATCGTTCTCATATAACGTTGCTTCGAATTCGGATTCTGTAGGCGCTATGTTAATCTTTGCGGTGTAATCTGGAAGATGTGTTTGAAGGATAGGCTGGAAGACTGATTGCGTGGATACGAGATCTGATGAGGGATTGAGCATGTAAGCGCCGTGTGCAGTTGATAGTAAGTATCCGTCTTCTGAGATCTCTTGTTCCCGAATCTTCTTCATTCTTTCCAAAACAGCGCTGAGTGAAGGCATTCGTGAAACAGACTGAGTCTGCATACACGGCAGTGACTCCCATGGTATTGATGCAAGCTCCTTATCGACGATCAAGATTGTATGGCCCGAAAGTGAGTTCAGATCATTCTGTACCAGATTATGGCAAGATCTCAATGAATCTAGAACCTCAACTAGAATCGTGTCAAAGTCTATCTCGTCGTACGCGTTTCGTTCCCCACTAAATTGGAGTATATCGATGACAAAGTATAGCAGATCGGTAATAGCGTCGTCCATATCTTGTTCTTCAGGATTACCCAGGCCCAGGAAGAGCTCGAGTACGTGGTCATGAAGCTCAACTTTGGCAAGTGAGTTCTTGGCCAGCTTCTGTCTTGACGGCAAGTGTTGGTCCAGAGTTTGTGACAAGGCCTGACCAAACTTTCTCAATATCCCTTCACTTATCTTTTCAGCAGTCATGAGACCACGAAAGCCCCCGAGCCAGATATTCTCAATATTCTTCAAGAGAGACTCTAGACGCTTGTCAAGCGCTTGTCGCTCAGCGTACCATTCCAATCGAGATTTTTTATCGCCTTGACCTCTCTTATCGTGGCATGAAGCATCAGCCTTGGTGATGATATCACGCAGTTCAGAGATCGCTTCTCGAAAGCTGAAGTCATCGAAATCTTCAGTCTCAATATCAGGCCGAGATAGTGGTATACGCAAGAGGAATGGAGATCTGCTAGCAGTGATTTTGGATACAAGCATCTCTTGCTGATCCTCTGCCAGAGAAAGGGATAGTATCGACCAAGATTCTGGGATGTCTGCCAACATGTGCGTATCAAGATTTTGCTCATCCCCTTCTTCACGACAATTTGAAGTTGTCTCAGGCCATGTAAATATTTGATCTCCTTCAAGATTAATTTTTTCGGCTCTGATCGTCAAGCGCTCACGAGACAAAATAACGTCCTTTGGAGAAACAGACTGATGGACCAGCTGTAGAGCCGTCATCGTCAGCGGACCGTCTATCGTAGAAGATAGAAGAGCTAGCTTAGACCTAATCTTGCCTGCTACATGTAGCATATCCGATGGGCAGAGATTTGCTTGTTTGCTGGTTATAGTTCGTAGCTTAGTCTGAGCCTCGAGCAGCAGCCTCTCGCCAGTACTAGTGGCGGTCAGTATTGGAGGATCAACATTCTTGAGAGCAGATTTCGTTCGAATGGGTTTGCGAGCTTTGGGAGCTGCTGGCGAATTGGTGACTTTCAACAGTGTCACACGACCACTCTTCCTGCTCGATTTGTACCGTACAGGCAGCGCCACCGCTGTCTCCGCCAAAACACATTTCACAGGATCAGATGCCAGTTCACGTAAACCTTTGTGCAGCATAATGATGCTAGACGTGATTTGGGAATCTATGGCATGAGAATTCGTAGATGATAGATCTGCTTCGTGCGTGTATTCAGATTCGTCCGATTTCTTACCCTGCGCAAGGTGTGCCATATTTTCAAGCATGTGCAGTCTATCTTTGAAGCGTTCGAGTCTGGGGCGAACAGTCTGAATGGTCTCAAACGTTGCTGAGTCGGGAGTCGGAAGACGTCTCTGTGCCGGATGTTTTGCTGGTCTCTTGATCGGTCGCACTGCATTTGGCTTTCCACGAGTTGGAGGTCGATCACAGCCTTGCATTGCCGGTTTGACGGGCTTCTGTGGTAGATCTGTCTGTTCGAGTGGGATGGAGAAGTGCCTCAAGAGAGATAGCAGGTTTGTGGCTCGTTCAACGCTACCTATGTCGAGGAGAGCTTCAACCTGGAGAGTACAAAGCTCCGCTCTTTGAAAACTGTCTAGTTCGTTTGAAGTTGAGGGCAGCACCCCGAGCAACGCAGCAACTTCATCTGAATGACCTGCTTTAGCGTGAATATTGGCGAGAAGAGATACAGCCCTTGATTCCCAAGCTGAAGATCCGACAGACTGAACTACTCTCTTGAGCAAGTGTCCATATTGGAGAGCATCCTGATAAGAACCGCTGTGTAACGAAATGAAAGTCAGATTGGCTAGCGATTCGAAATGCAGATCTGCAAAGTTCCAAAAAGCTGAACCCCGGGTTTGCTGCTGTGAAGTAGAAGAGCCGGATGAAATCGCCAGATTGGACATTTCACTACCTAATAAATTCATCGTTGAGTCACTGCTCGTCAGGCATGTATTGTCGATAGGAGATTTTGGTGGCTGTTCGACGGCTTTCCATATGGCCGCACTGATCTTAAAGGATCGAATAGCATATTGAGTTGCTTCGATCAAATTGCCGCTCTGGAAGGCCAGCCGTGAGGCTAAGCAAGCAGCCAACGACAGTATCGAATCTCGATCCAATCTTTTGCGACCCGCCAGATGCTCTGCTCTGGCATAGCACGTCAGGAACGCTGCGTGAGCTTGCTTGAGCATCTCCTCTACGTTCAAGATGTTACCAGTGTCCATTAAATGCTCAGCATATGCAAGCGTCCAGCGTATGCCGGTGTACGAAGATTCGGAACACATACTGAGAATTTCCTGACCAGCTGCAAACGTCTTTGCTGCTTCCAGTACACTGCCTGCACGGTTCTGCAGTGTGCCAATTTGGGTCATATATGGTAGCAAACTGATGTGTGACTGACCGAAGCGCAGAATAATCATTTGTTTCAGAGCCAAAAGGGTTTGCATTGCGAGAGTGGTGTTGTCGATCAATCTGGCATAAGATAGCACAGTCCGAAGTTGATTGAAGCAAGAGTCGACATCGTCCACAGAAGACTCCAGTGCATCTGCATCATGAAGACTAAGCAAGAAAGTGCCTAGACCTTTTACAGACTGTAACAAAGCTTCAGCATCATTTTGGCCGTTCCACAGAATCCACTCAATGCCTAGACAGTATTTGGTTGACTCATGATACCTGGGTAAGAATTCTGACGGTTTACATCCAACAAGCTCATCCATTGTCTTCTTGCTTACCGTTTGACCAACGAATGCAGAAGAAGAATCAGCTGTCGCTTTGAGCAGTCGAAGAATAAATCGCGCGCGATATGTAACATATTGGGGAGCTTGACACAGTCCGAGAATCTTTTGTATGCATAACTTGAAGGTATCACGATGATCGACAATGGCAGAAGGCTGGCTGATACACGAAAGCAGTTGCTGTTCCAGAAGCACACACTGATGCATGTCAGGAAGTGAGTCATTGTCATAGAACCACGCTCCCGAAGTACCGCTGGTCAAATGATATGTTAGGGCAAGCTTTCCATGAGAAATGAGAGCGTTTCCTAATGCATAGCTCTTACTACCGGGTATGGACCAAGTTCTAATTGAAGGCTTGGAAAGTGCAGCTTCGACTGCGTCTGCTGCGGCTCCTATCCGGACGTAATGGCTGATTGCATCTTCGAAAGACTGACGTGCTGCCTCTATATTCTTTGTTTGTAGATGCACTACCGCTATCTTTTCCAACTTCATGCCGAACGATGCGGTGCGTTGAACACTTGGAGCACAGTTCTGTACTGCAGCGATCGACTGCATCAAGCTGTCAATTGGTCCAGCCTTATCTGGGCCTGTATCAACTCCATGAGTGTATCGAGACCAGTACAGACTTGATATTTGGACAGGTAACCCTTGTACGAAAGTTGTTAGTGCGTCTCCATCTGGCAGACACTGCACTCTGGATTGTAGAATATGACTCAGCACAGTACATGTTTGTACAGCTTTCTCGTACTCGTCTTGCAGCAGAGTCTTTGAGATCCTCAATATTTCAAGAGATAGCACCGACTCGATGGATTTTGCGAGACTTGTCACGATACTCCTTGATCGAGACTGTTGCGCTTTCGTGGGCGTCGGCCCATCGAGGTAAGTTGCCAGATGTTTTGACAGGAAGTCTTGGAACCTGATCAGAAATCTAGCGCAACAGATCTGGAACTGCGACCCTGTATCCGTAGAACTTGCCTTGTTGAGCGAATGTTCAACTTCCATTACAGTGGACAAGCATAATTTGCGCAATCTCGCTCCGTAAACCAACAGATCTTCTATCTCATGTTCTTCGACACTGTTCTGAAAGTGAAGAGATGACAAGGCTTGCAACAATACTGCAGTACCTTTTTCAGACGAGTTCTTGCATCCGACAATAGCTTTCTGCCACACCAAAATGACTGCCTTGGTGGTTTCAGGCTTTGCTGTAGAGTCGACGCACGCATCAAGCATTTCTAGATTGTCTTTGGACCTTCCTGCCTTCTCTCCCGCTTCTGATATCAATAGAACAAAGTCTGAAGATGGAGTAGCTTCGAAATTATTCTCTTTCAATGCACAAGTGACAGTCTTGAGGCACCCACGGAGTCTTTCGAATACCTCCGAGTGCCCACAGCTTTTCGCCCTCACCAAACGTCTTGCACCATGGAGCAGAGATGTCCACAATTCGCGCTCCAGATCAGGATGATGTCGAAGATACGACCAGGAGCTGCATTTGATGACTAAGGATTGGATGAGCAAGTCTATCGACACGTAAGGACAGACAATGATTCGGTCCTGGTCTGACATCGTTTTAGAATAAAGTTTCAGTAATACCAAAGATACAGTCCTGAGTTGTAGACCTGTCTTTTCATCGTCCAGAAAGCCGAGATCTTTGCCTCGAAGGATGGTTGAAGCTGGACTGCCGGGATTGTGAATAGAAACGTTCTGAACAAAGTTGTGTGTAACAGCATCGGGTCCATATAGGATAGCCAATCGCAGCATCTGACTCTGATACGAGCTTAAGAAGTTGAAGTCGTCTTTATCTTCAATCACAGACTGCACAAGAATACAATCTGAAATGTGTGACTGCTGAACTTTCTCTAGTGTTGCAGTACAATCTGCAACATCTTTCCGTCGTTTCCAGTACTGTTCGTGAATTCTCTTAGCCTGGCGAGATGCATGATCGACCAGCTCCAACCCTATGAGTTTGTCCAATAACACTAACGCTCCTTGCTCTTGCTGCCCTGCATTGCTGCTCCTCTGCTTGTTACTATCCACATCAAGATCGCGCAAACAATCAAGTGCTACTGCTGCGCATTCTGCTACCAGCTCGATGCCTTCTCCATGTACAGGCTGAATACAACTCGGAATCGTGCGATTCGTTTGCCGGTTCGGTGAACATGGTGCAAGAGGCTTTGCATTTTTGGCTGTCGTTTTGGAAGGTAATTTATTGGCAGTCGAAGAGACTGCGGTTACCGAGCCTCTTCTTTCTTTTGCAGTAATCGCCAGACACTTCAGAGTAGTATTGAAAGTATCCGTTGCAAGTTTGCGTCTCTTTGCAATTGGTACGGGCAAGATCGGAGAGTCTGGAGCTTCATATATGTCAAAGTTTTGTGCTTTTTTAGTGTTACGTTTGGTGCTCTGTGCAGCTTTCGCAGGCTTCGGAGTTTGCTTTGTAGTTCGACCGGGGGTTTGAGATCTTTTCGAATTACACTTTGTGCCATTCTTGTCCGTGTCTACGCCCAGAAGATTTCTCAGGTCCTGCAATGTTTCCGCCGTGGTAGTAGAGGCGGATTTCAGATTCGTCTCGATACTCTCGATCAGAGCTCGTAGTTTATTGCTGTCTGTCATAGTAGAGTCATAGCCTCAGCTATCGTCCGTGGCCTGATCTCTTCGAGCGGAGTCCTAGAAGATTGTGAATATATTGAGTACTCAAGGAAATCGCTTCGTAGTGCTGCCAAATGCGGAAACATCAACACCGGCTACGCTAGGCGGCTACGCTAATCTAGCGGGATGACCTTGTACCAAAATGTAACGCGTTTCTCGAGCATTTATGTTGCAGAGGTACGACTGCGCCGTCGCGATACGTTGATCTTTCAGTTGCAGCTTTATGGATAGCGTGTCGACTTGAGTGGAGTGGGTACCGTGGTTCTGCCCGATAGTTACCATATGTTTTCTTACATTTCTCAAACTTGTGAGACCGACCAAGCCGGCTTTTATATTCCATGACGTGTGTCCGAATCGAGATCTGTTACTGACACCAGCTTCAAACGCGTCAAACGCAATACAGTCGCTTCAATCGCAGTCAGTGAAGGGCTCTACATCGTGTCGCTGGCGAAGTCCATATTTAAGAGATCCAAAACGGGCTGATTCGACCCCAGCCAATTCCCAAAAAACATCGACATCTCCCCCATATCAAGATCCAAATCGACCTCTCCCCCCGAAGCAAAAACCTCTGGCAATTGATTTACCTGCTGCTGCTGTCTCTGACCCTGCCCCTGTCCTAAACCTTGTCCCTGCCCCACCACCGCCCCCTCCGAAAAGACAAAAGAATCGCTCTGCTCGTTATAGACTCCTGCTAGATTCTTCCTCGATTCGATGACTCCCCTGGCAACGCGACAGAATGAATTGCATGTCTGGTAGAGACGGTTGCAATCCTTTGAAATTGAGATGACGGGTTTGAGGGACGAGGTCACGGATTCGAGGAGTGTGATGTCTTCTTGGGAGTGGGAGGCTATGGCGTGGAGAAATATTACTATGAAGGGTGTAAAGGAGCAGTAGAGGAGTATCCTTGAGGGAAGAGTATTCGGTCAGTTGGTTGGTCAATCAAATGAGTAGGTGATAGGGTAGGGAGATTGTTTGGGTTTTGCGGTTGAAATGCGAGATGGAGCGATACTTGGAATGAGTGAGTGGACGTGTGAGGGGTCTTCTTACCAACTAACGTATGCGCCTATGTACTCACTTCCCATATTGAGGAAGGATGGGAAATGTGTTAGATGGGCTTCGAGACTTTTTCGTGCGGCTTCGAAGCATTTGGCTGAGACACTTTCGCCGGGGTTGGAACCAGCTCTATACAGCAGAGTTTGGAGAGAAAGGAAGATGACGTCTACAGGGTTGAAGACGAGGTGCAGAATTTCTGGTGCGTATGCTCCTTCTGTAGGGACCTGTGCGATGTCAGTCGTGTACTAGGATAGTGAAGGTACTGTTACTGAGTGCATCTCGTCAGATAACTGCTGCATCGAATTTGACAGAGATTCTATGATAGCTTCTCGCTCTGCGGACGTTTTTCGAACTGCTGCTGGTGAGTAGAGTTGCTCGTACATCTGTCCTTGTATCGTAGACAATTTGGTGAAGATCAGAGTTGATTGATCCCACGCAGTATATAGGGGATCTTGGCTGACTTCGAAATGCTTCACGTCTATGTCGTAGTCTTGAAGGAATGAAGCTCGGCCTAAGATCAGAGACAAGCTCTTATCTAATCCGTATATCGACCAGAACAAGAAGCGTTTTCGTTGAGCTTCGACTGGAGAGTCTGATTTGTATGTTAGCTCGCGGTGATAGCCAAGAATCTGTGTATGTTTTGCTGCGGCACTTGATAATGTCCAGGCCAAGGACATACGACCTGCTTCCTGTGCTAGTGTGGTCTGTACAGATATTTGTAATCAGCGATGGCCATCGAGATTGCTTATCAACTTACCGCCAACATCAAAGCCATAGCATTGACATAACTAGGGGTTGCCAGCATATCATACGTTTCAATGCCTGCGTAGAAATTCTTCTCGGCCAAGTTCGCGTATGTTTGACAATCATGTTCCTTGACGATAGGATTCTGCATGGTGATGAATTCCTTGATGAAAAGAAACAGTATTCCAAACATAAGGGTCTGTTCACCCAGGGACAGTTGTTCAGTCGGAAAATATGCGCGTTGGCAGAGCTGTTCGAGATATGTTGTTTCACGTAGGAAATAAAGGAGGCATACTATAGGTGTGGACTCTGGCACATCTTTAGCTGGCACATCTCTTCTGAAGGGGGTCATATTCTGACCTTTCGCGGTCTTAATCACTGTCAATACGAAGTTCGCAGGTAAAAGCTCCATCTCTGGTAGCTTAGTCCGGGCTTTGGAGAAGGAAGTGTTCTGATCTGAGATCGGGAGAGCTCCATAAGTATTGATTAATCCCTTGAGAGACTTCAATGCTTCCTTCAACTCGATCGTATCCTTGCCAGCTAGACTTTCAGCCAGTTCACTAGCTTGTAGAGTCTGCTGCTGGAAGGATGATTCACCTTCATAATGCGCCGCTAATACAGAAGGATCTTCTGCTTCGAGTGCGACAATTGGCTGTGGCACTGGTAGCTGGCCACTGGGATTGATTGATAAATTTCGTAGTGAGTGCTCGATTCCGAGTAGACGTTCATGGATAAGCTCAATTTGCTTCTCGCTATGGAAATGTTAGTTGCTTGTACTTCCCGACTGATCACGCCTACTAGTTATTGGAGACCAAGATCCGTGGTCGATGCTCTCTAGTTATGGAGGCAGGTCTGCAAGTTAGACCAGATGTCGTGCAATTGGAACATGGTATTGTGCGATCACACCGAATCTTGCTTATCAATGAGACTTGTTGCACACTTGCTAGTTTTGCTCACCTTTCGTGTTCGACAATGGTCGCACTTCAAGGCAATCAGCAGCTAACTCAGTGCAAATAACACAGCTTGAGACATACTGCTTTAGGCAACAGAGTCCCTTGACCCTCCTGATTAGACATTCCAATTTAGATATGAACGCAGTATCACCCAACATGGGATGCTAATATTACATGAGCATATAGAAGTCTCCGATTTGGTAGAACGTCGTGTTATGCGTACATATGTACAGATCATCTGGGCTGTTGTTGTACCGGTGACGAACGCAGACTCCAGACGTGTAGAACATGTTGGCAGGCTTACAGCAGATTAGGCGGACGCGTGATTAACAATCCTACTCAGTACGAGCACTCAAAATAGAGACGATGGATCCATGTCTAAGCATGCTCGGCGCTTGGCATAACCATAAAGTGAAACGCTTAATATCATCGATGCCTATTCAGGGTTCACTCCATTAGAAAGCGCACCGGAGTTCTAGAGGTACAGGATCGAGGCCCACTGCACATGGAAGAAGACAAGGTATTTTTTGTTCAAACATGTATCGCACCAAATTCATGGAAATAGTATAGACAAATCAATACATCTCATATCTCCAGCCAAGCTGAACCATCTCCTCAGTAACACCACCTTTGACAACCTTTGCAATCTCGACTGGGTCACCTGAATCCAGCCTTCTGTTTTCTCGCAGAACCAGCCATCTATAGACCGTGAGAGTGACTGCAAATAACATAGCGCAACCCATCAAAGTACCGAAAGCTGCATAGAAATGTGGTCCTTCGTAGTAGAGATACGACGCCCAAATATTAGATGTACCACCGATTGCGTTGACCAGAGCAGTAGCTGCAGCTCGCTTTGAGATAGGTCGTGCAAGATGCAAATTGATAGTCTTGTACAACAATATCTGTGGACCAACAGAGGCAAAGGGTAGCATCATCATCGAGAAGTATCGACCACCAATATTGAGCGTCGTCATTGGGATGATGTACATTGTGATGGCAATCGATATGCAGCCCAGTATGATCGGATAAACCAAGTTCTTGCGATCAGACCAGTACATAATGCCATAGTAGACGAATCCAGCAAGAATGTATGGCGGTGCAGTGAGGAGCAGAGTGATGGTGCTGGAATAGCCCAAAGACTTGACGAGAGTGGGGAAGTAGTTCGCAATCGATCCCTGAGCTTGCGATAGCAAATTGCAGAAGATCAGGAGAAGTAGTTTCGGATCGCTCAAAGCCTTGCCAAAGCCACGTAGGGTACTCTCCTTTTCGGATCCCTCAGCAGCACCTGCTTCAGACTCGACACGCCAGACTGCAAGATCGCGCTCAAGTGGTGTAAGCATACGACTATTGTGTGGATATTCCGGCATGATGAAAGCGCAAATCGAGCCAATGCCAACGGTAGCACAGCCCTCGATGATGAAAAGCCAGCGCCATCCTCGAATACCATGCGTTCCGTCAAGTTGGCCAATAGCCGCAGCAAAGAGCCCACCGAACGCGTTGCCGACTTGTTGTGCGATGTATAGTCCAGCAAGGCGCTTGCCAAGTTCCTTCTTTGTGTACCAAGCTGAGAGATAGTAAACAGCCCCAGGGAAGAAGACTGCCTCCACCACTCCAAGAAATGCTCTGATAACCAGCAAGGATGAATAGGATTTAGCGGCAGCGGTAGAGGCAGAGATGGTTCCCCAAATTACGACTGCGACACAAATGTATAGGCCAGGTCGAGGAATCTTGGTGATGAGGAGGTTGCTTGGAATCTGAAATGGGAGGTAACCGACGAAGAGGATGGAGATTGCGGTAGCAAATTGTTGTGTAGTCATGTGAAGATCCTTCATGATACCTTGAAGCTTAGCTGCAGAAAGGTTCTGGCGATCGATATAGTTGAGGATGTATAGGATGCCGATGACTGGAAGGATGACAAGATCGATCTTGCGGACCAACTTCTTGTTCAGCCTGGCCAATTCCTCTGCTTCGAAACCGCGAATCGACTCTGGCATTCGATTGTCTGTCAAAGCATAGCTTTGGCCTTCAGCAGTGGACTCGGAGTCTTGTACCAACTCCTTTGCTTCTTTGGTAACGTCCATGATGACTGTTCTTAGTTGATCTAATCTCTGTTGATAGTTGGAGTGATGTGTCTGAGTGTGTTCAGGATGTCTTTCGACTTCAGCTTTATAGTAAGCCCTCATGTTTGATCATTATCGTGACATTTCGAACTCGTATCTTACCTGCTCCCGTCTTCAAAAATAAGACGCGTCCAGGGCGTGGCACTTATCTCGCATGTCAGCCATAAAGACCAGAAACTCGTCGTCCACCACACGCCACAGGGAGTATGATAGTATGATAGTACGATATGAACAACATTCCGGTATCTCTACAGGGTCTATGGGGTGTTAGAGAACTAGAATATGAGAGGAGCTCGGGTTGTCGACCGGTTGGGAGGTATTCTGATTGGTGGATGTATATCTAGACCCACTGATAAAGAGGTCGGAGGAGCTCCTCCCGCTCATGCTCTCACTCCTCCTGCTCCTCTTCATACATTCTCAACACTCACTCTCGCTTCATCTCAATGAAGTGTATGCTGCGCAAATCTATCAAGGATACGTCAGATACCAAACGAACATCATGAGAGCTTGAAGTATACAAAAAGGTAAGAATGTAAGTTCTACACGATTTCAAAATGCCTCCTCATTACCATCTACTCAATCTAGCCATCTACTGCGTCCGAGCCCATAAAGAAAATCAAGATGCCGACAGCAGTTCACAGCTATACCGACGCTCGCAGCACGGAGATTCAGAACTCACGACTCAAGGTTTTGAACAAGTTGAGAAATGGCGAATACCCTTTGCTTACCTTCATGGCACTACCATCAGTGCGAATGGCTCAGATTGTAGCCTTGACAGGCGTTGACGGCATCATCATCGACTGTGAACATGGTAATATCGGTGACGACGCCATGCACAATGCAGTCGCCGCAATCTCAGCTCTGGGTGTATCTCCTATCATAAGGATACGTGGTCCAGCTCACGACATCATCAAGCGGGCTTTAGATACTGGCGCTCATGGAATCATGGTCCCACAAATCAACACAGCCGAAGAAGCAGAGCAAGTAGTGGCATCGTCAAAATTTCCGCCTCAGGGTGTGCGAGGACAAGGCTCAGCTTTCCCAGCCATCGCGCATGGTCTCACAACACCAGAATATATGCGCTCCGCCAACGAGACCCTCATCACGATGATCCAGATCGAGACCCGAGCCGGCGTCGAGAATGTAGATGCCATTGCTGCTGTTCCTGGAGTCGACATGGTCTTCATCGGACCCAACGACCTTGCACAGTCACTCCTCGGATACACACCGGCGCATGGAAACGAGCCAGTATTCGTTGAAGCTATGCAGAAGATCGTGGACACAGGACGAAAACATGGAAAGTGGACAGGCCGTATGGTCAATAATGGCACTGTAGCGAAACAGGTGAAGAAGTCATTTGATATGGTTGCCATCACTGGCGACACGAAGGCTATACAAAATTGGTACATGGCTGAACTTGATATTGCGAGGGCATAAGAATATTTTTCTGGCATACTGTATGGTGTAGTGAATTTATGGATCTATAGTAGCATAATGGAGTCTAAATACAGGAAATTCAAGTATATGTAAACGCTCAGATATCGCTGCCATGACTCTTGATACAACTCCAAGTCTGCATCGTCAGGTTTGAACGGCACTGGATTGCCACTGTATCATTGCTTCTGGCGTCCTGGTCAATCGTTTTGTTATCCTCGATCCCTATTGGCAAGGTACAGATGATCAGAGGCACGTCTCTAGGCGGCGAATGACAAGTACCCTGATGCTTATCAGCGATATACTTGATCTAGAATTGCTTCTTCGCCTTCATGTCTTTCGCAGGATTCGTCCATACCAAAATGTAACTTCATAGCAAATCGCTATAGTACTGTGCTACTGCAAGAAGAAGATGATGATTTGAATTAGATGGGTTCATATCGTATCATTAGAAATCACCTCCCTCCTTATATATCGAGTGGCTTTTTCCACATCCCCACCAATATGAGTGTCATCAAAGACTCAGCTCGCCATAAATTTTGGATCATCTTCATAGAATCCCTCACCAGGATACCGCTGACTCCACAGTCGTAGCACAGCTTCTCGATTTTATGCGTCGCTTCATAAGTAATACATTAAAATGCCCCAGAACAACTCCTCAAACTTGTGCGATACATTCAATCTCAATAACAGTACCCGCTCCAGGCGCCACTGCTTGTAGACACGACCGTGATGGCATTGGCTTGGGTAGAAAATCAATGTATGCCTCGTTCATACCGGCAAAGTCTTTCATGTCGGCTAGGTAGACGTTGTATTTGACTACCTGATCAAGAGATGAGCCTGACAACTCCAGCACTTCTTTCAGATTTTGTAGTGCGGTTCTCTATTGGATCTGGTTAGACTCAGACTTATTCAGGACGTGGATTCCAGAACTTACGGTGGCTTGTTTGATCTCTCCGGTGGCTGTCTGTCCGGCGCAGAATACCAGACCTGGTACTTTTACGGCAGGACAGTTGTGTGGCTTTTGTGGAAACTTTTCGTTAAAAACGAGTTCTCTAGACATGATGTTGAGTACGGAATTTAGGGAGTAAGGAACAGCGGTTTGGAGTAGGAGATTGATATGGCAGACGGGACCTCTAAGCAAAGGGGTTGCGTTTTCTAGCCATTATATACGCCAAGATAGATATAGCGCCTCTGAGAACTCATCATGGCGAACAGATTAGATGACTTACATGTTCTTCCGTTGTGTTCATGTTGGGAGCATACAGTTGATTGTGGAAGATAGGAATCAAGTTGCACCCGGTACGTAACACTCGCGCTAAGCCCAATCAGGAATCTCCAGGGAGGAGCTCCTCCGGCAATCATGATACATTCTTATCTCAGAGCTCCTCCTAATATACATGCCGACACGGCAACAGCAACGCGTTTCGCCGAAGTCTATCAAAGCAATAGTGTCCATTGTCCTTTTGCAAATGCCGGTTGACAAGACCTGCACCTCTACCTACGCGGAGCTCATTCTTGCGGCCAAAGATATGTCAAAAACGCGGCGGAGCTCTCACATGCAGGGCCGTTTCCATCTCCTACGATACTGTCTTGTGAGCCACTCTAGTCGCAAACGGATGGGGTCGTACGGTAAGATGTAACGCGACGATGATCAGGTAGGTCCCGGTGAACGCTTCCATAGCTGTCTGTGAATGATATGTGATGGAGATGGTATAAACACTTCACGATGACCCGACCGAAAGCATTCCGTATCCCTTACAATCATCTCTAAATACATCAATTAGCAAAAATGGCACCTGCTGCACCTTTTAACCCACCTTCTGCAAACTTGCCTGGCAAGCCTTTTGTACCAACATGGCAACCACCACCGGCAACTCAGGAGAAGCACAACTTCGCTCAACTCAAATCAATTGATCTCTCTCTTCTAGGATCAGATGATCCAGCTGTCGTTGAAAACTTGATACAGCAGGTGAAGACTGCTATTCGAGATGATGGATTCCTTTTCTTAGAGAACTACGGCGTATCACTGGAGCAACTCCATCGTCAGTTCTCCCTCGCACAGTACCTGTACAACAACATCAGCGAGGAGGACAAATCTCGACTGCTGTTCAGCCCTGAAACTGGAGAATGGTCTGGTTACAAACATCCTTACGGCTTCAAGGTGAGTCAGAACCCCGTGCGGATGTCTCTAGCCCTGAAAGCCCACTAACCTTTACCCTTTTAGCGAAAGCCTGGTGTTCCAGATGGTATCGAGCAATTCAACTGGTATAAGCAAGAATGGGCGGATTCTAGCCGTATTCCATCCTGTTTGCACCCTTTCATGGATGAGATCGAAGATTTCTGCAACTACCTCACCAATTCAGTCAATCGAAGGCTACTTACTCTCTTCTCCCGCGTTCTCGAACTACCTGATGATTACTTGTGGAACAATGTTCAGTCTCATGGTAGTCCAACCGGGGAGGGATACTTTAGACATGCACTTTTCCGCCCTGTACAGAAGGAAACGCAAGAAGCGTCAAAGGGCTTACGTATGCACGGACACACGGACTTTGGTCTGACTACACTACTCTTCTCAGTACCGATCTCATGTCTACAGATTTGGGGTCGAGACGAGCAGTGGTATTATGTGCCATACAAGCCTGGCGCGTTGGTGATCAACATCGGTGATACCCTAGAAATTGTTTCTGGTGGCCACTTTAAAGCAACCAGACACAGAGTCTATAAGCCTCCTGTTGATCAGCTCGACCAAGAGCGATTGTCGTTGGTGTTGTTCAACAGTTCCGTTGGTGACCTTCGAATGGCTCCCGCATATGACTCGCCCTTATTGCAACGGGAAGGCTGTGTTGAAGAGCAAGGTGTCTATAAGGAGTTCAAAAAGCAGACACTGCAAGGACAACTTGTGCCAACGAATCGGCAATGGAGAGAGATACAGATTGCTACTGCCACGGATCCTACAGACACACTTCGCAACCGATTAGGTGCGGATCAGATTCTTGTAGATGGTAAACTGATGCAACAACGGGAGTACATGGGTGTTCGTGTCGTCTTACCCGTGTAGGCGACGCAACTTGATTAGTGGTTTCATGGTGTAATAGGCAGTCGGGGTTGTATACAGGTGCACTAGACATTTCAATGCTACATCGAATCTTCTTGCCGCGCATTCTACTCTTTGTCGGTCTTTGAAGTAGTTCATCGGCTATTGATCGTGTGCCAGCGGGTCAGTTCCGGTCCCATGTCTGCTCGGTAGATTGTTTATCACTTGGCGTACTTCCCCGTATCTTACGCTTGCTACTGACTAGTAGCACTTGGAGAGATATCTACCGTTGGTCTCGCCCAACCGTATCATACATTCATGACAGTAATGTATACTACGTCTGACCTCGGGAAATCTGCTGCAACGCATGGGCTAAATGGCATTGTCTCTTGTAGCTTTCTTGAACCCTCATCACCAGATTCAATCTTACTGATAGGATAATTGGTGTACGCGCGGAGGTCCACCAGAGCGTCAACAGTATGGTTGGGACATCTCTGAACACCTGGATCTGAAAAGCCTACATCTTGCCGCCTCATGTTTGTCGCTTAATTCGAGATTGAGATAGAAAAGCAGAACTCATGGCTACACATTTGACAGGCACAAGATCACAGCGAGCGATTTACCAACCATTCGTGTGTGACATCTGCCAGAATCGATTCACAAGGCAGGAAAACCTCAAGAGACATGCACTGTTGCATGTACAATCCGCAGAGGAAACCTCTCTGCCATGTGGTTTGTGTCCTGCAACTTTCTCAAGAAAGGATCTGAGACAACGACATATCAGACACAAACATGGTGACAGAGAAAAGAAGAAGGCCGCTAGGGCGCGTTCGTACAATTCGACGACATCTGGAACAAGTCTCAACGAAAATGAGGAATCAGTTTCTGAAAGCGAACCTCAGTCAACTGAAATGCCAAGTGGTGTGAGTAGAGACAATTGGACGGACGATACAGACTTTGTAGACGAGGTCATGCAAGTTGACGATGGGCCAGTGGCAGTCTTAGAAGTTCAGAGGAACATGTACGTCCAGAACAGTGCACAGACTTCTGTGTATCCAGCGATGACTGGGACCACAAGTCTCAGCGACAGCTCCCAGGTGTTCTCGTACGGTCAAAGTCCCACTGATACTGCAGTGACAAGCTACAGCGCAACTGGGCCTTCGCCGAACATTGTGCAGCATAGAGAATATTGGTTTCCATCAACTGGTCAGATTGCTCGCGGAATTGAGCTCTATTTCTACCATATTTCGCATTTTGTTCCATTCCTACATCAGGCAAGCTTCTGCGAGGATAATACTCCTGCTTATCTGACGCTAAGCATGCTCTGTCTTGCCTATCAATATGGAAACGATCCGGACTCGAACGATGACGAGGACTCTGGAAGGTTTCTAGCAGTTCGCTGCTTCCATCGAGCTCGTGTCTTGATGATGTCAATAGAAGAGACGATTGACAATGAGCTGACATCTATCACTATGGTACAGGCATATGTCCTGCTTCAAATGTGTTCCATGATGTATCTTTGTGGCAAAGATTCTACCTACGCTCTTCGCATTCACCCTAGAATGATCGCCTTAGTGCGCTCCAGCGGACTGATGCAGACTCAAACAAATACTGGATCAAAGGCCAATGATCTTGACTCACTGTGGCGAGAATTTGTCTGGAGCGAGTCTCGAAAACGAACTGTATACTCCGTTCACCAGCTCGACGCACTTTACTATCAGCTTCTCTCTATGCCACGGTCAATATCCCACCTTGAAATCAAGCACGAATTACCGTGCTCGACACGGCTTTGGAATGCGTCCACAGCCGCGGATTGGGCTCACAAACAACTCACAGGTGGAAGCGCAGGTGCCCTTCCTTCGTACAACGATACAATTCGAACGTTACTGTCATCAGACTCCGCCATAGACAAGCTACCAGACTTCGATTCGTACGGCACAATCAATATTGCTCAATTCCTAATTTCGTCGGCGCGCGAGATATCTGGTTGGTCAGCAATGACCGGTCGAGTGAGCATGGATCGCTTCGAACCCTTACGCTCAGCACTCGAAGCCTTACTTCCTCTCCTTCGCTCGCAGTCGCACACTGCCTCCTCACTACCATCATCCTCATGTGCATCTGCGTCTCAGGCGACCTGGGAGATGGCTATGATAGAGCTTCAGATGTGGTCTCCCTCTCACACAGCTGGATCTGTTGTCAGCTCAGTGGACTGTGTATTGCAGCAATGGACATCTGCATGTAGTGGACCATGGTCTGAAGCCCTCTTCAACGCATCAAAATCTGTCCAACCACACGTAGATTGGTTCTTGAAATATCTAGATACGACGATGGAGGTGGGGACTGAGCCTCCATGGGTGGCACTGTATGCTTACAGGGCATTTCTAGCGGCATTTGAGCTTCTGCAAGGAGGAGTGAAGGAGGCTATGACTGTGGTCAGCATTGAGGAGGGAGAGCGAGCAATGGCATTGGAATGGGCGAGGCAAGTGTTCGGCAGAAGAGACAGGTGGCCGATAGGTCGTTTGATTCTGAGGGAGTTGGATGGTATCGAATGATTTTCGTTTAACATTTGACGTGACATATTGTTTAAGCATAACTCAGCGAATGGTCTACCACCCCAAAACTGACATTTCTGTTCACTCACTTTGTTCACGATAACGCACTGAGTCATTTGCTTCGTAATCTCGCGTATCCTCCTAGCTCTATCGAAAGGACGATTGTTTGATGATATGCTCAAGCGAGGCTGACTGAGCCAAGGACATCTTCCTCGCCAAGAATGAAAACCGCTCACGCTGGAGAGACTTCATGACGATCTCGACTTTTTGCGCGCGTCCCGCGGATACCGCCTAGGCTACATTGAAACACATAGTGCGACGCGACAATATATGTCATAATGATAAGATTTTGAAACAGCAGGTATAACACTTGCTTGTGATGTCTGTGTATTCTTTTCGAGGCAATCATCGAGTCTTTTCGCGAGTCAAATTGGTGCTAGTCTCAAATGGAGAAATCCGTACCTGAAGAAAAGGCTGAAGTATTGGAGATCAATGCCACTGAAGAGAAGGAGAAAAGTGTATCAGGATTTGCAGCATATTGGGTCAGTGATACATGAGATTTCAGCATCGAATTCTGGTATCTAACTAGTACAGCGAATCTTCACGTATGCGGATAAGCTTGATGCAGCGCTATACACCGCAGCAGCCATTGCATCAATAGCCTCAGGCACTCTTCTCGCCCTGGTCAATGTTGTCTTTGGAGGTTTCGTTACTGTCGTCAACAATTTTGCGGCAGGCACGAGCACACGGCAAGACTTTCTTAATGGTGTCAACAAGTATGCTCTTTACTTCGTCTATCTCGCAATCGGCAGATATGTCTTGACATACATATACACGACTTGTTCGACCATTGCCTCAACTCGAATCGCTCGAAACATCCGCTACAGATATCTTGAGGCTACATTGTCGCAGGAGATTGCTTACTTCGATCAAGGTCCAGGTAGTGTGAGCATCGCCGTGACTACGAATGGAAACCTCATCCAACAAGGTACAGCGGAAAAGCTAGGTCTCTCCGTACAGGCCATTGCAGCTTTTACAGCATCTTTTGTGGTTTCATTTATTGCACAATGGAAACTCACGCTTATTGTCCTCTGCGTTGCTCCGCTCATCGTTATCGTTACTGGTTTTATGGCTGGGATTGATGCAAAACTTGAGACACAGATTTTGGACATCTATGCTAAAGGTGGAGCATTTGCAGAAGATGTCTTCAGCAGTATGCGGACAGTTCATGCATTTTGGGTAAGCAAAAACTTGGCCGCATCTCAAGATTCCACCTACTCCAACCATCGTGACTTTGACTTTTGCATGGCTGTACCATCCTGCGAACTCGCGTCTCGAACGATCATGTGAGCCTTGCTAATATATTGTGCGAATTTAGGCTCGTCCTAGGCTTGTAAGGAAATATGAGAAATACTTGAATCAAGCACATGAAATCGGCAAGAAGAAATCTCCTGTCTACGGTGTACTATTTTCTACAGAGTTCTTTGCAGTGTATGCGGCTTTCGCTCTCGCCTTTTGGCAAGGAGTGCACATGTACAGCCGAGGCGAAATCGAAAGCTCTGGTACAGTCGTTACGGTGCTCTTCTCAGTTGTTGTGGCGGCTACCAGTCTCTCCCAGATTGCACCAAATATCATTTCTTTTACTTCCGCAGCATCCTCAGCAATGTCGCTGTTCAAAGCGATCGACAGAACATCCAACATCAATCCCTTCGACCACGCTGGTCTGAGACCTGACTCTGTCGAAGGCTCTTTGGAGCTCTCACACATCAATTTTAGTTATCCTACTCGTCCAGACGCGCAAGTGCTCTCTGACTTCACACTAAAAGTTCCAGCAAACAAGACAACCGCCCTAGTCGGGGCAAGTGGTTCAGGAAAGAGTACAATCGTGGGACTGTGTGAGAGATGGTATGACCCAAGTTCTGGTGATATCCGACTTGACGGCATCCCTCTCAAGGATCTAAATTTACGTTGGTTGCGAACACATGTACGTTTGGTGCAGCAGGAGCCTGTCCTCTTTAATGGTACTGTTTTCGACAATGTTCGTTTCGGTCTTGTTGGTACACCAGCAGAGAAGTTTTCTAAGGATGAGCAACTAAAACTTATCGAGGAAGCATGCAAGACTGCCAACGCTCATGATTTCGTA
The DNA here is from genome assembly GCA_032357745.1 of Camptophora hylomeconis. Taxonomy (NCBI): domain Eukaryota; kingdom Fungi; phylum Ascomycota; class Eurotiomycetes; order Chaetothyriales; family Chaetothyriaceae; genus Camptophora; species Camptophora hylomeconis. The sequence goes on along the minus strand of JAOTMB010000025.1, from coordinate 345,493 downwards.
TGCGAATTACCGCAGGGGTATGATACAGAGATAGGTGAGCGCGCTGGAATGCTTTCAGGTGGCCAGAAACAACGTCTAGCGATTGCAAGAAGCATCATATCCAACCCAGCAATCTTACTTTTAGATGAGGCTACAAGTGCTCTGGATCCCCATGCTGAAGGAATTGTTCAGCGAGCGCTTGAGAAAGCGGCTATGAATCGTACTACAATAGTTATTGCGCACAAGCTAGCCACCATCAAGAACGCCGATAATATCGTCGTGATGTCCAAAGGACGGATCGTTGAACAAGGCACACACGAATCCCTATTGGAAGCAGATGGCACTTATGCTCGATTGGTCAAGATACAGGATCTTGGAAAAGCTGCAGAAAATACTGAGTTCGATGAGAAGATGGCCACGACCTCCGAGGGCCCCGAGCTTAACAAAACACTCACGAGATTCCCAACTGACGACCAACGAAGGATGGAGATCCAAAAAGAAAGATACGACTTTGACAACCACAAAAAGATGGGCATATTTAAAGTCGTCTGGACGCTACTCAAGGAACAGCCAGATTTGAGGATCTACTACATTCTGGTCGCTATCGCCTGCTTAATTGGAGGAGGGACGTATCCTGCTCAAGCACTTCTTTTTGCTGAATTACAGACTACATTCCTACTTCCCAAGGGCACTCCTGAACTGACAAATCGAGCAAATTTCTTCTCCCTCATGTTCTTTGTCGTTGCCCTAGCTAATCTTATGGTGTACTTTACCGTGGGATGGTGTGCAAACATGATTGTGCAGAGCATGACATCTCGATATCGAACGCAGTTGTTCGACAGCATCTTGAAGCAAGACATGCAGTTCTTTGATCGGCCAGAAAATACTTCCGGCGCTCTCTCAAGCAAATTGTCTTCGCAACCTACCTCTATTCAAGAATTGATGGGATTTCAACTTGCGATCATCATTGTTATTGTGGTCAATCTGGTCGCGAGTTGCTCGTTAGCGTTGGCTTACGGCTGGAAACTTGGCCTTGTGGTTGTGCTTGCAGGATTACCTCCTCTTGTTGCTGCCGGAGGTATAAGATTAAGGATTGATCAGAAGATGGACAATGACAATTCAAAACGTTACGCCACTAGTGCTGCATTAGCTGGAGAAGCTGTTGCTGCCATCAGAACTGTGTCATCTCTTGCCTTGGAAACCGATGTCCTCGAGCGGTATCGACAACATCTTCATCTGGTCATCCGCAAAACAGTCTTTTCAACTGCACATATGATGGCTTGGTTTGCACTAACACAATCCATCGAGTTCCTCTTTCTTGCTCTTGGATTCTGGTACGGATGCCGTCTGGTCTCTAACGGCGAGTACACCTTGCGTCAATTCTACGTTGTCTTTATTGGAGTCTTTTTTAGTGGACAATCCGCTTCACAATTCTTTGGTTACTCTTCCAGTTTCACAAAAGCGAAGTCTGCAGCAAATTATATATTCTGGGTCAGAACGTTGCAACCTACAATTGGCGAAACATCATCGAATGAGGATAAAGCACCACCGAGTAGTGCAGAGAGCATCAAACTTGAACAAGTGCGCTTTTCTTATCCACTGAGACCCGCAGCTCAGGTCGTTCGAGGCGTATCGCTCGATATCAAACCGGGACAATTCATGGCTTTAGTAGGTGCGTCTGGCTGTGGAAAGACCACAATCGTCGCATTACTGGAACGTTTCTATGATCCCATCACAGGAAGCATAACGATTGACGAGAGTGCAGATATCACTCAGCTTTCGCCGCGTTTGTATCGTGAATGCTTATCACTAGTTCAACAAGAACCAGCCTTATATCAAGGGAGTATCAGAGAAAACATTGCGCTTGGTTTTAAAACTTCGGGCTCGATCTCCGATCTCGCAGCAGAGGCAACTCAAGGTCCAGCCGAAGAGCAGATCACCGAAGCGATTCACCAGGCTAATGCATACGAATTCATCTCGTCGCTCTCCGAAGGACTCGACACGCAGGTAGGCAAAGGAGGACTTCAGCTATCAGGTGGTCAACGACAACGTATAGCCATTGCCAGGGCTCTGGTCAGAAACCCTCGCGTTCTTCTTCTCGATGAAGCAACTTCAGCTCTTGACACTGAATCGGAACGCATTGTACAAAATGCATTAGCCAAGGCAGCAGCAGCAACTGTATCAAGCAAAGATGGCGGCGCAAAAGGGAGAATCACGGTAGCCGTCGCTCATAGATTGTCGACAATAAAAGAGGCCGATCTCATTTGTGTATTCATGGGGGGCAAGACTGCTGAAATGGGTAAGCATCAGGAGTTATTGGATCGTGGTGGGCTCTACACCCAGATGGTCAAGGCACAAAGTCTTGATCGAGCTGTATAAATATATTAAGATAGACTACTCTAATCAATCAATTGTCATGAAGCCTACACCAGTCCAAATACAAGCATGTTCGACGTTACATAAGGCTGAGCCTAAACTCTAAATTTCAAACAAGGCTGACCGGTATGTCATTGAAGCTTTACCAAACGTCTACTTGATATCAAGAGTAGTTCACTCTTACTCATCCTACTCTCAGTAGCAGCCGCCTCACCATGGCGGCTGGCGATATCTCCGGTCGTTTTCTAGACGTGAGACCCATATTAACGAGGGCACGGTCTAGCAGTTCGCCCATAACAAAGCGCGATCCCGCAGACATCCCTATGCCAGTGGAGAGTACCACCAGACCTAGTCATATACGATCGAGGTCTTATGTCTCCCCTATCGAGCAGAAGAAAAGAGATAGCACAGCGACAATTGCGAACTCCACGACGTCCGAGAAGGTATCCGAACCATCCCGGTTTCGTCGATTACACCTACATGGCAAGCATCATCATACATTGAGTGAGGAACACAAACCTGCACCACAGCAGAAACGTCATAGATATACCCAATCGGAAGCACAGCAGTACCATGGATATGAAAGAGGAAGTCAGAACGAGGGGAAACCCTTCACTTCACATGTTCCGTACAGCCAGAATCCCAGCATCCTATACCCTTACCATGCCAGTCGCGGCGCAGCCATACCCTCACTCTCAAGAATGGCTTCATACCGCAGCGCAGCAGGTACAGCAGGCGACGCCTTATTCTACGGTGCAACAATGGGCGACACTAGAACTCCGAATCAGGACGGCGTGATGGTCAACAATAATCCCCCTCGCAAGAAGACCTCAATCGAAAAACTAATCGATGCCGCCTCTCTCAACTCTCCCCGTTCCGTCCTCTTCTCCTCCCCCTCCAACAAAACCAATTCCAACAAACAAATCACAAAGTCCGACATTGAAAAGCTAAACACTCAACTAACAACCGCAAAACAAGAACTGACAACCCGCCTAAGCACTACATCCCGCACAGCCTCAAACCTAATGCGTCGCCTAGACGAAGCTCACGATACCCTGCACCGAACAGCCGAGTCTCTAATAGATACCTTATCCTCCTTCACAAATCTATCCCAACAATCCGCCAAACTAATCTCGAATTTCGAAACCGAAGCCTCAAATCTCGATTCCTCACTCCACAAACGCATCCTCTACTTCCGCAACCATATCTGCAGTAAGCGCGCACAGAGAATCGATGAGCTCGAACGCCGAGGTCGAGACGTAAGTTCGAAAGCCGAAGAACTAGGTCGCAGACTCGAGAACTGTAGAGTCATTGTCCAGAACTGGGAAGAGAGAGAATTAAACAAAAGAAAGGCGTGGAAGGGTGTTTGGAACGGTTTATTCTGGGGTTTCCTGCTTATCTTTGTGGGTATTTTGGCCGGTGTTGCTAGTTGGAAGGCTGTCGAGAGGAAGGGATTGAGCATGAATATGGACATGATCAATACCAGTGTCGCTAGTGGCAGTACCAGTGACAATAGCAATTCAAACAGCCACGATGTTGGCGTTAATATTGGAGCCGGCATTGTCAATACAATGGCCGAAAAGCTCGGGAATGTGACTGGATTGGACTATTTCAGAAATGATCACGACAAGGATGAAAACAATGAAAACAACAACAGTAATGACGGGAACAGTGACAGTGATGGCATTGGTAATTGGATCTCAAAAGCCAGCGGAGCAAGCAGCAAAGAAAAAGAAAACGGAAACGGAAACGGAAACGGAAAGCCCAAGGGTAGAGAAGAGAAACGACTCAATTCTAAACTGGAAGGATGCAATGTTCCGGAAGATATTCAGCAGATTCTAATCGACATCGCTGTCAGGAAAGACCAGGGTAACGGATTGGGATTAGGAATGGTGATTGACGGTCCTGATGCTGCTGCTGGTGATGGTGGTGGTGGTGGTGGTAGTAACAATGGCAACGAGAAGAAAATGGCGAAATTGGAGCGGGAACTGAGGTTATTGGATGAATTATGATATCTTCATCTCTTGCTGCTATCATTGTCAATTCTGCTCTTGGTTTTTCTTCTTCCTCTCTTTCTCTTTTCATTGAAAAATGAATGGATGGACGGAGTGGTTTTTGCTTGGACCGATTTATCTGTGAGGACTGTATATATATCATCGAGATCGAGGGGTCTGGCCTTTTACTGTGTTTTATTCATGTGTTGTGATATGATGTGATACCCCCTTTGATGCGAAAGTTAAGTATGTATATAGGTATATAAGTATATAAGTGTGCACTAGTATCCTGTCTATCTATTTGTCTATCTATGACTTGCATTGCATTTCATTACATTCCATTTCATCTCATTATGTTATGTTATATTATGTTGCATTCTACAGTATATCTATCAACTTTTCAATTATGGAGCGTGGATCAAATCATGGATTTTGAGGATTCATTTTCTTTTTGTGTAGAACACTACTACTACTGCTACTGCTATCACTTGCTATGTACTGTATGATGTGTCCGCGATTTGAATGTTAGACCTCAGAAGCGACGTCTTGTTTCGTTCCACATGCGATGCATTGGAATTTGGTGTGGCTTGAGATACTCCGTGGATATTGACGTGAATATATAGGGAGATCTATATATGTAAAGCGTCATCTTCAAGATTCAGACGAAGGAGATGTTGGGAATATGAGACGTGAGAGTTATCTTGGAACCGTACAGTGACAAGCCTGGTACTCAGGGTGGGGAGGTCGAGCGTAGGTACTAGTCGGTATGCACTGCTCCATCGACATGTAAATAGAGCAGTGTCTGGGCAGGAATGTCATGATATGCTCTGCACAATTTCTTCTGAGGCAGCCGATTTCGAGACATAGGCTTTGCAGAGGATCGGCAATGCCGTATTTCGCCGCAGTCGAAAAGCCACTTCAAGTCACTTTATCAATAGACTTCAGACTGATGACGGCAGCAATGGCGGACGGACATTGATCATGCGCGTCGTACATGCATACACCACAGCCTTGTTCGTTGGTACGAAGTGCTGGAAGTCTTGTGGGCTTGAAGGAATGGGTCTGTCTCACAGCCTTATTGTGGCTGTGTCATGTCTTGTACCATTCTGCATGTTTTTGAGTTTCTCTATGTCTCAGCACGTGCATGACATTAGGAGCATGCAGATGCAGCAAGACTCTGAACACGAGTCTGGCTGGAACCACGATTTTTTCTTTCTTGTCTCTTGCTGCGCTCTTGACTCAATGGCCTTAGCAGTATCTTTCTCTGACGGGGCATGCGCGTCAGTATGGTCTGACGACGATACTGAGGCATGTCTCTCGTTGAGATATGGTCGCATGTAGAATCGTTGCGGCTGCGTAGTAACGTACGTAGGCGGAGGGTCTGAGTCGTAATGCATCTCTTCTAGTGCCAGTGGGTGAATCGACATGATAGGAGGTTGAAGCAGACACGACAGAGATGAGTGATCCATGGACGGTGCCTGGCTTTATCGTGTATCTCCATCGTTTGGATGTACTTGTTCCATACGAAACGTTTGATGTTGGAAAAATCCGCGCTCATAGGATATGAAACACTATTCGCAACACCAATTCGTAGGACAATGGTGCGAGTACAGCGGCAACAGAAACCTCTGATTAGACAGTAGGATACCAGTATGCAGCCGAACGAGCTCTGCCATCTTGTACAGCGCGCTGTCCAGTATTTGTTGAAGAATGATGAGTGATGAATGGCCCGGTCTAGTATCCATTGCCGGACACACCATGGTGACATATCCATGCGAGGTCCGTGTATCAGCAATTACAATTTCCACAGTCCATGCCGGAGCAACCTCCACAATCGACCGAAGAGCAGTCACACCCTCCGCAATCAACGGGAGAGAAGTCACATCCACCACAATTCGCCCAACTGCAATTTGTTGCTGGTGAAGTCCAAACGCAGTAGGAGAAGATTGTCAAATCCCAGGTATCCCAATTGAACCAGCGACTTCTTGGCCCAGACATGTCATCGCGTACACTTCTGTTGGGCTCGATCGGGCTTCTTGGAGCATATAGCATTTGATATTCCGAGCCATATGAATCTCTTACTCGTGGGCTTCGATATTGGTCGTGATACTCAAATTCTTCATATGCTGCTGGAGGTTGATAGTTCATCGGAGCAGCATGTACTTGGTAGGCGGGTGGTGGTTGTGAATCGTCCATAGACGAGAAGCGAGCATTTGTATATTGCATATTTGTTAGGTCTATCTGTGAACTGAAGGTATTGCGAGACTGTAGCATTGGTCGACTATCAGTCATTCTCGATCTCTCACAAGCCATATCGAAATACTGAAGAATGCATAGAACGGATGATTCGGTGACTGTCGAGACACTCTCTTCTTATTCACCTGCAATGTTAACCGGTTGGACCAATACAGGAACAGCTATACAGAGTATGATTTACACAACTCCTCATCTTGCGGACACCAAGCTAAACCTCTTTGGCAATGCTACCTGGTCAATGACTTACAAGAGTATCGGCGCGACATGTACTACTAGCTGGCTAGCTGATACAGCTTTACTGTAATCTCACACCGTTTCACCGTTGAAGTGGCAGTGCTGGCATAATTCAAAACTAGAATGCCGGCTTAGACTATGCACTTACCGGGGGCATCTTAGCCGAAGCTTAATTTGCTGCGGGTTTGTGACCGACGTTCTAGCTCATGTCTTGAGCATATTGAAAATAGTACCAAATCTCGTCTTTGATCGGCACGTGCATTGCATGGTGACAGTATGCTATGCTAGTTGTTAAGCATAATCAAAGGTACTTTGCACTGCTGAAGCGTGATCCGAAATCAGCCGCTTTTTTAAGCATATCTCTTCTCTGGGTAGCACTAATTTGCATGCCACCACCAATATCTTTCTCGCGATCAAACGCTCTCGCGCTAGGATCGTCTTCTTTATCAACGGTTTCCTGTTTTTGGTGTGCTTGATACAGAGTAGGTCCGCGTGATTTCTGCAGGAGATTAGCTTTTGCTTCTACACGTGCATTGTAATTGGTCTCACATTGTACTCTTGCATTCTCTTTGCTGTCTCCGCATTCTCATCGTGTGATGTACTTTGACGTGTTGCATTAGGTCTCGAGGCTGTGTCTTTGATGCCCATCATTTCTCTCTGTAGTCTGGCCTGTTTCTCGGCTGGACTTTCATGCCAGGTGCTCGAAGCGTCTACCCCTGAAGATACTTTTTTGGCTCCTTTCCCTGTATTGAACTTTCGATTCTTTAATTTTGTAGGATCGGCTCGAGAGCTCCAATCATCTCCAGAGGGCGGAACCATCATCCAATCGTCTCTTTTGGTTTGAATCACTTCGACAGTGGGCGCAGTATGTACAGCTCTTGAAACCCCGACTGCAGCATCTGAGGCAGAAGAGCTCACTGGGGGTAGGCTGGGACCAAAATCGTCGTCGTCGCTGCTACCGCTTGCGTCGTTGGAGATATTTGGAGGATCACCGAGAGGTTTCTCATCTAGAGGCGCTGGAGGCAGTGTCGGCCCCAGAATGCGTGCCCTTTTTGTAATGACCTCGTCTGATAATGGCGGAGCTGGGCCTGTATCTGAGTCTGAGCTGGATTCATCATCCTCACCATCTCTTTTCCGCTGCATGAGCATAGATGGAGGAAGTTGTGGTCCTACAGGCATATTTGCGATCGATTGCGCGCAATGAGGGCGCTCCCGACCACAATCGAGCGAGTACCTCTGTGACAGGTAGAGTGCTTTGCTGTGTACCGATACCCTGTTCACAAAGTGCAATCATCGAGAAGCATAATTACCGCGCAGGCGTATACCTACTCGATCATTCTGCTGCGGCCAACATACAACCAATCAGGTGATCCGATGCGGGGAACCTCCACAGCACAAACATGAGCACGAGAAACCGATGCTCGCCCTCTTCATCTTTCTTATGCTCACCTTCCCTTCTGTAAGCAGCAATAGCAACAGCAAGCAGTATTGTCATTGCAATCTCGCACATTTAACAGTTTGTCACATCTTCGCAAGCGTGATTCAAATCTCCATCATTACTACACGTGAAAATATGTCTGCAAGAAAGCAGTATGCGCTTCGATAAACACGACTAGACTTCGTCACGTTTGCCCTGCATGCTTAAGCGCCTCACTATTCTATGTTCCTCATTCCTTCATTGGTTACCTTTTTGACACCCGTATCGAATTACTTTCTAGACGTCCTCGGGTGGTTGCACATTCGAATACACCATTACTAGCTCATGCAGCTGCTATTCGGAGAGTTCGAGTCCAATGCAAGGTTTATCCCGAGCACCCTCTATTGGTACCTGAATCAGAGATAGCTATCGCCCTCCTCACCCCTCTCTCCTCAAGGTGTTTCTGATTTTGCCCTTTTTTTTTATCGCTGCTGTTTGATGCCTTGTTGCCGTTCAGAATGGATGATTGAGTGTGGTACTAATCCTTGTCGAGCCTTATCGAGGCCGTGAACTTATTAATATCTTTTGGTTGATACTGCACAGCCATGATGCTTCAACTGTGCGCGGTTGTTGATTCAATCCTTGCCGCCTTTGAAAATGGCATGGATGTCTCCAAACGAATGCTGGCCCCTCCGAGAAAGCAAAAGAAGAACGCGAAGAATATCGAGGTAAATAAAGATGAGCTTCAACTTCGAGACTCTCTCGCAAAGAGACCACAGGAGATTCGGCAAGAGTACGAGCATAGTGTGGTAAGGCACGGACAGAGATTTGAAGCTGGCGATTCTCAGAGTCACTCGAGTCTAGCTCGTATTCTTTTGGTCATGAATTCCGGTCTGATAGAGATCATCAATCATGCCTTATCAGGCGATGCAAAAACTAGAAGGATGTCTCAGAAGAATTTGCTCAATCTGTCTGAAGTGGCGGCGACAGACACATTGAATGCATTTTCCCAGCTCAATGACCGTCTCAGCACATCTCCGCGAATGACATCGGCCGGGGTGCCATATGATCAAGTAAAGCAAGCTAGACGAGCAAAATCGGGACCAAAAACCGGTTCCCCTGCACTAGCAGAAAGACCGCCTCCAAGCCCATTACTTGTACGCGGTGGCTGGGTGAGGTCAAAGTCTGGTTCATCTGTCGTTTCTGCCTATGAAGCACGGCGAGAAGCAGCAAGAAGAGAAGAGAACAAACGAGGTCAGTCGAGTCCAACAGCTGGACCACATGTGAATGCAAAGGCGGATATGAGGTTGGTTGAACCAAAGTATGAACAGAATTCGGACTACCTCGCCGATGCTGGACCCATGTCCCGAGATGCACGGCCAGGCAAAACTTCGACAGCTGTTACAAGGATAGAGCCACCGCCCTATGCTCAATTCCGACCACCAAGCGTGTTGATTGTTCCAGCTGATTACTTCGAGACGTTTGATATTGATGCTCAACGGTCAGCACCGCCGAGACCTCCGAAGATACCGCTACATTCAAGACCTAATCCTATCTCAAGGCAACGTCCCATGTCTGGAGCAACATTCATGACTGCCAGCACTAAGATCGGCGAGATACCAGAAGACAAAATACCTGACAGAATTCTGTCAAATGAAGAGCAGGAACGGATCCCATTACCCTATGTGATACCACCACTCCTACTGGAGCAGCCAAAGAAGAAGCGTAGAGGATTTAGACTGTGGAAAAGACAGCCAGTAGCAGCATGCTGATTGCGAATTTTGATGATTCTAGTGGTGCTATAGGTGTTGGAGGAGGAAATACAAAAGATACCCTGTAGTACTTTTCCATAACCAAATCAAATCAATGTTCTACTTCACTTTAAACGAGGAAACGATAATTTGCCAGCAGACAGGCAGTATACTTGTATTTTGAGCGCAAAGTCAAGGTGAGTAGGTTGGAAGACTCCTCTGGATACTCTGACTTCATCGTATTACCATTTCGCAGAGGAATAAAATATACAGCGTTAGAGAAAATCTCTTCAAGTCTCATACACCTTACAACATTCCTTTTCAGTGCTCACAAATTGTCATCCAGAATCGTTGAACATGGCCCAGCAGCTCCCAAAGGCACCAAAGCCTGGCGAGGGAGAACCGATCGTTTTCTTCGACATCACATTAGGAGGTACGTTGCAATATCGCGTCTTTGAAATCCATCAGAAATCTCGAACAAAACAACGTTTTTCGACCATTATACTTCTGCAAGATATGCTCCTCCGAGAGCACAAAACCCAGCTCAAGGCACATGAAACATCCAAGCATCACCTTGCCAAATGGGCAGTCCATGATTTCATACAATCAGCTTTGCGACATGTTTCGTTCCAAATCTTAGAAGGCTAACGTCAAGCTACAGGTGAACCATTAGGACGAATCAAGATGCATCTATTCTCAAACACCGTTCCCAAAACAGCAGAGAACTTCCGCCAACTCTGCACAGGGGAACACAAGGACATCAACGGCAAGATCGTGGGTTACAAAGGAAGCAAATTCCACCGAGTGGTAAGTCAACTATCCTCTCACTCCTCATTCTGAAACGCAATTTCACTAACAGGAAAAAACCTCCGTCTCAGATCCGAGGATTCATGATCCAGGGAGGTGATTTCCTCAACGGCGACGGTACAGGCTCTACATCTATCTACCACAACGCATCCTTTGACGACGAGAACTTCCAGTGGAAACACACGACGCCGGGATTGTTGTCCATGGCAAACTCCGGACCGAATACAAATGGATGTCAGTTCTTCATCACGTGTGCGGAAACTCCGTTCTTGGATAACAAGCACGTTGTGTTTGGGCAGGTGGCGGATCAAGATAGCATGAATGTAGTGCGAAAGGTTGAAAATGTCAGGACGACGGCTGGGAAGGGAGATAAGCCTATGAACGATGTCAGGATTGCGATGTGTGGGGAGATGTGAGCGGATATAGGGAGGCGTCGCGTTTACAATTAAGTTTTTGTAAGCAAGCGTAGCAGATAGAGGAATGCACAGTGTAGTGATCATGATTTTGATGATGATAGATCTACGTGCGGTACGTGAGCGTGTCGGTGGATGGTTGATAGACAGACGGACAGACACATGACATACTAGGAGACGATCAATGTTTATTTCAACGAGAAAGACGAGACAAGTGTACGACTGTGATCTCATCACTGACATACGTTACATGTTATGGAGTACTGTATTGTGTAGTATGATATCAGGATGTTTAATCCAAGGCTGATGATGATCCAGACTCGAAGCCACGCGGCCTTTCACTACTGCATATGAATTTATCGCCTCCGAGTTATACGATCCTGGTCAATTTGATACATGTTGTGTTCGATCTCATACCACTACCACTTATACGCTTGGACGTTGATTTCACCCCAAGGTGCAGGGTCGGTGATTGTTTCTCCTTGGATACAAGCGTTTCTGGGGAATTGATCGGCATCGGAGACCGCAAAGACAGCTCCCGCGAGTACAAACGACTAAAGAGAGCAAGATTCTTATCGAAGCTTAAAAGGTGCAGTGGTATTTTGCATGAACGGCGGGACGAGGCGGATGAGGAGAAACTGGGAACAGAAAAGGGTGGATATGCAAGAGCGGGGGAATTGACCTGTCCAGTGAGAAGGAAGATGGGAGGATGAGGACGAGCAGTAGTGATCCAATGGGGACTCGGGGCTTGTCCTGCCACCCAACTAAAATAATGCAGGTGGCCAGAAGGTCAAAGCTTGAACATTTTCAATGATTGTCCGGCCTTACTGAACCAATCCTGGAGTGCTCCCCCCCTTCTCCCTGCGATGACCTCTCAAGTCGTGTGCGCCTGCCATGCACGCCATGTCCTGATGCTCTCTTGTCTTTTCCTCCGCCTCCCTTGAATTCTCGGCACCAAAAGATCACCACCGCAGGCTAGTCATCTGAGATACACCGTACAGTAATGCTGCAGTAGTGCTTCCGAACTCGACTCTCTCGTTGTTCTCTTTCTCACTCCCGCAGTATCGTCTCGACCACTACTACTAGTACGACCTGGAAATCATCTGCCTCGCCACACAATTTACCTATACACTCCTCTTGAATCCTCCCTCTCTCCCCTTTTATCGCTTTTATCGTCCGAGCGTCTGGCGTATGTTCGTAGACAGAGTCTTACCGTCTCCACCTTTTGGTTAAGCCGATATTACCGTCAGGCACGCCTGATCACCAAGTGACCCGACCACATTCGATCTCACCTTTACCGCACCTAATCTGTGAATTGTCAACACTACGCAACTCAAATTCTCAAATACACTGCGTCGTGATTCCGCGATAGGGGAGCTTTGTACAAAACTATACAATAGACTACATATTAAGCGCTGGCACCTTGGTAACTCAGTCCACGGCAACGCTTTGAAATCGCAGTCATGAGTGGCTACAACAATGTATCGACGACGACAACTACAGCGATGCCGTCGGCGACATCGCCTCCTGCTGACCAAAGTGGAGGACCAAGTTCGCCGTTACTCTTCTTTGTCGCGCTCGGGTTTGGTGTGGTCTTCACGAACTTATGGTTGGTACATTGACCCTAATTATGTTCAATTTGCTTACGAATGCATAGGATTATCGTCGGTGTAAAATACTGTTTCCGTTACAATCAGCGAAACCGAGCCAGAATGGCGGGAGAAGACCCAGATGGAGTAGATCTTTCGCAAATGCCACGACAACGCAGAAGAAGGGAGAAGAAACTTATGTCGATCGATGAAGTCAATGAGAAATTTCCCCTTACCAAGTACAAGACCTGGAGATCATCTCGAGCCGACCAAGGATTACCTACCGCTGGTGGTATCACGAGCGGTGTTAGCAGACCAGCCAGTATCAAGAATGAGGTAGTTGAGATACATAAGCAAGCTGTAACGGAAAAGACAGAAGCGAATCCAAATACTCCAATGCTCGAAAAGACAGAGTCTGCCGCAAACACGGAACCTCAACATGCTAAGCCAGAGGTTATACGGTTGGATACTACGCCATCGACATCAGATCCACATACTATTACTGCACCACAACCCGCATTGGTTAGAACTACTAGCGAACCAGATGTTGACGAGGAAACCGATCAGATCGCAATGGCTATTCCAGCAGAGAATTTGCCTGATCCAGGTGATGCATGTGCTATTTGTCTGGATGTTATTGAGGATGACGATGATATCAGAGGACTCATTTGTGGTCACGCTTTCCATGCTTCTTGTGTTGATCCATGGTTGACTTCTCGACGTGCTTGCTGTCCTCTATGTAAAGCTGATTATTACACCCCTAAACCAAGACCCGAAGGTACCCAACCTGAAGAGACTAGGACTCAAGCACAACCAACAACATTCTCTATCATTGCAGGAGGTCGCATGGGTCACAGACGTGGAAGGTCCAGGATCATCATACCTGGAGTATTCTTCTCTACTCAACCAGCTTCAAGATCAAGAGGAAGACAATCAGGTCGAAGATCTGGAAATGTCTCTATGCATCGTCTATCGCAAGCACCCGAAATTACTCAACAACCAAATCAAAATCAAAATCAAGCCGGTACATGGCGACAATGGATGCCACATGCTAGAATGCCAACTATGCCTGCTTTATCGAGAATAAGAGGAGCTCGCGGCACAGAAGAAGGATCACAACCTCAAGGCAATACTACCACGCAACAACCGACACCAAGTCAACTCGAAGCAGGATCAGGATCAGGATCAGGATCAGCGACGGTGATGAGATGATTGATACGACACGACACGATGACTTAGTCTTACTTTTTCTCTTTCGAAATTAGCGAGATGTAGCTACGTTTCTTTATGATTATGTGATAATGATGAAAAGAATAACTTTTTCTCCTCTTATTTGGATTTCTTATCTTTTCATCGTTTGCCCGCCTCTCTTTGACGTGAATATAAGTTGCGTGTTATAGTCGACATCTTACTTCTTATTTCTTCGTCTCTCCTACTCTTCCTCGAAGAGAAGAGAACCAGTTATGTCAATTTATTCATTTATTTGTTTGTTCGTTTGTTCGTTTACGCTTCGCTGGAGTTTTATCAAGTGAATATATGAATAAGGAAGGAAGTAAGTAGGTAAGTAAGTGAGTAAGTAATGCAAAGTCTCGTGTGAAAGTATACTATACTATACTATGTTATACTATGCTACACTGTACTATACTATACTATGCTAGATTAGTTCAATTCGATTCGATTCAATTCACAAAGTAATCGTGCATGTCCTTAGTAGTAAATGAGTTGCAGAATTTATTGTAATCATTGTAGTACTGTATTGCGTCGTGTCATGTCATATCTGTCTGTCCTATTCTATTTTGTCTTATTCTATTTTGTCTGTCTGTTTGTTTGTTTGTACTTGACTATGTTTATCTACGGGTATTCGGTATTTAGTATTTAGTATTTGGATATAGATGACGACGTTGACGTTGACGTTGATGTGAATATAAAAGTCAATTAAGACGAAGAGAGGGGAACTCTTTAGCTTCTTTGGTTTAGAAATCAGTATGCTTACATACGTATATGCATGTTCTCCAATGCTACAATGACGGTCAAAACTTTGTACCCAGTCAGACCTTGAATTTAGGTTTCGAGTTGTACAAGGTTTTGACCGTCATTGTATAATCTGAAAATGATATCATCACGCTGCTTTTCTGGATATAGGGAGACTTGATAATGGTTGTAGTTCTTATTATTAGCAATAAGATGATTTCGAGGATCGTGGGTTGGCTGATTTCGTCGTGGAGGGCATGGGGTTTTTATGAGTTTCGACTCTCTCTGAGGTTTGCGGGATGTGGATGTGGGATCAAACTTTCGAATATAGAGCTCTGTGTAGATTATTGTGGGAAGTATTGGGTGCTCGAATCTTTGAGTTATTGTTTTGGCTCTGGTTTGTCGGTTCGTCGTGTGTGAATCAATCCATATCATGTAGAATCGTATTCAGGAGGACTTTCCTGCATGTTTGAAGAATTTGTTGAGTCTACCAAAAGCAAGGCTTTGCAAATTTTTGTTCTTCAAGTTTCAGGCAGAATAATAGTCGTCTTGTTATGACATGGTAAAGAAGTTCCGCATATCGAACTTCAATGATTTAGGCTGTACCCGTTCGTTTGCGCGAGATGCTTTACTGCGTCATGTGATCGTCTCGTCTTGATTTCACTGTGTGATTCAGGCAACAGAACACCCAGCCACCTCAATAACTCTTGTTTATATCGTTCCGCATTTCGAAGTGACTGTAGTGTTCGACTCCTGTAGAGGGTGGAGCATTACCTTTTTACCTATTCCAGGCCATTGTAGCAATCACAACCCACAAAAAAAGCAAAAAACTCAGTACAGGCCGATTCACATAGAGACACCTGACTTGAGAAAAGCGGTGGCTGACTTGGGAACCATACAGTCGAAGTACTAGGTACTAAACGACTATAATTAGGAACTTGCTCTGCGGGACGGGCTATTAACCACTACACCACAATACCTGCTTTTTTTGATACAGATAGTTTGAGGGGAACGTGTATATAACACTCAGGATCGTGTTCGGAAACTGATTTTGGGTAGGAAAAGTTGGTGGCAGGGGAGATAGAACTGATTTTCACTTCGTCGAGGATTAGGCAGCAACAGGCATCAAGGCCAAGGAACAGACGAGTAACGAGAATAGTGAAGGAAATGCGTATGAACACCTCAGGAGCTCACCAAATTGATATAATTTCTGAAGCGGTGACTCAAAAGCTGGTGCCTTCATAGCTTTTGGTCAGACACACTCCAGACACAGTCAAGATTAGGACTGCTTCACTGACACTGATGGATACGGTGAAAAGAACACATCCGGGGACCAAGAAGAAAGCTCTCAGATTATCATTGAGAATGATAGATGTCACGTAAGAAAGATGAAGTTATTATCACGACGTCCAAAAAGGAAACTTCTCCAGATTTCAGATCGGCGAAAGAATGTTCCGTGATATTCGCTCGCGTCTAACGTAACTCAGCCCACGTCCGACATTATCATGGACAACTGCACAGTACTTCAATCAATCTTGTAAATTATCACTGCCATACCTCTTGTTCGACACAGTCCTCTTTTCGACAAGCATACGATAACCAATTCCTACGATCGCCTCCACTACTCGTGCGCGCTTCCACCGACATCACGCGCCTTCTTTTTGAATCGCCCTTGCTTCGAGGTATGACTACCTTTCTATCCTCTCTGCTCTGCACAGCTGCCATTAGGCGCAGTCTCAAGGAGTTGCATGATGTAGGAGGAAGCACTGTGTCATCTCGTCCAGCAAGATTGTCATACTTCCCAATGTTGGAGTAATTGACTGTTGCGCAATAAGGACTATGTCGACAAACTGCTTTTCATCCTTCACCAAAATTATCCATCACAGTTGCCACGGTGTAATAGTTTTGCGCTACTCAGATTACTGACTCTGGTATTACAGTAGACTTGTGTTCCAACCAGCCTCAGCGGCGGAATCTTCCGGCGCAATTACACCTATTCTTCCTCACTTCGACCTTTCCGTCTTCCAGTTAACCGCGCGCCACCTACAGCATGGATAAGAGAGAAGTTCAATCAAGAGGGCAGGCCTTACAAAAGGCTCTGGCGGCAAACGAACCAGCCGACAATATCCTGAACATCTTGCGCGATCTCAAAACCAATGTTAAACCGACAGAAGATTTATTACGGGCAACACAAATTGGCAAAATTGTGAATCGTGTCAAATCATCTTCAAATTTTGGCACCGAAGTGCCTAAACTAGCATCAGAAATCATTCATCGCTGGCGAGAAACTATAAACAAGCAGAAAGCAACATCAGGCTCGTCAACACCAAATGGAACTGCATCTCCAGCGCCAACCACAAAGCCAGTCTCAGTTGACTCGAAACCAAAGACGTCTGCTCCAACTAGCACAATACCCCCAGACAAAAGGAACTGGAAGGTTGACAAAGTATCGAAGGACGATCTTACAAATGATCCTGCGCGAAACAACTGTATTGGTCTAATGTATGACGGTCTCTGCCTTGGATCCGACCTTCCAACGAAACAAATTCTTGATCTCGCCAAACAAATCGAAAAGGCCGCTTTCAATCTTCCTGAGTCGAAATCTTCAGTGAATCAATTCTACAAAGAAAAGATGCGCTCTCTATTTCAGAATCTCAAAAACAAAGCCAACCCTGGTCTTCGCAAGCGAATAACGGCGGGAGATATTACCCCATCAAAGTTCGTCACTATGTCTCATGAAGAATTGAAGAGTAAAGAGCAACAAGAAAAGGATCGTAAGATGGAAAAGGAGAACATGGACAAAGCAATGGTAGCCCAAGAAGAGAAGAGTATCTCTACACATTTGGAATGCGGTAAATGTCGACAAAAGAAGGTCAGTTATACACAAGCTCAGACCAGAAGTGCCGATGAACCGATGACAACATTTTGTGAATGTCTGAATTGCGGCAATAGATGGAAGTTTTCTTGAGATCAGCATGAGATCACAGGGACGGCATATCAAGCAGTACTGCTCGTTACGATCGGTTAGAGAAGATCTGGAGCGGATTCCAGTCCAAGCAGCCCAAGCAGCTTGTTCGCCGTTTCTATCTAGGTTCTAGATTTCTTTGCGAGAGATCGCGCGAATCAAATAATGATAACATTGTCGGAACAATGCCCTTTCCAAACATATCATAGGATGACAAGATATGGACAGGACCTCTCTCCGAACAAGCATACTACCATTAGCTTACCGGCAACACTTGCTTGAACCAAACACTATTTGAGAACATCATACCCATACCTACCTTTACTGTAAAGGACGGAAATAGATCAGGTTCCCAAGAGAACTTGATGCTTCCAGTTACCACCATCGATATAGTTAATGGCGCCGAAATTCCAAACATCCAGTATCGATTTAATCCCAATTCCAATATTGACATTAGAACATTTACGATCTGTCTTCGAATTTTCTTGACAAGGTTGACAAGGAGAGTAAAGGAACATGTTATTCGAGGAGAAGAGTTCAGGGATCACACGCAGACAGATACGATGAGCGGGCAATGAAAAGAAGCTCTCGGTTACATCGTGGTGGTGGTGATAGTTTATCAATTCGTATCGTATCATATCATTCATAATTCTCAAGGATCCAGCAGAATCAACTTCATCTATCATTTATTCATTCACTCATTTGCTGTTTCATGTATTCTCCAGTATACATGCTATTCTTCTGTTGTCAGATGGTAAGTAGTAATAAAAATATAAGTGTAATTACGATGTTATCGACTCGACTCGACTCGACTTTGGAGATCTCTTCTCCCTGTAGATTATTCAATGTGACGTTGAGCAGACCCGACACAGTATCGATATACTATGGTCATCTCTCTTCTCATGGGTAAGTCGACAAAGCTAAGCTAGATAAGTAATTAAGTGAGTGAGGAGGCAGATAAGAATAAAGAAATCAGATATTCAGCAATGATGGCAGCAGCACTACCAATAGCACAATATCGATTAGTCTCGATATGGTGTCAGTATCAGAGGCACGACGTTAGCATGGAACAAAATGAGGAGGATGTTGGTGTGATAGTAGTGCATATCAATGATAAATGTCAATGTCATAGATATTTGATTCTTATACAGTATATAAATGAACAAATTTGAGTTTTGTTTCTCATCAGCATATGTCTTTTCCTCTTCGTTTCGACCGTTGGCCAACAGTGAGAATTGAAGAAATCACTATTGTCATCCACGGTACACATGTATAGCGTAGAGGAGTATAGCACGTTGCTCCAGGAGATGAGTACTGTATTAGCAGTAGTGTAACAACGCCTGCGACAAAATCAGAGGAGCGCTCATAAAACAGAGAAAAAGCAAACACGGTCCGACGAAGATTTCGGACTACAAGTGTAAATCAGAGGTCACTTTCTGGTATCATCTCAAGCCAAATCTACCCAATCCGTTTCCTGCTGTAACGCTAGTGTTGACTTGTTGTCGAAAGGGGGATGCAGTGTCCTTCCTTGACGCCTTCTCCGGTTGTACTGAGCTCGTCCTCTTAGGAGATGTATGCATCAGGTTTGCCCTTGCCATTAATGGAGAACTTGCTTGATTACTGGGCATATCTCTTGGTTGACTGGCCGGTCTTGTTTGTTGTTGTCCGAATACAGACGTCATTGCTCTTCTTGTATCTGTCGGAGAAGTCGATGCAACTCGATAATTTCCCAGTACACCATTAGTCTGTGTATCATTCTTCTGGGCTATTTGAGCATCCATTGGAGTGTTCATAGCAGATGAAGCTGGTTGCGAGGGATGTTCTGGTATTGTCGATGCCGAGTGTCCAGGCTGATTTATGTCTGTTGTTCTTTGCTGATGTGCCGGAGTCAAATAGGCTTCATTAAATGGTGATTTATTGGAAGCCTGTCGACTCATGTTTATTCTATTCATTGGATGCTGTGGATTAGCCCACGGCGTTTGCTCCAGGAATTGCTGACCGGCCGTCTTTTCTAGTAATGAGTTTTCAAAAGCACTTGCGACGCGTTGCGACGGTTTCGTACGAACTGGCTGCAAGGCGATCTAACTATGTTAGCAACAGTAAAAGTCACATGTCAGTTTGTACTCACGCCCATCTTCTCCATATCACTCTCTATCTCTTTAGTATGTGATGATGGTAATTCAGGTGCAGCAGGAAACCCGACATATTTCGCAACTCCTGATAGAATGGAGACTTCTTTGTTGTACGCTGTTTGCTGCATGATTTGTTGTGAACGTTTTTCTGGGAACGGTATTGTGTAGACAGGCATTGGTGCGTTTGACTTGAACCGATGTTGCTGTATTCGATAGAATTGTTCGCTAATCCGTTCCACGTGTTTCTCACGTATGTCTCGTATCGTTTGAAAGTAAGCACTGTGTATTTGACTTCTTTCTGCAATACTTTTTCGTTTCAATGCAGCCACTTTATAGACCAATAAGTTTTGTTCCACCTCAAATTTTTGATCTCTATATCTCCGTACGCATTCGAGTTGACGGAGTAATTCTGGATGTGCTGGCTCAGCCTCTGCTAGTTGAGCCAGCTCATGGTTGATTTGTGCTATTCGTTCATCATATAATCTGAAAGTGTCAGCAGATTTGCTTGTTATTTTTCGCAAACTTACCGGTCTCTGAGAGTTGCAAATCGTTGTTCAAGTGCGCTTAACGCTTCCATAGCAGCTGCTCGCTTAGCTTCTGTCACATATCAGCTCTGTCTACCTCGAAGCTGTATCAACACTCACGTTCTTCTGCACTTTTGGCCTGCGCGTCTGCATCGTCGGCGTCGACTTCTTCGTCACTCTCTTGCCCTTCGTCTTCGTCTGCTTCTTGTATCTCAGGATCAATCTGCTCACGTCCTCTTCTGCGAGTTGCTCGTCCTGTCGTAGTAGGTTTCTTGCTCTTGCCTTCATCACTCGATTCTGGTTGTTCTTGCTCCTTCGCTTTTGCCCGTTTGTTTTCATCCCCGTGTTCGGATGGGGGTCGAGACTCGGTGTCAATCAAAGGTTCTACTGTGATTTCACGGCTGCCACGGCTTCGTGTATCCTCGATGTCACTGTCCTGCATATCTTTCTCATCCTCTGACTCGACAGAACCAGTCCGCCGTCGACGTATTCTTTGTTGGTCTTCCGGATCCAAAACATCACTCAATCTTTTTCTTTTATTGTTCAGCGGTTGATCAAGAAGTTTCATTTTTCCACTCGGCGCTCCAAGACCGTCGTCACTATCCTCCGCTGCCGAATCTTCAGGGAGAGATATAGGCGAGGATACTCCACTGTCAGTCAGAGCTTCGATTTCGGGTCTGTTGTCGATGGTAATGCTTTGCGCAAGCTTGCTAGGACTTATACCAAATGGCTTTCTATGCATCTTGTCAGGAGATTCTTCCAATCTTTCTGTTTCTGCTTCTGAATCTGGTTCGGGTTGTACTGCAGCAGTCGTGG
Source organism: Camptophora hylomeconis (assembly GCA_032357745.1). NCBI lineage: Eukaryota > Fungi > Ascomycota > Eurotiomycetes > Chaetothyriales > Chaetothyriaceae > Camptophora > Camptophora hylomeconis. Next base: position 324,269 of record JAOTMB010000025.1, on the reverse strand, counting down.
ACTCGATGTCCATGTCGAAGGTGTCCGGTCCATCTTCAAGCTCACTCAAACTACTCGAACGATCATCATCGTTGATGTCTTCGTTGTTTTCTGCCAGGGCCGCTGCGGTGCTGGACAGAGCTAGTAACCCATCTGCTGCGGAATCCATCACTACCAACACGTGAAACCTCGTCTTAGACCTTCTCCTTTATGTTGACTGCCTTCACAATTGAGCTCCGCCTCTTTGTGACCGTCCAGGGTCCACACCTTCTCGACCTAACCGAAGTGGTTGACTGTCGCGAACTTATGCCTCGACTCTTGTCGAAAGAGTGTGACCAGGTCAAAGAATGTATGTCAAGAGACAATTCGCTACGTGGATGCGTCGTATTCAGATCACTGTCTAACTTTGCGAAGACTGCGCAGTCGATCGCGAAAGGTCGAATCAGCTAGGAAGTTTCGTCTTTCGCCAAAGGGCAAACCCTCGAGCGCAGTATGATTGTCTGGATAATGGTACGTTACATTTCACTTCTGAGTGAAATGTTGACCGTATGTTCGAGGTAGGAGGTTGAGCGCAGGCGTGAGGGGAGTCAAGTTTCGTATGGAACGGTTCAAGTAGCAGAATGCTAGAATAGGGTAGGAGCCCAATGACGGACAGGCATTCAATATAATAGGAATGTGACTGTTTGAAAATAAGTAGCATATGCTGAGAAAATCTAGTAGTCCATTGTTATTGACCACGAACGACGAGGGTAAACGGATTGGAACTCATGTCATCGACGCCAAGGCAAGAAGCACCTTCCGCCCTTATCGTTTCTCGCGTTTCACTCTCTGATCGGCGGTCGGCATATTGCTCGAAAAATTCCCCGCAAAAAAGTTCATTGGATTATTGTTTGTCTAACATGAGATACTTTTCGGTTTTGATAGTATAATTCTCCCAGAAAACTGTGCTGAATCTTCGTCGCTCACATTTAGCACAACCATAACTACAATGAGCAAGAAGAAGGTATCGGAAAAGTCAGTGGACATCATGGAGACTAAACCATTGGTGGTTGACGAAGCAGCGTTTGATCCTGCTCTGGCCTCTCTGTTCGCAAGCAGTGTAAGACGTGATGTTTGATTGTACTAAGGCAGAATCTAACATGAGCATAGTCAGGACCTATTAAAGTCGTTTCTAGACCACCACCTGCAATACAAGTAGCGCGACCGGATCGCAAGAAGAGAGCAGCAGACGAATCTGACGAGTCCGAATCGGACGGAGGCGCATCAATTGATGAGAACAGTGAAGAGTCGGAAACAGACGACAAACAGGTTCTGCCAGAAACTCGTCCACGAAAGCGACGTAGGGTCGGTCAAGATGAAGATATTGAAACGACATACCTCAATCGATTAGCTCAAGAGGAGGAAAAGGAACAAAAACAGAAGAGGAAGGAGAAAAAGACCACGGTCAAAGCTCTCGCAGGTTTGGAGGATGTATCCGCTTCTGAGGAAGACCTGGCGAACGGGGATGATACCAGCAGTGAGGGTGAGAGTGACTCTGATGAGGGGGAGACTTTTGGCGATGATGGGGAAACGATTCCGGTCCATGAAACTGTACAGAAACCTATCGCCGAAGCCGACAAGTCCAAGCGTACCATATTCCTGAGTAACGTCTCTACCAACGCAATCAAGTCGAAATCTTCGCGCAAAGCCCTTCTGACACATCTCAAAACTGCTCTGGATGCCAAACTCAAGGAGAAAATTGAATCCATACGCTTTCGTTCCACAGCATTTGTTTCCGGTGTCGGTCCTAAGCGAGCAGCATATGCAAAGAAGGAATTGATGGACGAAACTGCGCAAGGTACAAATGCCTATGTAGTATTGTCTACTGAGGCGGCCGCCAGAAAGGTTGCTCTCAAACTAAACGGATCAATTGTGTTGGATCGTCACATTCACATTGACAGTTTTGCAAATCCCACAAGAACGGACAACAAGCGATGCGTTTTCGTCGGCAATCTACCATTCGTTGACGAGGAAACCAATCAGAATCCTGATGAAGACGGTGACGCGAAACGAAGGCCAAAAGGCAAACTACCAGCCGATGCCGAAGAAGGTCTCTGGCGTACGTTCGCCAAATGCGGCAAGATCGAGAGTGTTCGTGTAGTAAGAGATAAGGCCACAAGAGTTGGAAAAGGATTTGCATACGTACAATTCGAGGACGGAAACGGAGTAGAGAAGGCCCTTGAATTAGACGGCAAACGATTCCCACCATTACTGCCCCGAACTCTACGGGTGATGAGAGCAAAGAAGATGCCAAAGAAAGAAGCTGCAACTAAAGATTCCCGAAACGGAAAGTCAGGCGTCGGCGGTCGTGATGGCGCAACTCGAAAGGGAAAATTGAACGGCGTAGTTTTCGAGGGATACAGAGCTAGCAGTAATGCCAATAAGATGAAGCTTGGTAGAAAAAGCAGAGTAGGCAAACCAGGTGGTAGAAGTAGTAAGAGAGGTGCTGCTTTCAAAGCATCTGGTGGAAAGAAGAAGAGGGACAGGGCTTGAGGGTTTTCATAAATTTCGGAGTCAATGGAATTGACATACCCTCTTGGATAGATCCGCACAATCCACCTACTGTAAAAGTGGCTATCGTAAGGTTCAGAATGGACGCGACGATTTCTTCAATCAGGACAAATGGGGCAAGAATTTGTCTCGAGTATAAAGTGCTCTATAATCTTTCAGACTCGTCTGACCTTTCATCCTGAGCATGAGGTCGAACGTTCTCAAACCGAAGCTCTATCAAATTTGATTGACGAACACATTCCTTGCCCCCAACATGGATCTGAAATGATGTCTGAGCCATATTGACCTATACATCAATTCTGTGGGAGCATAATCTCAGTTCCAATCACTACGTCAATTTTCCAATTGAATCGCACTTCTCTCCATACATGATAGCTGCCTGATGTATCAGCAGCTCAAGATATGCCGCTCCTATTATCTCTCTCCTACACCAAGTCACTCGATTGACATTTGATATCAGCCCTAACCACTCCTTGAATCTGCTGCACCATTTGATCCTCGCAACCCAAATGTCTCGTACAAGTCTGACATATCAGTCTATTTAGCTCTATGACTAAAGTGAGGAGTAGTATGAGACCTGAGATGAAGATGATGGGAATAAGTAGAAGGTCGAATAGGTGGCGAACCGAGATGCAGATATCGGAGGAAGGACAGCTTGAAGGGGTTGAAGACTTGAAGACGTGGATGACGAGTTCTGTGTAAGCTGCTTGTGTTGTCAAAGACGTTGGTGTCGGGACTGGCTCCGTCATGATTGGTCAACAAGAAGACAATCTACTTGACTCAAGAGGTGTACGTTTTGTGACGAGTATTCCTGCTCAATCGATGGAAATTCGATGTTATGAGAAACTTCAATGAATGGAGATCTTAGCTTTGACTTGAGGTCAGCTGAATCATGTTGAGCAAGAAAGTCAACGTGGAACCCTGAGAACTATATGACGAAGCTTCAGGTCGGATGCTCACATAATCTTGCCTACAGGCATGTGAGATTGATTGACAGTGAATTGAACAAAATTATTAGCATTGACTTCCCCCTTGCGTAATAGAAAACCCAGAACCCGTCAATATGGCGACCGAGACCATGGTGAAGACTATGCAAGACCAAACACTCTGGCAATCATCTGCTCTTACCTGGACAAGTTACTCTGTTCTTCACACTGAGAAGGCTCAGTTAGAGTGAGAGGCCGGTACACCCTGTGACAGGACTCGTTTTGCAGTTCATGATGTGGAATCATGTAGTCGTACGTATTGACGCGTTGACCATAATTCTGGAAGAATGAGGACGAACCCAAGAATGCTGCTGTTGAGTCATGTCTTGGTGCACGAGCAGATTTTCGTGAGGCTCCAGCGCTGAATCGATCCCAACTTCATACTATCTTTAGCGACTTTCCACACTCGAGACGGAGCGTTATCAGACGTGCAGACATTCTACGCAATGTGAGTGTCTCGATGCTCTTCTTGGCGTACAGACACGAGAGAAGTCGTTCAATGTTCTTGTATGATCTCCTACCCGGCCAACCTGCTTCTTCCGATACAAGGCTAGAACTGAGCCTTACAGACATGAAACACCAGATCATCGACGACAGACACGACAACTTTGAACAACCATAACGATCATGTCAAGATTGATTCTTAACATTATGGTTCTGTCTATGACTCCTGGCATCGACTGAAACACAACCTTCAGAAAATCCTCTGTCTAGTCAAATCTTTCTTGAAAATCGTCAAGATGCCTCGGAAGGTCTGCAGACAACCTGCAGTGACGGGTCTCCTACTGCTATTCTTCTGTCTTGCACTGTATCAAATGCATATTGCCAACGTCAGAATACCAATCAGTAAAGGTCTTGATATAACTCGTCTTCCAAAAGAATACGAAAGACCAAATACTCAACCAGAATACTGTGAAGCCAGATTTGGCAAGAACTATTTACACGCCTTTGAGAATGGTTCTGCTTCATACTGCGATACAGAATCAAGTTCTCAATTGACATGTTTCAGCAACAATATCGATCCCGACAATGTGAAATCAGACTCGTTTTGCATAGGTGGTCCGACAGTGTTCACGCCTCAAGACCAACGATTTTTACTTCAATGTAATATACGAAGCCTTTCTCAAGAGGAGATCAAATCTGGTGCTGTTCCAATATCAAAATTCACAATCTATCCTTATCAAACTGGTCCACTGTATATTTTCGATCGATATGTCAAAGCGACTGCTGATGAAAATCAAAAGTTACCTGTCAAAGACGCAAAAGCTCCAACAGCAATTCTCATAAAAAGAGAGGAAGCTCAGCACAATCCATGGAACGGACTTATGGAGATTATGTCTACATACATGACTCTTGATGTGTTACGAATGACAATAAATCCTGTAACAGGCACACATTACTACTCAAGTTCAGAATTTGACAATACTCAAATTATCATACTCGACGGGATGCCTGAAGGTCCATACTTCGACCTTTGGCATCTATTCGCTCGTAAACCGATCATTCATCTCTCAAATCTCACCAGCTTACCCACTCCTACCCAATACAAGAACATCATCATACCTCTAGCAGGAGGAAGCAATCCATTCACCCTATCTACAATGACCGCTACCGACCCAATCACAACATGCAAGAACTCGACTCTCCTCCGAGTCTTCTCATCCCGGGTCCTCTACGCCTACAACATAGCAACATCATCAACCCGACTCCAAGCAACTTCACCATCAATCAAAGCCCCTCTAAAACTAACATTCATCAACCGACTTTCATCCCGTCGCTTACTCAATCAAAACAAACTGCTCTCCCTCCTGCACATGTCCTACGCCCCGTCAGTCCTAGTAATTCACGTAATGGAATATTCCATCCTTCCGTTCCCCCAACAACTATCCATAACACACGATCATACCGACATACTCATCGGCGTATCAGGGTCGGGCCTAACACAAGCCATGTTCCTAAAAGCAGGAAGCGCGGTAATTGAACTCTCCCCTTCCCTCGATGATTCCTCTCCTCCTTCAGATCTAGATTCAGATCCAGACTCGAAAACATCCCACGACAATTCCAAAACAAAATCCCACCTCAAACCCAAATCCAAAACAAACAGCATAAACAAAATCGATCCCCGCTACGAACACCTAACCTCTCTAATGGAAGAACTAGCCTATCACCGTATCTCAACAGATTCCAATCCCGAACAAACGAAACCAATAGGCGACTGGAAAGTAGACGACGTCTGGATTGAGGAGAAGAAATTCTTGGATAAAATGATTCCTATCATTGACGCTATGGCTAGGAAGAGGGGTCTTATTTAGTCCGATTCGGTTCCATTTGATTTGTTTTGTTTTGAACTAAAGCAGATACGCATGGAGTGGAGTGGAAGGAGTATTTTTTTCTTGTTAATCTATTTGATTCAAAGAACGAGGAGGAGGATGAAGAAGAGGTTAGTTGACCAAGAAAGGAGGAGCCAAGAATTAAAATTGTATAGTCGAAAAACGAAAGATGAGAGTAGAAAGAGTACACTTGGTTTACGGTTTGGGTATTATTGCTGCATCTGATACTGTGAGCATCGTTATTTTTTTGTTGTACTCAAGCAAGCAAGCGAACAAATGGACAGATATTCATACATGTACACAGATACAAACGAAAGAACGAACGAACGAATCAATAAAATAATTAATGATTGAGCGAGTGAGAAATGTGTAAAAAGTGCTTCGTTTGTCTTTACTATCTCTCCACGCACTACCAGTATCCCTTACTGTCTCTCTCCCTCTCTGCTATGCACTATACTATACTACACCACACCACACACATCACACCATGCCATGCCATGTCAATTCAATTCAAGTCAAGCATGCATGCATGTACACAAGCCCCCAGTCCAACCATCGACAGTCACTTCATGAAGTCAATATATTCGATGGACGGTGCTATTCCATCTTGCCTCTGAAGAATCGATCGAATTGGTTGAAGGTAGAGCGAAACGAAAAGAAATGAAGCGAAATAAATGATTGATTGCCCAATCATGTTGTAGAATTCTATTCCTGTTCAGGAAGCATTCGCTCTCTCACATTCGTGTTCAGTTCAATCCAGAGTTGACAGTGTCATGGTTTCTTGGGCAGTAGTGTTCTTCCTTTACCGTTACCGTTGCCATTGCCGTTCCCATTTGTATTCGCATTTTCGTTTATGATCCCGGATCCGCTTGTAGGTGCAGGTGCGTGTGTTGGTGTAGATGCGTTGCTGCCTACATTTCCCACGTTGACGCCATTTGAATCGTTTGCGTTGTTGCCATGTATGTTTCCGTTGCTGTTTACATTTGCGTTGCCGCTTCCGTTTGCTCCTGTGTTTGGGTTTCCACTACGTGTTGAGTTCCCGCTTTGAGTTGTAGGTACAGGTGGATGATGATGATGATGCTGCTGCTGAGCTTGGACATGAGTGTGAGCTTGAGTCTGTGCCTGAGCTTGTTGCTGCTGTTGTGCTTGATGTATTTGTTGTTGTTGAGCTTGTTGTTGCTGCTGCTGCAAAGCTTTCATCCTTGCACTCTCAGGGGTAGAATTGACGAATTGCATGGGAATCTTACTCTGTTGAGAAGCTAGACTCAATGGTGTTGGAGGCGCATTTGTGTTAGCCGTACCTGTGGTGTTCGAAGCAGTGATGGTTGTCAGAGTGCCTCCGCTCTTACTTCTAGCTCGAGGGTTACTCATTAGACCAGACGTATTAGCGCTCAACGTGCTGGCATGTCTATTCGAGACTGTCGGTGGTCGAACGGCGGGAAAGAGGTTGTTAGATGAATTTGTATCGATAAATGGAGATGCAGATGAATTGTGGCGGTGATGATGAAGATTTTGAATAGTAGGAGGTATGGAAGGAGATACAAATTGAGCTGATTGTGGCGGTTGTTGAGGAGTCAGGAATGTATATTGTTGCTGATGATGATGGTTATGATGATGGTGATGGTGTTGTGGAGGTGGTGGAAATGGTGGAAGGAGTGATGGCTGAGGAGCAAGGCTGCGTAGAGAGGAGCGTCGAGATTGTTCTGCTGCAGCACCATATGATTGTGGAGGATTTGTTGGAGGAGCAGTCGGTTTCATTGCTATTTGTCGATGTGGGCCAGGAGGACCGAACTGAATTGGTGTTACGACTTGAGCTGGATCTGAAGGGTAACTTGGAGGAGGTTGAGCAGATCGCACGGGAGGATCTATGACCTGTGGCTGAGTCGATCTTATCGCTGAGTCAAGGATTGGAGCATGTGTAGACCTCATCGATGACTCGCGTGATAAGTGTGGAGTAGACCTCATTGACGATTCAGATATGAGAGGTGGAGGTTGTGTTGATCTCATAGAAGAATCTGGAGTTGGTGGTAGTTGAGTACGTGGTAGTTGCGCAGATATTGAACTTGATGGTGGCTGTGGAAATGCATGACCTCCTTCTTCAGGGTTTCTCTTGAAATTCAGAGCTTCCTTTGGAAATTTGACACCAGGTGGTAAAGGCATGTAGACATAATGTTGGTCAGGATGAGCAGCTCTCATCCAATCTGCCATGTCAGCAAGTCTAGACAAAGCATATTGCTGTTCTTGTGGTTCACGGAACGGTCTCGGAATAAGATATCCCTTCATCTCTTCCAACTGCTTCTCTGCTTCGGCGGTGAGTGCTGTCATATTTTGGGTCTTCCTGCGAATTTCCTCGACCCGACGAGCTTCGTTCTCACGGTCAATCTCAGCTTGTTTTTCGATCTGCTTCTTTTGGATTAATTCGATGACAGGACGAGTGACCTCATCTTCAATGACATCTCGCTTAGCAAGTTCGTCGAATGACGGAAGACTAACTCTGAATGGTTGCTCATCTGTAATTTTGCTCGACACATAACCTCGGACATGAGAATCAGCTTCTGGAAGCTCATGGTAGTAAGGAAAGTAGTCCACTTCTGATCCACCTTGAGTATAGGTATCATCTGCTTTGGCTGCGTGAGCATTTTTGAATAGAGCGACATCACCAGCCGCACCTCTGATATGCTCTTCCTTGGCTTGTTCAATGTGTCTTTGATACCTCATTTCCAGCAGCTCCTTTTCCATTTCCATTTCTTTGATGGCTTGAGCTTTCTTGTGTTCATAGTCTAGACGAATCAAGTCTTGGACATCTGATTTGCGACGTTCCAGATCTGCAACGAGTTCATCATATTCGGGAACTTGTTTGTGAGCCTTGGGCTTTTTGACTAACTTGTTAAGATCTCTTGTCGCCAGTTGATCAAGAATGTCCCTTTGTTGTCCACCGACAAGGTTGAAAAATTGTCGCAATTCAGCTTGTCGTTTTCTGATGATTCTCATAAGGTTCTGATCTTCTTCGGTTGTGATCTGCTTCTGTGGTGGTTCCTGACTTTCTTCACGGCCTTTACCTGGTGGTGCTGCACCACCTCCACGGCCACCTTTACCGGTACCTCGACCACGTCCGTTATTACCACCGCCTCGGCTACCACCTCTGCCATTCCCTCTTGCAGCTCGTTTAGCCGGTGAAGGTGATGGCGAATCGAAAAATTGATCAGGAGTAGATATTGTTGTCGCGTCAGCTCCATACATGATAACATCGCTTGATCTGAATTCTGGCCAATTGGGATGAGTCGCACTTGCGGAAAGCTGATCTATCATCCTCTTCTGATGTTGTTTGGCAATTGCCTTTTCTTTGGCATTTATATTTGGTTTTGATCCCTTAGAACCAGCAACTAGCTGTCCTAAATCGTCTACTAAATCATCCGATCCTTTGCTGCTCGCGGTCGGTGAGGATTGGCTATCTGTCAGAGAATTTGACTCGAAGCTGTGATCAATAGCTTCACCCTGATCGTTCATCTTCCGATCAGTGGAATCTGTCGTATCAGATGTTGTGAATGAGTCGGATGTCTTTTGTCTCTTATTTTCAGGGCTACCGCTTCTGATTTCATCCCCTTCATTGGCTTGATCGGGCGATCTGCGCTTTCTCATCGATCTTCTTAGAGGACTTCCATCATTCGTCGCAGCAACTCTAGCTCTCTTCTCCGGGCTGATGAGACCGATTGGAGTATTTCCGATATCACTCGGCGCCGAAGACAAGTCAGAAGACTCGGACAGATCCCTTGAATGGCCATGTGGAGATGGGGTTCTTCTTGCTCCTAAATTGCGAATGTTTGTTTCTGGCATGATCGATCCTTGTAGTGTATTACTCGAAGAGACTGATGGTGTATCAACTGATTCGACTTGACTTGGTGAAGATCCTGGTTGTTCCGTTGACTGGTCTTGCTGAATAGCGTCTTTACCAGCTGGACTTGCCTTGGTCACCTTGTTTATCTTTTTAGCAGCGGATTTCCGCGCACTTTCTGATTTGCGAGGCATGATACTATTCAATAGTTAGGATTGAAAGCGCAAAGATATAGATCGAGCAAGGTTGTGTTGAATAGAAATTGCTCTGATGGAAGTATTCCTATTGAGCAATACGCCGAGACTAGCGTGAATTGGTGAACAAAAGAAACAATAGAACTCACGTGTACTCATATAGTGGATAGTGAAGTAGCGAAGTGTTTCCATTAGAAGTGGTCGAGCTGTGTTCTCGCCGCGATCGTGGACGAGGCTTGAATTCGGTACGAGCTGACGAAGCCCGAGCTTGCAAGATTTGCCATGACGAGGACCTCGTGTGCCGACGGGGTGACTCGGAGGGCGTCTGAAGCGTGTCTAGCAGATAATCGAGCCAATATGGTAATACAGATAAGCTCTGAAGCTTTTCCGACGTTAGAGATATATGAATAGCTGATGAGGAGGTGTTGGTATGCTTGTTGAAGCATTCGATGACGGGTAAAGGATCGGAACGACTACAGCTTAAAGGATACTGTGTTGTAGCATTCCGTTGGGACATGTCATGCATTCCCGAGGAACTGTATAGAAGATGCATGACTATGTTAGTGGTACATGGCTTGACCATAAGATCGAGATGTTGGAACAATTGAGTGGCCTCAAAAAGCATTAGCAGAGGGAGGAAATTTGTGAAGATCTGATTGGTTCGGTCAGCAAAACGGGCCTTAGCGGGAATGAGGTTCACACTAAGAAAATTCCATACTAGTCTCCTCTTCTCACTAATTGCCACTGTAAACGTCACGAGAGAGCAGCTGTCGACCCGTATAGAAATATAACTACTGTAATGCATAAGAGCACACTAATGGGCCTAAGAAGAAAGCATCCCTATTCGACCTCTCCATCTCCTGAGGGAAGAGACTGTACTGCAGTATCGGACAATAATATGCACGTAACCTTGTTCATTGAGCTATCTCGGATAGGCTTCTAAATGCTAACAAGGAAGACTTCGAGTCATGAAATGTAGTAGTACATCAATTGCTTGATTTATATATCGTTGCTGGTCAGAAGGTTTCTCTCCCTTTCAAAAGCCGTAGAATGATCTCATACTCCTCTCTTGCACACGTAACAATGATGAAACAATCAGCCTCCCTTACAATATCAAATATCCCCAACACCTCGCTAAATAGCATTATCATAAAACATAGGTCAGAGGCCGTATACAGAAAACGAATGCAGTTGAGTGCATTGACGGTGTCAACAACCGTGTTGACTTTTCCTCCTCTTACAGTCGGAAAGATGACTGACTCGGAGTTTTCTCCTTCTTCATACTTTTGCGTGCACTGTAGTTTACGAGACTGCTTCGACTACCAGCGCTCAGTACGAAGCCTGGCAAGATCGGAGGCAACTCGTGATCTTCACAAATCGAAGGCCCTGGGCTTCCAAGTCCTGAGCTTCCCGGTCGTGAGCTGGACGTACTTGGCCGCCTCGAGGTTGCATCAATGCTTGGCATCGCTTTCCAGTGACCGGTCGTCCTTGGTGTTTGCTTTGTGTTGGAGTTGCTTCGCAATCTTGCCAATGTCTTAGGCGTGATTGGGTCATTGGCCATAGGCGAAGCAGTAACTGTCGTGCCCATAGTAGCGATGGGTGGGGGATGAGGACTTGATGCTCTAAAAAGCGGATGGATCATCTCTTGGATTGGTTGTCCGAAAGTCGTCGATATTGATTTGTTCTGGCCTCTTGAGGTTGGTCTAGAGAAATTTGGAGGACTTGATGGCGGTGTAGACGAGATACGACGTTGACGCGGAGACGAACTGTATTCAACCGCAGTCGCAACATCAGATGTGGTCGCATGTGGTGAACTGGGCAGGAAGGGACCGTCCAAAGCATCTGCAGGCGATTCTGGACGACTACCTGGGATTGTCGGTAGCCCAGATCTAGTCACTGGTGGAGAAGAACCGACTGCTGCTCTCATCTCATGGTGCACTGAAGACGTGTCCCATCTGTCAAATGCATTATCTGCCGTAGATTCATTGATCGAAAAAGGTAAATCAAAAGATGATCTTGCCGAGCCTCTGCTAACGAGCTTCGTACGTGAATTGATGGCAGTAGCTTTTGTAGCAGACAAGGAATGTCTCGATGAACCAACTCGTGTTGACGTTGGTGTTCTCGGTGGGGATACCAGTGTTGTATCTCTCGAATTGAGCGATTGTCGACTCCCATTGATACCAACCTCGCCGACTGAGGGAACTCGAATACCAAAATCGAGATCGAGACGACCAACAGACTGCTTCTTCAGTGCTTGCTTAGTCCAGAGGCCAAGTATGACAAATAATCCAGTCTCCAGAACCACCGAAAGACCCCAGACAGCGAACCATGCAGCAATCCAAATCATTGGATCTCTCTGCAGAATTGTACCAGGTAGTTTCTGTTGAGATACAAGCCAAATAAAAGCGATTCCTGGTACCAACAAAGTAAAGCCAGCAGCAGAAGCACCTACTGCAAAGATGGTCCATACTGTACTATCCAAAGAGATGGCCTGTCTTTCGACATTTCTTACATATAATGAGGTGAAATAACTAAGTACAAACACTCCTGCAAGAGAGAGTCCGAAAGCAATGAAGAGAAGTATCCTCAAGCCGAGAAGGATATCTTCGTTGGAAGAGTAACTAAATGCTACAATGGCGTTTAATGTAGTAGTAACCACGACAGCGGCTGTCACAAGACAACCGATTACCCAGACCTGAGTCAAGTTGTGCATGATTGAGGATCCAGTGTGCTGTTGAGTAGAGGAAGAATATTGGCTCGGTCGAGAATAGAAGTTGGATGTCGTATCACGGTAGAACGATGGCGATTATGTTGATATGGGTGATGTCGATGACGATGACGATGTGACTGTCGTATACATGAAGAATGTTTGTTTCTTGATAGACACCAGAGAAAGTAAGCAATGACGATGAGTGAGACGACAGCAGTCAAAGTACCGCGGGGTACGTGAAGTAGATAGAAAAAAGAGAGTCGAGATTGTTTGGATATCGACGCGTTTCCTTGTCGAATGATTTAGGATCGCGGAAGTGAAGTTGCAGGGATGTTCTACCAACCGATTGGAAGTCCTTTTGGTACCTGGAAAACAGTTGCAGTATGTGGCGAAGGGCTGTGTGCGTACTTCAGCTGGAAGTACAGAGGGATGTGGTTTATTCTTAGGTCTCTCCCGAGACAGGATTTCAACCTGGTTCGATGGGAAAGTAGTATACTCAAAACGATGGGCGTTTCTTTTCGAACATGGGTCGGAAGATTTGAGAAGATTACTTGGTATAGCTGTGGTGATCCTTTGGATGCTGATGTAGTAAAAAAGAATGGACGCCTGGTATTTTCAGGACTATGGGGATAAAACGAGTGACTGTATGAAATGAAGCAACACGACTGAAGAGAAGAAGCTCAGAAATTTCGAATGATTGTGTACATTGTCTAGAAAGTCCGACGCGTCTCGGATTGTCCAACGTTGGTTTGGATCAGTGGAGGGTATGAAGAAACGAATGGCGCGTTTGTGGGCTTGAGCTAGCATGACGATACACGATGGATCACGGCTTACTACTACCGAGCAGCTAAGATGAGGCGCTTTGCAGGGCTGAGATTGGTAAAGAAGAGACGACAGGTGAAGAACTGATGGTGGAGAGTGAGAAGTGTTTAGCGACAACGTGGTCTTTGGTGGTGTAGTGAGAATTGATGTTGTTGGTAATTTCGCATGTCGTCGGCCGCCAGAACATGATTGGTCCGAGTGGAATAACGTTTGATTGGCTTGTTTGCCAAGCGTGCAGCAGCGTCGACCAAAATCAAATTTGACAACATCAACATCGTCAATACGGGTTCACAATGTACGCACTTTCCGTCTTGCATGAAGAACCCTCGCCGCAATACCCTTGAGTCACAGGCTGTATGTTCTGGAACGTCGGGACCTGTAGTGAAAGAATGTATTACTCTATTCCTCGCCGACATGACGCTCACCGACCCTCATCCTCCTCGTTTCACCGTGATACAGAGTCGGCGCAGTAGAAGCACATGCAGTCACGATTTAAAGATCAGCGTCGAATCATTATCGTACATTCGAATCCACGCGTGGCTTGGATTATCGATATGTCGGAGGATTGTAAGACAAGGTACCGACATATCTCCAGTATTCCACTTCGAGAAACATTCTCTGTCTTCTCCTCGCTTGACGGAAACATGCGTCGTGTAATGTGGCACAATCATGACAATTAATGTATTGTCAAAAAGACTGCCAAACACTGGATGATTGTTCCAGGCTGACTAACATTCTTGTCGTGTTCGTCCTCGAAATCGGATATTGAAAGCTCAGCTGAGATTGCGCAACTAGTTGGGCTGTGATCTGCATGTTCATCAACGTAGCAGACCCGCCGTGAATTGTTACTGCCAGATCTTGTTTTGTGTCATCCAGAACATTCGCCCGTTGTCAATGTCAATCGTGACTCAAATTGACATGCTGACAACATGTCAGTGGATGACTCCTGGTCAACAAACATAATCCACCAACCTTCTGGATTATTTCCTGCAGGACTCACGTCTGCCACTTCTCCAGTTCTCCAGTTATGACGAGGTATCGTCTTGTGAGTGCACATAGCGATAACCTCGTCATAACTCGTACGTCGCGGTCTCTCATGTCGCGTCTGACATCTCTGACACCATAATCGTGTTCCAGCGTCCCACCTCAAAAGCGACTCTTAGAGTAAGAAGGTTTAACAAGAACATTGCTCGATCCGCACATCTCGTAAGTTTTGACCGAAATGCTCACAATTCATCAATGCTCATGCCTGGTTCGTGTCACCTCGTTCGCGCAACTTCGGTCTCCATTTCCCAAACCTCACGTCGTAAATCATGGTCAGTACCACTATCCTCCAGAACCTTGACAGCTCCATCAATATCCCTAACCACCCCTTCAATCCCCGCAACCAACCTCTCAATCTCCTCCCTCTGCCTTCTCACCTCCTCCATAATCTCTATGTTCTCCTTCTGCGTCATCGCAAGTTTCCTTTCCGTCTCCCCAACCACCTTCACAACGTAATTGTGTAGGAGCGCCGCGTGCAACTCATCTGCGCTCAGCAAATGCATCTCCTTCTGTGGCTCATCCTCTCCGTCAACGGCCCTATCTTTCTTCTGTCGCGCCTGCTCTAGTATTTCGTCCCATTGGTTCAAGCCTGATATGACATCTCGTTCTTCGAGGATCTTATCGAAGTCTTTGTGGCATTCTTCTTCGAGGCGGGTGTTTAGTTGGCGCCAGACGCCCTCGAGTGCTGTAGGACAATAGCGGGCCGGTGTTGGGAAGCAGGAAGAAAAGTTGGCGTAGGAATTCGATTTGAGCGTCGAGGTCAAGGCTGAGCTGTAGATTTTCTTGAGCGCTGTTGCGCGGGGACCTGGTTGAGTAATGGTTGGAATGGGGGGATTAGGTGGAGGAGATGGTGATGTAGATGTTCGTGAAGGCATCATGTTTCGTATAGTCAAGCACAGGAGTAGTAAGTTAAGAAACGCAGGTTTTCAGTGCTCATAGTTGGTAAAGTTGAATCATTGCGAGCATGTTCCTGCGTGGTGTGTCATTGGTGACCTCAAATGTAAACATTGCAATGCTCCACTCACACGAAATTTATACACAATCACGTGCTGAATACGGAGACGCAGAAACTCACGCTACGTACTGCAAGGGCGACTAGCAAATGGAAATGTACAGACAGACGACTATAAGACATCTGGATATGTATTGCAAGTAATAATTTTCTATAAAACAGAGAGTCACGTTTGAAGCCATTATTTCTACGTGGAATAGATGAGAAGCAATATGACAGCTTCCTGGTGAACTTTCACATATTTCGAAATATCTACTACATTATTCTCAGAATCTCTGACAGTAACGTCAATTTCCCCAGTCATACACCACGTACTCACTAGATCTACATACCGCGAAGGACATTACTCACGTGAACAATTTGAGACGTTAAGTACTTCTCGTCTTCTCCTCTACAAAAATATCATTTTGGTTTAGTCCCTATTGGTCACTATCTTGATCTTGCATGGCTACCCCATTTTGTCACATCTAAATCCTTTGAATCATGGAAAACTGTACATGGACAGCTGACTATCAACAGTCTAATACATGTTCGCTCACTCATCCCGCAACGGAGATGGACCTGGTTCGTACAAATTTTCGTTAAAACTCCTGCGTTCACTCTCTGCGAAACGGTTTTGCTAAATGCTCGTCGTACGTGCATATCCTTAGAATTTCTCTTCCTTTCCTCCTAGGTTGATTAAACGTGAAGAAAAGCGTCTGAGGGTACGTTTCCTGCTGTTATTGCTTTCTGCAAATCTGCAATTGCGGCAGCGTAATCAAAATTGTTTGCTGTAAGGCACTGTTCGACCCATTGCATTTTCAGTCTAGTCTCATATGAAAACTTGAGACCCATCTGTTCTTTGAGAAGTTGATCTTCTGGTTTATTTGGCATTGGAACACCAAATGTGGAGCCTGTGGGGAACTCTGGGTGAGGTTCTGTTGGTAATTGGTGTACGGGTGAAGTTGACAGAGGTGGTGTTGGAGTCTGCAAACTCTGTGGGTCAATATCTACCGGTATGTTGTTGTATAGTTTGAGCTTAGGATACCACCTTCTCATGGTAGCTTTCGTCTCTGGTTTTGAATCGACTGGGTTACCGGTCAGGATGAGGTGTTCCAGGTCTCGAAAGCGACGACACCAAAACTTTATTTCTCCCACATCGGCAATCTGGTTGCGACTTAAATCCAGATTCTTGACATCAGGAAATGTAGAGGCAGCCGCAATGACATCTTTGACACTCGTGAGGGAGTTGTTACTGAGGGAAAGGCTCTCAACCATCTCTTTTCGTTTCTTAGAAGATTCGAAGACGGTTTTTTCACAAGTGATGAATAAAGCGCTAAAGACTTTGGACGCTGTACTTGATGACAAGCCTGTGGCCACAAAGTCTGGATCGAGTGCGAGCGCTTCTAGATTTAAAAATTTCTCTGAAGCAATGTATCGCTTTCGCACTACCGCTGCCATCACAGCCTCGATATTATCCGGCTTCGTAGACGTCGGTGGTGCTGTTCTCATGACGATGTTATCGCCATCGTTTCGCAACTGACCTCGAGGACCTCGTGAGTCAGATCGAGGATTGTTTCGTTGATTGGGTCCATTTGGTGTATCGAATCTTTGTGAATTGTTAGGATGTCGCGGACCTGCTGGAGGTTGTGTGAATGGAGATTGAGGTTGATGATTGAAAGGTGAAGATTGTGGTGCTTGTGCGACGTGTATGACGGTACCCGCCCAGGTGAAATTGTTTAGATGTGTAAATCTGGATACATCTCCAGATTTGACAGTTATGATGAGAGCGTCGCCTTGAACGTTTGCGCTCAAGACGGTGCGTTGTGCCTTTTTCGCTAAGAAATCCTTGAGTGATTGGACGCCTCCGTCGTCATTGCTTGAGGCTTTGGAATTTTGCCAACCACGGACAGCAAGCGATGTAGTATCACCGTTGTGAGATCCGGATTGGCGCGCGAAAGCCATTGTGAAGTTGTAAACAGGAGAGAGTGAGGGTTGATGAAGAAGGGCGTGTGAGGTCGAGATTGGCAAGATAAATAGAATAATCGATCTCCAGGAAAGAAGAATGAATCTTGTGAAGAGTCAGGCAGAAGATCAGCTCTGATAACACGTGATTTGTCTCTCCGGATTTAGAGTTTGAGTCGGCGCCAGGCATCCACTGCACAAAAAGGCACTGCCCTTCACTCGCTTTGTGTACAATCAGCCAAAACAATCACTAAGAAGGGCTTGTTCGAACAGAACGTCGACGTTTGCGGTATCACTTATTTACACTGGCAGTGACAGAGTTACACGAAGAATCCTATCTCGGCGATAATTAAGGTGTACTATCATGTAATAATGTCAAATAGCAAGCCAGGATCTATTTTCTACAAATATCAACGGAGATCGTCCCGTTGTTGATTCTCCTATACGCCAGTCTCAAGGTCGATTAAGAGCTGAGGTCTCGCGCGAAGATCTTGGAAGTGATACATCGTTCGAATCTCGGAGATCCCCTGGTCCCTCTAACCAGGTTGGGGGCGAATACGTCCTGTAAGTTCTTCTGCTCATGGCAACAACATCACGTGTCGTCCTGTCAATCTTTGCGATTTTCCATGGACCTAAAGGCAAGTCCCTCCGCATTGCAAGGATAGCCTCCTTTGTAAATACGGACGGACCTGGAAAAACCTCTTGGGGTTGGTACCAAGCAGGATCCGCAACAAGCGTTCGCCATTTGTTATCCACCGGCGGGACGGTAATTATGTCTGTTTGGTTGTTGAGCACATCTGTGGCGTGACTCTCGAAGTTGAGAGCTCTCTGTCTGAAGTGAGGATTGGTTCCGACTCGTCTAGCTTGCTTGAGATCATTGTCAAAAGTTTGAATTGCGTCGTACAACTTTGGAGAATAGTACGGACCTCTTCCCCTATTATCTCTTTGCCATTGAACTTGCTCGCCCAAGGTTTGTAACCATCCTGTCTCTTTTCCTTGCAGACGGGTGAACTTCTCATCAACATTGGTTGTATTGATTCTGAGCCCAAATGGGGTCAAAGCCAACGTGTCAGTATGATCCAAAGTCATCATCGTCTTCACAAAATAAATCGCGAATTCATAATCTATTGTCGTTGACTCAGATACTGAATATCTTCGTCGAGCACGCGTCCCATCAGCATTCCAAGTCCTGTAGGACGGCATGACTTCTGCTCTTCCGAAGTCACCAAGATAACAATCTGGCAGAACCTGTTCCGCCGTTGGACGATGCAGAAATATGTTCATGTCCAAAAGATCGTTATGATACACTCCAGGCATCATGTGATGCAGGTAGTCCACGATGCCCAACATTTGACCAAAAACTTTCCATATGAAAGCTTCCGGAATACGCGCGTCCTGTGACCCTGGCAGATCTCGGTCGTCATATGCGTTTAGTTGGCGATATTCACGTTGGATTCGATCATTCATTTCCGAGCTATACGTATTGATGATTCTACCTAAAGTACCGCTGTTACAGTACTCAAAGACCATAGATGTTGTATAGGCTCGTCGAGTGTTATCTATATTGTTATATGGCGCAGCCCGATAACTCGTCCAATCGATCAATCTCGGGATGAGCCTATGATTGCGATAGAATTCGATTTCAGCACGTACATACTCACCAGTGGGATGTTCATTCACAGACCATTCGCTCAGAAACCGATGGGTACGCGTCTTCTTCCTCACGTAGACCTTATCGAAGTTTGTTTGGTTATTGGCGCAGCTCCAGACGAGGTCGGCGTTACCTTCCGTCCCAGCTCCGAGAGCCTTGATCCAAAGATACCCGCCACCCTCTGGAAAGTAGAAACCATAGTCGAAGTTGTCAGGACTCTCGGCGTCATGGGAATTCATGTCAGCTGTTGAACAAGTGAAGGGGAATTAGAACCTGGTGGTGCGTAGACTGTTGTTGACAACGATTTAGTCGGTTTACTGGCAGCAGGAATGAGAAAATTCGCCAGCTTTCTTGAGGATATAGCCATTCATTGCAACAAAGTATACGGTCTACAAAGAAAGTAGACGACCGGATTAGTCAAGCCTTCAAGTCAGCTTTGTCGCTGCTTGTCCAGCAGGAGTACTGTAGTATTCCATCATCCAATTCGAACATGATGCAAACGGATTTCTTTGTTATGATGGTTTAGTAGCACAATCAACGTTGAGCAGTGAGAGTTCTCTCGCTGGTTCCGGAATCGCATCTTTGACCAAAGTCCAGTAGCAGTAAGCAGCGTACCACCTACCAATATGAATCATCCGATTTGGCGGTATACCAAAATGAGGTCAGATTTGCACTCAAGAGCAGTGGTCGTGAGATCTGTACACAGTTTTGATGCTGCATGCTAATGATAAGTAATGCAATACTACTACAGTATCACAGATGACGAAGAATGCTAGAGATTTACCTGAAACCCATAATGTACGAAGCGTAAATTTAAAGCAGCCAAGGAGCGGCCCCTGCAGCAAAAACCGGGGTTTACATGGATCACCAACTCGTACATCTGTCCAGTATTATTATTAGTGGTGATATTGAAATCATGAATCGGACGAGAGAACAGCAATAATGAGACTGCGGATACATCGCGATTATTGAGTTCATCATTACATCGAACGTCTTTCTTGAATATCGACTTCAATTAATCTTGCGCCTCGTGCGCTTATTCAATCACAATGCCTGCCAAATCTAGATTCACGCGGCTGGATGCATTCACAAAAACGGTCGAGGACGCTCGCATACGAACCACATCAGGAGGCATTGTCACCATCGCTTCACTGCTTATTATAATATATCTAGTATGGGGAGAATGGACAGATTACAGAAGGATAACGGTACAGCCGGAGCTGATCGTAGACAAAGGGAGAGGTAAACAAGCAGTTCTATAACTTGTCCAGTAGTATTGACGCTTTTGCAGGCGAGAAGATGGAGATTCATTTGAACATAACTTTTCCTCGACTTCCTTGCGAGCTCGCAACGCTTGACGTTATGGATGTATCTGGAGATGTACAGACAGGTGTTGCGCACGGTGTGAACAAAGTCAGACTCACATCTTTCGAGTCAGGATCGCTCGTCATCAATACTCAGAAACTTGTCTTACAAGCTGCTGAGGCCTCAAAACATCTCGACCCAGATTATTGTGGTTCTTGCTATTCAGCACCAGCGCCCGAAAACGCGATTAAGCCAGGATGTTGCAATACCTGCGACGAAGTAAGAGAAGCATATGCTACAAACAGTTGGGCATTTGGACGAGGTGAAGGAGTAGAACAGTGCGAAAGAGAAGGATACTCCGAGAGACTCGATGAGCAAAGGACAGAAGGATGCAGAATTGAAGGAGTAATCCGTGTGAACAAAGTCGTAGGGCAGTTCCACATTGCACCAGGAAGAAGTTTCACCAACGGAAACATGCACGTCCATGATCTAGATTACTATTTCTCCAGAGAAACCGCGGGACGACATACCTTCAAACACGACATACACGCCCTCCACTTCGGGCCTCAACTACCAGGAGAAATGGTAACGAAATGGACCGACCACCATCACTCTAATCCACTAGACGGACACTCAGAATCAACTGAAGAAGCCGCCCACAACTACATGTATTTCATAAAAGTAGTCTCAACCTCCTATCTACCTCTAGGCTGGGACGACGAAAGATCAATGAAACAACACTCCTCCGTCACCGACCTAATCCCAATCGGTATGCACGGCAGAGGATACGGCGACACAAGCTCCGTCGAAACACACCAGTACTCCGTAACATCCCACCACCGCTCTCTACAAGGTGGCTCAGCCGCAGACGAAGGACACAAGGAACGACTCCACGCTTACGGCGGTATACCCGGTGTATTCTTCTCCTATGATATTAGTCCTATGAAGGTCATTAACCGCGAACAACGTCCCAAGACATTCGCCAGTTTCCTCACTGGTGTCTGTGCTGTCATTGGAGGGACTTTGACCGTAGCAGCGGCCATCGACCGTGGTTTATATGAAGGAGGAACGAGATTGAAGAAATTGCATCAAGGTTGAGATGTGACTTGTTTTTCTACTTTCAAACCAAAATGTATGGTTTTATATCTATGTGATGATCATTCAGTATTCTCTCCACATGTGTTGGGATGGGGGTGGAAGAGAGGAAGAAAAAGTGTCGTTTAGACCGCAGAATAGATAAGATGAAATGCATGTAGCGAGGAGTCTTGATTTACGTAGGACTGAATTTGAAAACCTTATGTTTGTTGTCGTAGCATACCATGAAAAAATCCATTTCTAGATTTTCTACAGCCAGTGTACGATGTATGAAATTTCATCGCCACTAGTCGAGAACGAAAGCATCAAGGATGTGGGAACATATTGGAGGAAAAGAGTTTGGTACACCTTATGTACAAGGAAGTTGCTCTATGCTATGCCACGCTATGTTCCATACACTATCTTCCCTCTTCCCTCTCTTCCACTGAGAATCCCCCAATATCGCGGAACAGAATACATATACTGTTCCTTCATTTCCTATCATCCGGCGGAGCAGGACTAACAGTCTTGCTTCCGAATCGACTCCCGATCCCTCCAAAGCCACCTAGATCCCTCTTGAAGAACTTGCCGAAAGTCTTGAGATTTTCGTTTAGTTTCGCTCCGGCATCCCCACTACCGCTGACTCCGGCCCCGCCGTTTGGATCAGAAATAATGTCCACGATTCCCATTCCGTGGTTGCTGGAACCATTGGGTACGATTGCAGCAGATGAAGGAATTGGAGACGGACTCGTGGCTCCATCTCGAGGCGAGTCGCTTATGTTTATCGTGGGTGTGTTTGAAGTCGAGACGGAAGAGAAGCGGTCCATGATCGCGGTGCTAAAGCTCGATGGGTCGAATTTCATTGTTCCTCCCAAATTGGCTGTGCTGAGGGAAGCAGCGGCGGAGTTTCCTAGTGCAGAGAGATTCTGTAGTGCACCGGTAGAAGTCGGAGCGGGACCGAATGCCGCTCCGGTGCTTGTGGATGGAGCTGACATCAAGGGTGTCAGGAGAGGTGATCTCTCGACGAGGCTGTCCTTGTACCGGGGGCTAAGTTTGTGCATTTGGAATAGTTCTAGAAGTTGGTTTTGTTCTGCTTTCACCTTTATGCCTTTGAGGTCGAGGATTTTACGGAAGTTGGCTTCAGAAAGATCAGCGATATGGATTAGATATGCTTGCACCAATGCTTCTGGTGGTGCTGGCCGGACTTGTAGCGTTTTGAGTAAGGGGTCTATTCGGCCGAACGCGGCATTGACACGTTTGAGATATAATGCCGGTGGTGGATTGTCCGGCATAATGTGGCTGAGTGAAGTCCTTATCTCATGCGTGTCGAGAAGCATCTGCTCAGCACCACCTTCTGATATAGGCTTGCACTGAGTAATGTTGGTCAGGTAGGTAGCGGAGAGAAGCTCGACAAGATTATCGGCGAAGGCTCTGGCGTATTGCTGCTTGTGAAGCATTTCAAGAATCGACTTGGTTCTGTCCTTGAGACGTGTCTGCAGATTCGAGATGTAAGAACTCTGATTCTCGCAGGTCTCAATTCTACCCCAGGCGATATTGCGCATCTCACGCCAACTGGGTTCGAGATCGACTTCTACACGTCGGACGAGGCTCCTCACAGCAGCACTTGCTATGCCCATGAACGCGTCTGCTTGACTTTGTAGATCCACTCTCTCCCTGAACTGTTCATCGATTCTGCCTTTTATCTTCTCCTCAAGAGAATTGGATGTATGATAACAGTAGTCTGCTGTGTTCAGAACAACGATCAGATCTTCGACATTAGGAACCCTTGATGGGGTACCGCTGGTTGGCTTTTCTGAAATGCAAAACAATAAAACTTGTTGTGCGTATTGGTCCAGATATTTTGCAAACACATTGGAAAGGTCCAGGAGCGGTTGCGCCGTAGATAACTTTGCACATTGTGCAAGGGATAGTCTGTAGAAATTGAAAAGCTCTGTCGATGATGAGATAACTTGTTGGGAGGAGAATTCCTCATCTGATGGCCGAGTAGGTCGTGATTTATATTGCGGTATTAGAGCAGCAAGCTCCCTCTCCTGGGCTCCAACCCACATACTAAGGTAAGGCTCAAAAGCAATCGAGATTGGTTGGCCGAACGTTTGCACATCACTCGCAGATACCGTCGTGTCTATCGATGCGCGTGATGTGTTATTGAATCTTCTTTCGAGACCATGCTCAAATTCGAGGGTTTGCTGCAGGCATGATAACAGCAGTTGGACATCCAACGCTTGTCCACCTCTTGTCGTTCTTGACAGAATTCCCCTATAATCATCTCGAGTGTTCTCTGCGAAAACGTTGGCTAACACTTCATTGACTCGCCAGTGAGCAGGAAATATAGCAGCATGTTCCTCATCGTAGACCTTCAATGTTTTTCGAAACCAAGCATATCTGCGATCGATGTTGTCCAAAGATCCTGCCTCCTGATCTCCCTTGAAGATATGCCTATACTGTCTGAGCTCTGTGTTGCAATACCAAGTAATCAACCTCGATCGAGCACTGTCACCCAGAGCATCTATAACCAGACACGCTTCGTGCAGCATACCCCGTTTCTGCGATACCTCCTCTTTTGTAAAAGTTATCTCAAAGTCTTCACACACCTGCTCCAGCAATTCTCTTTGAAGATCAGCCACGTTCCTACTCAACGCTGCAATCTGGTCAATTGAACGGTAAGATTTGAAATATGCCATCAATTGTATGACTGCCTGCAATAATTGAGCACATTCTCGGTATTGCCTCGTCTTGATCAGAGCCCGCAACTGTTCGTATGCAGTTGTCAACATCTGTAGTCTCTTGAGAGCAGTCATAGACAGCGTCAGATTCTTCTTTGTATTGTCCAATTGTTTAATGTCTGCTGTCATCTCCGTTATGTTACGTTCGGTCTCGAGTGCTCTTCGACGGACATTTTCGATTCTTTCGAACAGTTCTGCTAATTCCGCCTTGGAGGCTTCCATACGTTCGAGGCATTGTGCGGTTGCGGTCTCCTGATCTGCTTCAAGAGCACCGATCTCATCATCCAGGTCATCTTGGTATGCTTGGAGAACTTGATGAGTCTGGCTCACAGAGGATAAAGTGGAAGGATGGGAAAAGATCGAATTCAAATGGTCAATAGGATCATAATCGTCTGCAACATATAAGTACAGTATATCATGTCGGTAAGCAGTCAATGTCCTACCTGAGTCCAGAGGATCTGTACCATTTATTGTGTTGACAGACATGGACATGCTTGTAACGACGCTCGAATTAGCAGGAAGGAGTTTGCCGGGCTGGATATATCAGACATAACGCCCACAAGCGTGAAAGTAGTTTTAACTAGTAATCTGAACACCTCACTGTCAACAATCGCGAACACGAAGGAGTATCATACCTGGCAAGGCTGAACGTGTAAGACGAGGCTCCACTAGCTTTATGGAGTCGATTAAAAACATCTCCGACTTTATTTTCATAAATAAATTTAGCTTCAACCACTACGATGCTTTCGATTCATACGACCATATTCTCGGTTTCTTGTAAGCTTGAGACCACAGAGAGTCAAACTTATTCTGACTGCTGAAATGCAGACGGAGATCTGAGGGATCGGGGTTTCGAGGATAAAGCACTAAGATCTTCCCGGATATATCGCCTGTAACTGACACAACTCTGTAAGTCTCACACCATTTCTTTTGCCATATTACTTCACCGTCGCCATCAACGGGCGATGTTATCATGATGACTACATAGAAACCTGCATTCTTTAGGAAGAGCCGGAAAAGGTATGACAGCAAACATTTGGTCAAGATACAACTGTGGCATCGTCAAATGTTGCAGTCGATCTCTTCCGAATTGCTGTCGTCGCTGCTTATAACTGGTTTTGCTGAAATTTACCAACCTCTCAATTGGGATAAAGTTTTGGAGCTCCTTGAGAAAACGTTACTGACTTATTGCAAAGAATAGGAAAAGCACGAAGCCGCCTACAAACCAGCTACTACCTCCGCCCAAGTACCAATGAAGTGGATCATCTGGGCATCGCGCAGGAGACTCTCATTGATTCAGTCGTTGTATGCCCATGGCAAAGCAATGCAATGCCAGTATGATGTGCCGTCATGGCCAAAGCTGGCGTCGCCCAGTTTTCTGCCTATACTGTGCACTTGTGCCGATGTCACGAAATGCTCCCGTGCGGGAAAATGTGGGTAAGTTTGTGCGATTGTTAGACTCCATTGAGAGTTTTGGAATCGCCCATTATATCATCCCCATTCCGTACTCATGCTCCTCTGTTCCTCTGTCCTCACGGTTCTCTGTTCCCTCCGCTCTGTATTTTGTTGCATCATAAGGTCAGATGCTGCTTCGCGTTCTACTACATCACGGCTATCGACGTATACATATGCACGTGTGTACGACAGGTAACGGTGGAAGAAAGGAGACATCATAGGAGACAATCGGGGGTGCAAGGTAGATATGAAGTCAAACCATACCTACTGGTAACAGAATTGTATCAACTCAACGCGTACAACTTTCTAACCTTCGTAATGTTTCAATTCCAAACAGAATGAGCTATGTACCTCAAATTATGCAAGTAGCAGTGGTAATAGTAGTAAGTAGCGTCCCCGTGCTCGTTCGTACATGTGTATAGCTGTTGTACTAGATTATAAACCTCCAGATATAGCCGGCTCCTTCGATGGTGGACTTGATACTGCTTTTTCTTCCCTCATACACTTCTTCCTTTCTTTCTTGCTTCTCCTCGTTCGTTAAGAAAACAACGCTATCATCATCCAATGTAGATCAAATCTTCACGTATCGCGAAGCAACAGAGATCGTCAGGACGAGAAATATCCCCAGCGAATTAAGCTGAAATCCGCCTATGCTTTACTGTACTGTATAACGTCGTCTCATGCAAATACAGTGCCATGCCAGAAAACGCCGCGCTCCCCATAATCGATATCACCCAGACAGACAAACAGATAGAGCGGACTCAAGAATAGAAAGCACTCTTCTGGAAGCTTTCGGCTGAAATATCGCCAGGTCCACCTTTGACCGCTGGACCGGCCATGACGCTGCTGAGACTCTTCGTCCGTCCATCTAATTGGAAGTCGCTGCCTTTCAATGTGGTTGTACGACTTCCAGGAGCGCTGGCGCTGCCTTCTCCCTGAGTGAGAGCGGCTTGATTTGCTCGACGTTGTATTGTTTGTAGATATGGGCTGGGGAGATATCCGACCGTTCCGTCTCGTGCTCTACATCTCCACCATTCTGAAGTGTTGCCCATCGGGTCAGTCTTGCTTAGAACTGCAACGAGATCACCTTTCTTCACCTCAAGATCCATACCAACTGATTGAGTGGCCGGTTTGTAGTCGTACAGAACCCGACAGAAATCCAGTTTGCTGGGGTCTAAAGGTGCATTTGGATCTCCTTGCATCATCGCTAGTTCTTGTTGCTTCTTTTGTTCTTCCTCTTGAGATTTGGCCATCGAACGGATGAGTTTTGACATGAGATATGGAAGTCCGAATACTGCTATGGCAAACATTATGAATGGTTTTTTGGATGCTTTTGGGGGTGCTGGAGAACCATCTGGCAACGTGGTGGGTGGTTTGCCGCCATTCAAGAATGTTGAGAAGTTCATAGGCGTTAGAGCAGTCGCATCGGCTGGAGGGGGTCGTCCTGTGATCTTAGCAAGTAAAGTGCGGAACCATCTGAGAAGTGTGTATATGCCTAGAACTGAGCCAATTGTTTGTCGCAAGTTACCCAACTGCTCAGCCATCGACACCATTGCTGGAATTCGTTAGCATCGTACAGCCATCGAGCGACCAGACAACATACCAAAGAAAGACGAATGGGTCGTCATGTAAGCGCTTTCAAGCATTTGCGCAAACCCACCGAATGCGCCCACAATGCTTTCCATCATTTGAAATGTCTGAGCAGTATTTTGATTCCACGTCTGTGTTAGACTTGCTGGATTGTTTGGGTCTCCAGGCATGCCACCGTAACCACCGCCGTACATCCCACCCATCCCCATGCCACCCATACCGTAGCCACCTCCATACATTCCACCCATTCCCATTCCCATACCACCCATACCACCCATGCCCATCCTTGAATATGGCGATTGATATGAAGAATAACCCGATGAATAAGGACTGTATGGAGAAGCGCCAAATCTATTCTGTCCATATGGAGAATAGTTTGATGCAGTCTGATTCACCACCGAATTGAGTGTATTTGGTCGTTCAGGTAGTTGAGGTGCATCACCGGTCGACCCACCCACAGGTGTGGATGTATTAGCAGTCATGGTCATCGAAGGTGCGGTGGAAGTAGGTAGAGATGCTTGTTTCGTCAGAGGCGACCTAAGTGTTGTAATCATATTGCTTACCTGCCCCAGTAGCTCGTTCCCACGGTTTTGGCGGAGAAACAGTGGTCATTATCGTCTCATGCTTTCACCACAATGAAAAACACGTAGATGAATTGCAAAGGTTGAGGCACAGCTAATCGGCGACTGCGCAGTCTCGTAGCAGCAGAGAAGACGTACCACGAATATGAATGAAGAAGGAAAGAAGATAGAACTGATCCAAGCGTCTACTGACTGGGCTGGGGATGGATGGCGATGGCAGTCAGTAGAGTCACCGAGATGCCGAGGAACTCTCTACGGGCGCAGCCTCATGTTTAAAATTCCCCGGCCAAGCACTTCTTTCCACCATTGCAATATTTACGTATCAACAAAATGCCCAGTACAAGACATACACGTAACTGGGTCATACCATTAATTCATATGACACTCAGACATATGAGATCCGCAGCAAGGTCTAGCCGTAATAATATCTGCGAGACTATAGAGCCATAATAGAACGTAGTGAAGTTTTCGTGCGACGGCTATATCAATACCGCAGAAGCAACTCCAGAATAGGAACTCAAATCCATGTATCCCCCGCAATAATCATCGTTGTGCTCTAAAGCTTCTTGTATTATGACTGGCTTCTCGCTTGTACTTGTGAGCCGCGTTGACAGATTGTATGTATACACTCACATGTGACATTGGCGGCAGGTTTTGACAGAAGCTCAGCCTTGGCGAGCCTCGTCATCAGCCAAACCGTAAACTTGTAGATCTAAACTGCGATGATTACGCAGAGGAGTAAAGACAGCTCTGAGGTGGTGATTGTATAGCTTCAACAGTATAACTCGAGTCGTGACCTCTACCACTACACGCAGAAGTCATCGGACACTTTGAAGCGCGTCACCACTGAGATTGCTTCCTTGCTGCCTGCATCGTCCTTTTGTACAATTTATACACAGCAGCGAAACGATATTCCTCCTCCGAGACTCACGAATACGGATCCACGGAAATTTAATATTCCACTGAGGTATCAAGACCTGTCTACCACAAGCGGGTCTTCCGGAACAAAACTATGATCGTGTCAAGGCTTCCTAGATGACCTCGACGCCGGAAGATGGCGAGCTTGTACAGCATCATGCTGATCAAGAAGATACCCAAGCCGACATACAGGACCAGGCCAGTTTCAGCTTGAGTGGTGAACCACTCAACGAATACTTCAACGATGTCGAACTACATATAGATCGTATGGATGAGCTACTGCCGTTCGACCAGCAAGAGTCACTACAAGATGACAACAAAGAGGATGATCCAGAGAATGTGGATGCCGTACTGGAAGAGGATAATGTGGTGACACCTATGGCTCCTGTGTTCATTCGGAAACAGTCCCCAAGTATAGATGGCAGCGCATCAATACCAGACGATACTCCCTCCGTACAGGGTTCAGTAGATTCTTCACCCCGAAGCGACGCATTGTCTGTAGCATTATCAAGTGGGAAGAAGATATCAACGCCTCCTAGACGACCGTTTGACCTCCGATTTCAGTCCCGCTTATCGACATCAACCATCGGAAGTCCACGAGCAAGCTCTCCTGCCTTCTTGGGTAATCACTCACGACAATCTTCTCTAGCAAGTTTTGCCTTTCAGTCCGCATCGGAACCTGATGACTCAGCGGCACCATGGGAGGTGATCAGATGGACAAAGTTGAACCGTATGACCAGTCAATTATTCACGGAAGCGTCAAGAAGGAATTTTGGTACCCCGACCTGTCTTGCGGTTACGGACCAGGTCATCATTGGCACTTCAAAAGGTGTCGTCTTGGTGTTCGACCATCAGCAAAATCACAAAGCTATAATTGGTTCTGGAACTCGCGCTGTCGAATGTGGATCTGTTACTGCTCTGGCAATCTCAGCAGACCACACTACCGTTGCTGCTGGACACACTACCGGTCATATATTCACATGGGAGATCGGGAGAGCTTCCCGTCCCTTTCTGCACATACCACCAATAGACGTTAGTCAGCCAGAGGCGCGCAGAGGTGACGGTCATGTTAGTGGAAGTACCGTACTTCACATTGGGTTTCTGGGATTCCGACGGACGGCACTTGTCTCAGCTGACGATCGAGGGATGGCATTTTCGCATCTAGCATCTCGCGGTACGGGCTCTCTGGGCCGCTCAGTACGCACAACTCGTGTGCTGGGTAGGTATCCCGATATGATAACAAGAGGGACAAAGGCAGCAAAGAAGAGTTCTGTTTTGGCATTTGCACCTCTACCACTAGGGAATATCGAAAGAAGCACTGATTCGGTCGGTCTGGTGGCAATGCTGACTCCATATCTGCTTGTAATTGTCTCTACCACGCCTGTCGCTCAGACGCAGCACAAAGCAGCTAGACCCAAGGATGTTGCTGCACATTCTGCAATGACTGCTGCATTAGCTTGGTTCCCAGCTATCAAGCTAAAAGGAAGTGACTCGGAAATACCGAGATCTAAGCTCGCTTATGCCTGGTCGAACGTTCTGATGGTTCTTGATGTCCATGAAGTTGAACCTGCAGATGTAAACGATAAGGAGAAACCTCCAGAATTCCAATTTCTTACAAGGAGCAGGTATGTGGCGGAGGAGGCCATTGTGGCTATACAATGGCTCAGTCGATCTGTCATGGCTGTGCTCACCATAACACAGCAATTACTTATCATAGAGGACGTCACAATGACAGTCACGGACTCTTTTGATCTTTTGCCGAAAGATATATACCACTCCGACGCATATTCACATCAGCTGATGGGAGTGATTGAGGATCATGACGACGAAGATACGACAATGCATGGTGTCGTCGCAGATGCTTACCACATGAGCTACAGAGCTTACAAGGGTAGACTCTTCCTACTTGGATTTAAAGGCTTGTGGTGGGGAAGCCTCACAAACTGGGCTGACAGACTGCTGGCAATGATGGACGCTGGAGATTTCATTGGAGGTATTCGCCTTGCTACAGCCTATTACGTGGGCGTCGGAGAGAAGCTAACTATTGGTCTTCCTGAAGACGACGATGCAAGAGCTGGCCTTGTACGTGAAAAGCTACTGGAGATCATTAGTGCTTCGCTGAAATACGCATTCGGAGAGAATCGAATCGCAGGAACTCTGCCTCTCGATGAAGCACAGTTAATGGATCTTGCCGTTGCATGTGTGGCAGCATGCTTAAGCATAGACGATCAAGATTTTTTGTTTGATGAGGTTTTTTCATGGTATGATGATCACGACCAAGGAGCTATGTTCATTGATGTACTGGAGCCGCATATCCTGGATGGTAAAGTCACGGCTCTACCACCTGCCGCACTTCAAGTTCTTGTTGATCACTTCAAGGTAACACATACCTCTTCAAAGCTGGAAGAGATTATTTGTCTGTTAGATCCACGATCCATGAATCTTGATCAGGTCACAAGCTTGTGCAAGCAAAATAAACTCTACGATGCGTATATCTACGTGTGGAATACGGCATTTCAGGATTATATCGGTCCACTGGATGAATTACTCCAGATGGCCGTAGCAAACCACAGAACGAACGGTGACACTACGCACGAAAATGCTGATACGCCCCGCAAAATGTTTGCGTACATATCTTTCATTCTGACAGGACGAGTCTATCCGACCGGACTATTCATGGATGAAGCTATAGCTACAGCAGCAAAACTCCAAATCTATGATTATCTATTCTCCGGCAACGACCGCAATCCTTTGAGTCCAAGCTCAGCCACATCTCGAGATACAAACAAATCCACGTCATTTCCAAAATTGAGGGCTATACTGTCATACGACAGTTCTAGCTTTATGATTGCCATGAATGAGGCGTTTGAAGATAGTTTTCTCAATACCGGAGGTGATGAAGACCCCAATGAAGCTTTCGGATTTGCACCTAATACTAGTATCTATAATCGACGTTTCATTGTGCAAATTCTGTTGAGCGTCATGTCGTCCGGATTCGAGACATCAGACACAATCTATCTTGACATGTTCATTGCTCGAAATCTGCCAAAATATCCTCAATACATGCTTTTGGCAGGGTCGACTCTGCAAGAGACCTTCGTAAGGCTTTCCCATTACCACGACGATGACTTGAGGGACGATGCTCAGCTAAGTGTCGAGTACCTCTTGTCGGTATACCATCCGCATGACGCTCTCGCTCTGGTACCCGTCCTGCGCAGAGCTAAGTTCTTCCGTGTTCTTAAATCAATTTTTAGACAAGAGCTACAGTACCCAGAACTGATCAATACCTATTTTCTTGATGAAGACGATCAGGACAGTGTTTTCGAAGTCATAGTTGAGTGCTTACAGGACGGGTCTCCTTTGACAAACCAACAGAAACTCGATGTGGGAAAAGTTATTGAGGAACACGCGACCGACCTGACAAGTATCGATGTGGATCGAACCGCAATTATAATTGACCAGGTGTTGTCGGAGAAGCACTCTGCCTTCATCGAGGCACAAAGCCATTCACCTAGTGTTCAGTTCAGATACTTACGCACACTCTTGGAGCCAGACACATCCGTAAGAGCGGTATCGGAAAATGTCAGTAGCATACTACTGGAGCAGTATGTTCGCTTGATGTGTCAGTATGCACCTACACATGTAGTCGAGTATGTCAAAACGATGAAAGAAAACGATTTGAAGCTTGAAGCTGTCATTCCTGCAATGGAAACAAGTGGTGTGGTTGATGCTGCTGTAATCCTACTTGCGCGACAGGGACAAGTACGTGAAGGCATGGATCGACTCGTCAAGCATATTGGGACTCTACATGCCGCTCTCAAGGGTCTCATAGACAATGCTCAGGACAGTCCTGATGCTGTCGGTACGAACGAAGCTATCGAGGATGTCCTAGAGTCTATCGAGAGATATTCAGGCGTCGGTATTTGGATATGTCAAGGTCAAAGCAAGAATGCCCAACGTTCACGATCTACTCTCACCTCGCCACGGAAACCTTCGAATACTCCTACCTTGTCATACGAAGAAACATTGTGGCTAGATCTATTGGTAGCAATAGTATCAGTCGCACAAGACATAACTGTATCCCCACCAAAGGAACAACAGCAAGACGATTCAGATCAAGATCTAATCCAAACCTCAATCCGCACCACAGTCCAAAACGCATTTACTGCCCTCCTAACGACCACAACAGCAACAAAAGAAGTCTCAAGAACAGGAAGCGACTTCACGTTTCTCCGCATCCTCCGCGCCTTCTTAACACGCGCAGCAGAATCCTCGCCCTCGCTCTCGGCCCTCCGAACCGTAATATCATCTATATTCTCCGCCTACGCCTATGAGGCCTCGCTTCTGACCCTTTCCAACACAATGCTAGACAAAGACCTTTTCGTCCACGTCGACGAAGTAACGCAGCTCCGCCAACAAGGCTGGCGTCCCCGCGGCCAAATCTGTGAAATATGTCGCAAGAGAGCCTGGGGCCCAGGTCTCGGCGCTAAGTTCTGGCGAAGTTGGGAATCGTCTGAAGAAGACAAACGTGCAAAGAGACGAATCATACCCGACGAAGCAAATGAGATTGAAGACGTGAGTTCGTCGAGGGGAAAGGGTAAGGAATTGGCTGTATCATCTAATGCTGAGACATCTGGCTCGAGTCTCGGCGTCAGAATCAACTCTGCAGACGACGAAGAAGCTGCTATTGCTGGAGAAGACGATGCTCTCGTCGTGTTCTCCTGTAGACATTTATACCATCGAGGTTGTCTGATTAGAAGGGCTGAGAATGGAGATGGAGGGAACAGGACTGGACACGAACATCCACTTTTTCCTGGTGGTGCTGCTGCTGCTGCGGGAGGAGATGAGAATATAAGATTGAGATGTCCTTCTTGTCCATAGGATGAAAATGGATGGGATCTCTTAATGTATGGAGGGTAACTAGGGTAGGGGAAGAGATTCGAAATGAAATGAGAACGAGAGGGATCTTTGTAGAGATAGAGCTTGAAAGATGTATGTATGTATGTATGTAGATATGAGTAGAAGAAAGTAGGGAGAGTGATAGTCAGTCACTTAAATGAGCAAATGCACGAAGAATTGAATCAAAGAAGAATCTATGTGAGATTGAATTGAAATCTCGCTGTCGCTCTCGCTGTTGCTCTCCGCATTGCTGGAAGTCAATGCGGACAATAGAATATTTGCATGTGTATATACATCTGAGTACATGTGCACCTAATGATCTCAAAAACAAAGTATTCAGTCACGTATATGTTCTACATAAATACGCGCCAGAAATGATTGCAGAATATCGATACTGATTGATACATATATTTCATAAATATATGTTCATAACAGCGGAAGCCTTCGTTTCACAAGAAAAAGTATATAGGACGCTAGCTAATTCGACTAACTAATTGATTTCATTCACTCATTCATTTATGTTTTATTGTGTGATATTGTCATCTTTGTTCTTTCTTTCTCACGATGGTATAGACTCTTGTTCATCATTGATTGCTTTGCTTAGGTGGAGGAGGGAAATACATAGGACCGGGATTCGTATTCCTATTCATAGTTCCACTTGTTTCGCCTTGGACTTCTTGCTCGTGAACGGCTGGAGCTTTTCCCTTCTGCTGCCCCGCTGTGGACATGGATTGATTCGTTGTTCCTCCTAGGGTATTGAAGGCCAGAGTTCTAGGTGTCATTGGGTTGAGAGTTCCAAAATATGAACCTGTCTGTTGTGTAGCGTATTTGTCTGAAGGGGACTCGAGCATAGCCCATTTCTCTTTCCTGAGTCTTTGCTTCTCTTCGTATTCGGCACGGTGTTGTTTTGAGGGGAAGCAGGACCATGCTCCTATTATCCAGTAGCTAACGAATACTATCAGCATGCCTATTGTGCACCAGAAGGTGGCCTTGGCTTGTTGGCAGTATCCGACGTTACTTTGATGTGCGGTTACGCTGCATGATTTGGTTATGTACCATGGTGCGCCGGGTTGAGGGTGTTTTGGGTCGGACATGTCTGAGCCGGTCTGGTAGGCAGCTGAGACGGCGTAGATGATTATGAGAAGGGTATGGAGGAATACTGAGACGATCGGTGGAAAGACGTGGAGGATGTACATGGTCGACTTCGTGAGCATGAGGAACATTGATAATACAACCATTACGAGGTTGTAATTCGTAACACTAGTTAGGATATTAGTATTGTGGAATCGTACTCGTTATTCGTTGTGGACGTCGACTTACAATTGTGACCATACTCTGGGAGTTGTGTAAGGACGGTAATTTGCAGCTGCGTAGAGGCCAGCTGTGGGAGAGGAATTGAATCCATTGTCTGCGCCATCTCCCCAAAGTTTGGTTCTGTACAGGTTTGGACTTGCGATACCAACCAGCGCAAGCAGAGCAACCGTGAGACAGAATTCTAGGGTCAACTGAACCCAGAAGGGCCAGATATTTGGTCGATATCGGCGCGAGAGGAAGAATTTGGCCATGATTGCGAAAGTCTCGGATGTAGAACAATGAATGTGTGGTGTTTGGACCTAAGATCGGAGAGCCTACCTGGCACTCACCTGCGATAGATCAAGATCTATTGATCAAGAAGAAGTTCGACATTTGAGAGCGCAGAAGTTCAGATAGAGGGACATAGTAAGCGCCGAGTTGGGCCAACAGCGTTGGAGTCAAGCGCCGACCAGTTGCGACGAAGTTGGTGAAGACTACAGTGAGCAGACATTGGATAGTACGGGAAGCGGCGACCAGTCAGAATGGCGAAGGTGTGTGATGGAGTAAGAATCACAGTGGAGTGGAGAGATGGAGCGGTGAAGATTGAGCATTGGTTGGTCGGGGGGCGGATGGTACTCCGAGCTCGAGGTCGAGACCCTTAATTGACAGTTGGAGCAACTACTAGTACTGGGTCATTGTGACAGCCAAATCAGGCGAGCAGGAGTACAAGCTCAACTCGACATGCAGATAGTATCGGCTGAGAGATGATGCAGGGTGGCCTCGTGCTGCGTGCAATGGTTGTGCATCATCACATCTCCTGTTCGTGCTGCTGACATTGCAGCTCCGATGTCCCGTCTTACCTGGTAGTGCACCTCATCCTCAACCTTCAGACACAAGAAGAGGGGGAGAAGGAGAAGGAGAATGAGGATGAGCAGACGAAAGATGGAGGAGTTGACGACATAACGTCAATATGTTCATCCAGATGAGCTTCCTCGACTAATATATTTTCCATCACCAGCATTGCCTGTCCATCTATGATACAGTTGATGGATAAACTCACATTCGTCACAATCTTCACACCATCGAAAAGAATGGACGAAAGAGAAATTCCACCCACACGTAAACAACACTATTAGCCCTACGTTAGCCCCAAATGTTGCCGACCAAATTTCAACTGCAAGCGTGTTTTACCTACAGCCATCTTTTCCCCTTTTGGCAATAAGTGATGGATCCCTTGTCTACTTCGAAACACTCACAAAGAAATGCTTCACGGTCTGTGCTTGATTCAGATTCATCCCCAAGTTCCTGTCAACGTGTCTGATATGATGCCCTACGACTCTACACTGCCACCACACGTACCATGTTGTTACACATGTAAACCTGAGAAGATTCTGTAGTTTTCTTCCCTCGTTCGCCCATCGTGTTTCGTCTGATTCTCTAATTTCCCCCGGCTTCAACCTTGCGCGCTAGTCATTAAATCGACCCAATATTTCGGGAAGGACTTTATCTAATTCCTATTCATCAGGCCAGCTGAGAAAGTCAAGTTCCAGAAAGGGGACGACCCCCAGATTTGGGAATTGAACGATCAAATTCCAACCTTTCTGTGTCGAGTTGATCCGTTCTCGACTCTAACGTTCCGTTGTTGTGAAGGAGGACGCGTACAAGATAGACGTTGGTCAGAGGGAGGTTTTGAGGTACAGAAATACAGAAATACAGAGACACAGACGTCTGTTACAACATGTCCGACCTACCGAGTGTAATCAGCAGACCCAACGAGGAGTCGACAAGTTTTGCTGGAGGTATTCTTACAGCAGCCGCTCCGACAGGCGCATACACTACCCTGACACAATCAGTAGTCGTCGTCTATACTGGCGTTGACGGCACGAGCGTCCGAACTACACAACGTACACTTACCGTTACCGATGCCGCCCAATTCTCATCTCTCGCTACGCAGTCCGCGACAGCCTCGACAATCAGTTCTACGGCATCGGCAACAGCAACGAAGACATCCGCTGCCACAAGTTCCGCAGCCGCGGACAAACCCTCGAGTACCACCAGTATCCTCATTCCTGCTATCGTAGCACCTGTCGCCGCCATACTTGTTATCACGTTTGTGTTTTTCTGGTGGTTCATGAGGAGGAGGGCAAAACAAGCAGTAAAAAATGAGCCAGAATTTGTGATGGAAAAGAGGAATGAGAAGTCATTCGGCAGAGATGACAGCAGTACGCATTCACACTCATCAACTCGAAAGTTGGTAACAAAAGCGGAATCGATACCTGTGAACAAGGAACCGGTTCCGAATGTGAAAGAGATCGAGACAGCAAGCTTTGATCTCTTTCCTGCCGAGAGGAGAAGTTCTGTCAGTCGTGGAGGTGCTGTCCCTTCTATTGCAAGTCCAACGCAACCCCTGTGGCATTCTAGACAGAGCAGTAATGCATCACATAATCCATCTGGTCCTCCTTTAGTCCCAGCGGTCGCAGTACGGAACTTCAGTCGTGGACCGAGTCGACCAGGTACCGCATCAAAAGAGGGCGGAACTGGATTCTCTCAATTCTCAAGAGATGGCAGCCTCATTTCACCAGGCTTGAGACCACACACTGCCGGTAACGATCGCAGTCGAAACTTACCAGCAAGAGGTCCATCACCAAACACCAACAAATCTGAATATAATGGTCCACTACCATTCGTGAACAACGCATCACGGCCTGGTAGTCCTTCCATATATGAAGGACCAGGTCCTGCTTCAAGGGATGGACCTAGACCTCCACCGTCGGCATTGACACAGAAAGATCGATCACAGTATCAACAACCAAGAAGAATACAACCCCATCCAGCTCCAATTCAAACAAATCGTCAACACCCTCAAAGAATGAATCCTCCAACACCTACAGGTGCCTACAATGGTGCCTCACCAATATCACAATATTCTCCCATAATAAAAGACGGTCCAGCATTCAACACACCACCAATAGCTCGTGTTCTCGCTCAAGGTACATCGAGAAAAGAGCCCCCATCCGCCATAAATACAAATAATGCCACTAATGTATCATCTCAATCTTCGGATTTTTCTGAAGAAAATATGCGCATCGCCAGACTAGCAGACAGTTCTCGTCTAGGCTTCTATCCAACTAATTCAAGCAAGCCAACCACTACCAACACTGCCACTCATTCCACCGTTTCCTCAACACAGAATACAGTCGACCCGCCAAATCCTTCACCTCGTCTGCCACCTCCAGCAACCCGAGATGCCCCTCCATCTAAAACCAACATCCCTATTCCTCCACCTCCACCCGAACCAATCACCGGAATGCCTCTAGACTCCCATCGAACAGACTCCTTTGCTCCGGGCAACCGTCGCTCAACCCGCAGTATGGTCAGTAGACTAAGCAGCGACGACGACTACATCGACGACGAAGTTGACTCCAAATCCGAAGTAAGCTCCCTCGACGAAGGCGAAAGGTGGCAAATGCAACAAGACCACGATTCTCGAAGTGGTAGTCGTCTTGCCACATCAACAACAACAACGATGAACGGAATGGCGAGTGGAACTACACATGGAATTGGTAATGGAAATGATGAAAGCGAACGAACAAATCCTTTCGCTGGATTCAATCTCTCATCTTCAACTACAACAGCGACAAAACCGCTTCCTATGATACACAGTCAAGCCTTAAATCAAGTGAGGGGGATGGGTTCACCCAGTGATGCTGGAAGTAGTACTTACAGTTTAGGGAGGTTCTGATTGATTGATTGATTAATTCATTGGTTGATCAAGCGATTGACACCTTCGCATTTCTCCATCCGTCCATTCATTCGACGTAGAGATAATCAAAAGAAGGAGAAAAACGAAAGACTAGAAAGGACGATATCAGAAAAGGAGGTTACTATATCTCTTTTCCTCATATCTCCCTCCTTCCATCCAAGTCTTTCTTCACAGTTGAGTTTGTTCCTCATGAGAGCAAGAGTGGGGACTATATAAGTTTGTGTGTGTAGCAGTACAGGCAGAGCTCTGGGAAACGAGGCACGTTTTGATGATACCCATTTCTTTTCTTTTTTTTGGATTTTCTGTTATGTTGTTACTACTATGAGTATACTACTACTACATCATATCATGTCATATGTCTCATTTTATTTACTCAGGGTGTTTTGACCTCGTGCTTGGTCTTGGTCTTGGTCTTGGAAAATTGGTTGAATTGATTCTACTACTGTAGCACTGCCATGTCAAGCTATATCATATCATATCATGTATAAGATGTCATGTTGTATAATTGTTGTCTCATACTACAATACAATATCAGATTATACTTATATCATATTACACTATAGTACTATAAAGACTTTTCTTGCTTCATGTCATGATTCGTTCTGTTCTAGTTAGGTCTCTTTGAGTTGTGAGGTTGAGTTGCAATGTCTGTTAGGTTTACGAATCGAATTCTGTTTTTCGTTCTCGCTGAGATGAGTGAACGAGAAACGTCTGAATAGGAAATGGCTAGGTCCTGAGATGGGTTATTGGGTAGATTGTGTTCTGTTGGATTGAATAGAGGATTATAGCAATAGAATGTGAAGATGGATATCGTTGACTCAGTAGATACTGAGCGTGGTTCGGTTGCTGCATTTCAGAGAGTTTTTGCTATTTTGTCTTTGGATACGTTACTTCTATTGGGAAAGTTATCTACTATGTTGACAGGTAGAATACTCAATATTATGTGTGAATGTAATGTCAACTCTCGGCAATGACCCATTTCCTCTATCATGTGCGATTCAACAATCTGAGATCATGGGTCGCGCTAAGATGTGATCATGTCGTGCGCAGCCATGTGTTGCTGTGGGAGTTTGTTTTGAGAATAAGTATCATCTTGGTTCATCTGTATAACTTGTGAAAAATCTCATGTCTTCAGTAGTAGACTCATTTCTGCATCAAATAGTCGTCATCCTGATCGGACATCGGAGCGTACCAATATTGGCACGGTACGTTAAAAGCAATCAGTTTCACGATCGATAATGAGGCCACACCGCAGTCGCCGAAATGAGTGGTAGTACAACTCATTTTGGTAACATGAAGGGGGTTCGACTCCCGAGAGGTTGTCTTAGAAATGGCTCCGGCTTCTGCAATGTCGCACAGCCTTGTACTCACTCTGTAGACCCATATTGAGATATCTGAAAGCTGAAATATGCACTCAACTTGGACCATTCGTGTTACTCAAATTTGGTAAAAGAGGTTCAAACTTGGTTAATCTTGGACTGATGTCACGCTGGCGATGACGAGACGTTCGTTATTGAAATATTCATACAATCCAGGAATGAAGGCGAACTGCTCGGTCTCATAACAGTGCCGAACACGTTTGTTAGTCTTGATGTAGTAATGCGGAGTTGATGCATAAGAGGCGTATCTGCCCAACGTGAGGCGTTTTCAACGTCGTGCGCCTAGTGCTGAATATAACATGCCGATGGTTGAGGGATGACTGCTCCTGTATGTCATGAACGGCCCGTCGACATTGAGGTCTGCATTGGTATGAGATCGGACAATTTCCTCAGTCATCTAGCCATGCAAAATACGTGGTCTTTGAACGAACAAGGTGGTTTTCGGTTGGAGTATTGACGCGAGTACTGCAGATGATGCGCTTATGCAGGCTTCTTTAGCTAAGGTGTGCATGCCCAATTGTGTACATGCCCTACCTCCGATCGAACGAGATTGGACAATGGGTTGCAGTGATGGCGTTTCATGTGATAACATCAATTCATCACCTATTACTAGAAGAAATTCGACAACTATTCAAATACAACCCGTTCTGCATCAGCATTGTCGTGGCTGGACTAAACTTGGGTCGGGAAGGGATGTGATCTGGGGGTAAAGTAGCGGTCGCTTCACCGCAACTCCGGCTCTCTTTTTCCTTCTTGGAACACCTCGCGGATACGGAAGAGGTTGCGGCAATAGACACCGACATTCTTCAGGCCCCATCAGCTTTATCTTAGAAGTGGGTAAAGTTTTCGTGTATGAAATTGTGTTGTGCCATAGCAGAAACTGATAGTAGTTTCGCGCTGTGATTGATGCTATTTAGCAGTGTCTGACGTGCTTGGGAAGAGCTGAAAGACGATTGGATGGCCCTGTGAAGGAGAATTAACCAAAAATCAGCCCTGGATTATTGATGGTGCTAAGAGGGTGTAGTCACAACCAATGATAAGCAATAATTCTCGGGGAATGGATGGCCGCTAAGACGACAAGTTGTGGGAACAGTTTAGAAGTGACGGTGATGGTGTTGGGATGGAAGTGATACTGTAATATTGGTGAGTATCAATAGTTGTGATCGCGTGGGAAAGAAGCGGGAGCTGATGGATCTGAATCTGGAGCTCGCGCTCCTTCCCCTCGTCGCGCCTTTTGTACCTGTACCTGCTCTCGCTGCTCCTCCTGCTTCACTCTCCTCTACCTACTATTCATCTGTCATTCGGGAAGACGCCTCATTTGTCTTTTCGTTCCGCTTTCTGCAGGCAGATCCGAAGCTTTTTGTACTAGAGCTAGAGTTCTTTCAGCTCCACCAACCTCTCGACTGCGCTATTGTTCTGCTGAAGCTCGACGCTGCATCATCCCACTTCCACTACTCACACTCGCACTTCCACTTCCACTTCCGCGTCAACTACGTCTGCAGCAAATCTCGAGCTTGACTTTTGCTTTGTCGCATCCTCCAATCCACATTTCGCGCGCCATCGCTTCGGATTCTGGGAAGGCGCGTGCTGTAAATCGATCCAACCAGATAGTCTGCGCGTCGCCGTCGCCGCTCTTGCTTCAATTCTGCATGCGACAAGCCTTATTCCTGTGTATACCCGAATTCCCTTCTCCTGCTACACGCTTAATCATACACACAAACATCACACTAGCCACTACCATTCTGCACGCACCCGTGTAAACCGATCGGCCCTTGCTAGCGATCCTCTACGACCTTACCATATTCCGTCCTAGATCCTCCTGCTATCGGTCCACCCAATCCTCTGATCCGCTTCGAAGCTTCACCGTAATCAGCCTCGACACCAAGCCGACAAATCACTTTGGGCACCCGCAAAGCGCGAACCAAAGAAAGACACACCGTCTGACACCAAGAGGACAAGTGACGCAAGATCCCGCATTAGACACCAGGTCGGTAACCAACGGTCAAGTGACGTTGGGCGTTCTGAACCAAACAAAGTCGTCCAGGGCCGAATTCCGCTGCAGCTATCCAACGACTACATCATGGCCAACTCCCCACCTAAAGATCCAGAGGTCGAACAGACGCAATCTGGCGAAGAAGGAGAGGGTATGGATAGACAAGACGAAGGCGCACAACAAGGCCTCGGTGACTTTGAGGTCAAAGAGCAAGACAGATGGCTCCCTATCGCAAATGGTTGGTCTTGTTTCATCCCTCACGTTACCTCCCGTCCACCCCCGGTCCATGATTTGTTGTTTCCCTTGCGTTACATACTGCCTGATGGCATGGATGGAAACATGCTTGGGACGTGCTACTTTGGGTGCATGGCTGTTAGGCGAATACTTCTTATTCGTTGCCATGTACGCGTCTCTTTCCGCAACGCTTTCTTCTCACTGGCTGGCGGTACCTGGACCACTCAAAATTCCACATCATGTCTTCCGATTACTCTCCCGATGAATCTTTACCGTTCAAAACAAAGAATTCTCTCTATGGACTTGCCAGTTCAGACGCTAACATCCGAAATTTT
The DNA here is from genome assembly GCA_032357745.1 of Camptophora hylomeconis. Taxonomy (NCBI): domain Eukaryota; kingdom Fungi; phylum Ascomycota; class Eurotiomycetes; order Chaetothyriales; family Chaetothyriaceae; genus Camptophora; species Camptophora hylomeconis. Next base: position 281,652 of record JAOTMB010000025.1, on the reverse strand, counting down.
GCTCCAGTTGCTCGAATTATGAAGACAGCGTTACCGGAGAATGCTAAGATAGCAAAGGAGGCAAAAGAATGCATGCAAGAATGCGTCAGTGAATTCATCTCATTCATCACCAGTGAAGGTAAAGTTCTCTCCAATTCATGAATTGTGATATCGTCTTGTTGACGTTGTACAGCATCGGAAAAATGCCAGCAAGAGAAGAGAAAGACTGTCAATGGCGAGGACATCTTATTTGCCATGACTTCACTCGGTTTCGAGAATTATGCAGAAGCATTGAAGATTTATCTATCAAAGTACAGAGAGGTGAGTTCTCTTTCCGTCATTGCATCTATTATATGGAATAGCAGGATGAATCAACTAATTCTTGGAAAAGACACAATCTGCAAGAGGCGACAATCAAAATCGGCCGACAAGTAGCGGCGGTTATGCCGCTGGAGGTCCAGTAGGAGGCTCCAACGCATCGAATACCTCTGGTCAATTTCCCGGTGGTGACGGAGATGGTAACGCATTACTGAGCCCAGAACAAGATGCCGCAAGTACATTTGGATATGGTGGTGGCTCCGGTCATAACGGTATCGGTGGTGCAGGTTATTAGTGGTGGGATCGACATGGTCACGCTACCACGCCAGCTGCAATGACAAAGTGCTAGCCATATGTATGTGGGACTAGCAAATCAGCACTTGTAATATGTTCGTTCGGGCTCACGGAGTATGATATGGGAAGATATAATGTGGCAACAATTGGATATCAGGGCCACGGTGATCAAGCATCAAAGTCGAACAGGACTGGCGTGAGGACCAAAAACTGTACAGCAAGTCAGTTACTGACTGGGATCATACAGTGTATTAGAAGTAGGGGAGCAATCACCCGGAAAAGATGACAGACAATTTTTATTACTATCATCATGATGAAAATCGACGTCAGTAAAGCGGTATGGCAAGATCTTCTGACACTTTTGAGACGGAAAAATCAACCTTTAATTCGACCAGTGAAGTTCCGATATCCGCTTAGTGCGGCTCGTCTGATAGCTGCTTATCTGATTGTGGACGTGAATATCCAGTTCTAAGCGATGTGATCCGCTACTAACACACGCCCTTCCGTAGACACTTCTCTTGGGAACAAGAATTATGACTGTATTCGCTATCAGTGCCACGTGTAGGAGGATTTTGTATCTTTGCGTGTCAAGCGGGTCGTCGAAGTTTTGCATTCAACATGTTGGCTCCGGTATAAATACTTTTCTGTTCGTGTTCCCCTGGTGACTCTGCATTTCTTAGCCACACACACTACCTGCAGCATTACCAGGTACTCGATACTTCAGTCGTATTACACCACACCAGGACCAGGATTAGAATTCGACATGGCACCACATGCTGATGACCCATCGGAGGTCGTTGCTGTCACCGACACCTCTTCCACTACTATTCCAGATCCAGTCACAACCAAGAATCCCACTCAATCTTTCTCATCCCAATCACGACCATGGGAATTATCATCAATTCTACCTCACCGCAAAACATGTGCGCCAATGTCCAGGAGCGTGGCTCCTTTTGGTTCAGCAGATATGTTCAAGTCACCGTCGAACCTCAAGAAGCCATTTGCTCAACGATGGGATTCACGATTGAGTGTAGAGAGTGCCGCTCGCAAACCATCCAGTCTTAAGGGAGCCATGAAGTATTTCACTCCTGAGATGATCAGTCTTTGCGGTGGACTTCCATCAAGTGATTACTTCCCATTCGAAAACCTCTCCATTAAAGTGCCCAGTCCGAACGCCTTCTCAGAACAAGAAACTGCACAAACAGGTGATGTTCTAGTGTCAGGGAAACACGATGTGCAAAACAATACATCAGAATATGATCTCAGCATTGCACTCAACTACGGTCAGTCCATGGGACCACCTCAACTTCTTCGTTTTGTCACCGAACATACCGAACTAGTTCACGCTCCAAAATACCGTGATTGGGATATCTGTATGACGGTGGGCTCAACTTCTGCCCTCGAAATTGCTCTACGCATGTTCTGCCAACGAGGTGATTACATCATCGCAGAAGAATATTCCTTTTCTTCAGCCATCGAGACCGCCTTACCCATGGGTCTTCGACCAGTGGGCATAAAAATGGACGACTCAGGCCTCCTCCCTGAGCACCTAGATGAAGTCCTTTCGAACTGGGATGAGGTTGCTCGTGCAGGTCCAAAACCATTTGTTCTGTACACGATCCCTACAGGCCAGAATCCAACAGGATACACCCAACCTCTTTCCCGTCGCAAAGCAATCTACGCCGTAGCGCAGAAGCATGACCTCCTTATCCTCGAAGACGAACCATACTACTTCCTTCAAATGGAACCATACATATCAGGACACACACACGAGATCCCCCACCCCTTTGTCCCCACGTCTCCAGAAAAGTTTCTCTCCTCCTTGATCCCAAGTTACCTATCCCTCGACACAGCCGGACGCGTTATACGAATGGACTCATTCTCCAAGATCGTTGCTCCAGGCTCCAGAATCGGCTGGATCACTGCCCCAGCCCAAATCACCGAACGCTTCGTCCGTCACCAAGAAGTCTCAACTCAAGTCCCCAGCGGCTTTGCCATGATGGCACTGTACAAGTTGCTCGAGGAGAAATGGGGACACGAAGGTTTTCTCGGTTGGCTCAACTTCATCCGCATCGAATACACGCGTCGTCGCGACGTTATCGTCAACGCATGTGAGAAGTACGTCTCTACAGAAGTCGCGAAATGGACTCCTCCTGCTGCCGGTATGTTCTTCTGGATCACCGTTGATGCAAAGCGACATCCTCTTCTTGTTTCCTCTTCTTCTTGTTCTTCTTCGTCGTCGTTGAAGGACCAAGAAAGCAAATCTGAGCTCATGCTCGAGATCGAAGAGAAGATCTTCCTCGCTGGAGTCAAGAAGAATGTCCTTGTTGCTAAGGGTAGTTGGTTCAGAGCTGAGAAGGCCAATAATGCTCAACAATTGCTTAACCCTTCGTCGTCGTCGTCGCCGTCGTCGGATTCGAATCAATTAGCTTTCAGGATGACGTTTGCTGCAGCAAGTGAGGAAGCAATCATTGAGGCTGTGAAGAGATTCGGTGAAGCTATCGATGAAGAATTTGCGTTGTAAAATCGACTTGTTTCCAGATGATGGTGATGATGATGGTGACGAAGATGGAATGGCACATGAAAAGATGAGGATGGAATTGAGCATTATGTGTTTGATGTGGCGTTATTGATTTATGAGCATTAGCATTGGTGTCAGCATTACTGGCGTTAGCATCTAGCATTTAGCATTTAGCATTTAGCATTTAGCATTATAGCTGGATATGGACGTGGAAATACAATACAACAGTATCCATCTCTCCTCTTCTCTTCTCTTCTACTTTCTTCAGGTTTAGTTACGGATTTGTTTTGATTTTTGATTTTTGATTTATGCGTACATACCATACCGTGTGGTACAGTACAAGTAGGAATCTCAGCTTGAAGGAGATTGGGTGGACGATTGGCCATAACATGATTTCCATTACGCAATTGATATGGTATGCTACGGTCTTCTATGCTTTGCTATGCTATGCTATGCTTCCCTTCGCTTTGCTATTTGTACATCTTCCTTTCCTGAGGTGTCGAATCTTGGTTGAGTTCTGTCTATCGTTGGACATATCATACAGATCAGTGTACGTGTGTGGTGAATGTGGTGAAATCCTGTTTATTCGTCGATATTGTTTGCTCATTGTGGAAATCTAGAATCGAGGTCCGGGATAGGTTCTCGGGTCAACTCAAGTTGACTGAGCTGGAGTGGACTGGACTGGACTGGAGCAAGTAATATTCAATAAATGATCTTCACGATCTTTGAACGAGTCATCTCCAACGTCTAGGGTGCTATCACCGTCTTCAACAGACGAAGCTCATTGACCTTCTGAAATTGAATGGTAGAGGGTTGACTCCTTAGTACTCTCCCTCTTCAACATCGAGGCCAGCATCGTCTCTAGCGACTTCTTCATAGTCTTTCTCTAGAGCTGCTAGATCTTCACGAGCTTCTGCGAATTCTCCCTCTTCCATACCTTCACCCACGTACCAGTGCACAAAGGCGCGTTTGGCGTACATAAGGTCGAACTTGTGATCAAGGCGGGACCAAGCTTCGGCGATTGCGGTGGTGTTTGACAACATACTGACACATCGGACCTGAGGAGCGATTTCTGAGGAGGGTGGGACAACAGCTGTAGAGAATGTAAGTATTTGAGTTAGAGTAATGTGTGAAGATCATCGAACTTACGTCTTTGACTGTTGATTCCAATCTTGAATCCAGTAGGACACCAGTCGACGAAATGAACGGAACTCTTTTGCTTCATCATTGCTACCGCTGCTGAACAATCATGTGGTGTGACATCACCTCTGTACAACAATGCAACAGCCATATATTTGCCCTTTGTGGGATCACACACAACCATAGAATTGTGTTTGTCGAAACATTGATTTGTCAAGTCCTTGATATTGTGACTTTCGTGAGAAGACTTGGCTCTTGAAATGACAGGAGCATAACTGATCAGTGGATAGTGGATACGAGGGAATGGTACAAGGTTGGTTTGAAATTCTGCAAGGTCGACGTTCAGAGCACCGTCAAATCTCAAGCTTGTTGTCACACTAGAAACAACTTGAGAGATGAGACGATTAAGATGTTCGAAATCAGGTCGAGGTACATCAAGATTTCGTTTGCAGATGTCATATACAGCTTCGTTGTCAACCAGAAAGGTACAGTCAGAATGCTCGATAGTACTGTGGGTTGACAATACAGCGTTGTATGGTTCGACGACCGACGTTGAGTTCTGTGGCGCAGGATAGACGGCGAATTCGAGTTTGATCTTCTTGCCGTAATCGACCGAGAGACGTTCGAGCAGAAGAGCACCAAAGCCACTTCCAGTACCACCTCCAAATGAGTGAAACATCAAGAAACCTTGTAGTGAGCCAGTGTTGTCTGCGTAAAGTCGTCAGCCCAAGACATCTCTCTGCTTACATTAACTCACCTGCTACTCGACGAACTTTGTCCATAACCTCTTCAACCAATTCTTTGCCAACAGTGTAGTGACCACGCGCGTAGTTGTTTGCGGCATCCTCCTTCCCACTGACTAAGAGTTCTGGATGGAATAGTTGTCTGTATGCACCCGTTCTGATCTCATCGATTGGACCAGGATCCAGATCGCAGAAGATGGATCGAGGAACGAATTTACCATTTCCAGTTTCTGAAAAGATGGAACTGCGTTCACCAACGCCGTCGACTGGAACTTCAGGGTTTGGTCTTCCGTCAGGTAGGAGGCCATGCTCGAGGCAATATCTTGAATGTGAGAATTAGGTGGCTATTGGGTGGAGGATTGTTTTGGAAACGTACAGTTCCCATGCTGAATTGCCTAGTTGCACGCCAGCTTGCCCGACGTGGAGGTGAAGAACCTGTTAAAGAGATGTTAGAACATCGCAATATATTAGTCAGTCGCAGACTTGTTGGTGGAGGACAATATCGCGTGGAGCGAATTGCAGGTGGGAACATACTTCTCCTCTCATTTCTTGCGTAAGAGGCGCAGATCAATTCGACCGAAAGTATTAAGAGCAGTGTATTCCGATATTGGATAGATGAGGTGGTATGACGATGGTAAGGCAACAACTTTTTCCAATGTTAGATGAACTGAATTTGACAAAGAATGCAGGATATGGTTGGAAAATGAATCCGGATTGATTGTTTATTGTTTGCTACGTAAGTCATGGTTATGTATTCTAAAAGAGGGGCAGTGATAATAATGCGGGAGGCCACCGCGTACCAGGCACCAGCAGCAAGTCACGAGACGTGGGAAAAGTAAGATGCAGAACTCGAGAAGAAGAATTGAACGGAGTTGTTTGTCCTCGCGTAAATGAATTTGGAGAGATGTCAAGTGTACCTCAGGCCAGAAATGTTTGTTATCATTTCGGAGGTCGGCATTTACCAAAACATACAAAACACCAGTAAACACATTTATATCTTGTCTGAGAGGCACATGCATGTTGCCGAAAGTACAGACACGCATAAGTCACATGTCTATGATGTCGAGTCTCATGTGAATCTTTGACGCGATGGTGCTATATTTGTGTCCGTCATTATCCCTGACAGCGAAGTCAAAAGCACGCATCGTGGTGGGACTATCAAACACATATTCATTCTGACTGCACATGTCAACGCTATATGAGGCGCGCGTCTAGCTCAGCCTCAGCCTCAAATTCGAAATGAGGGCCGAGTTGATCAAGCAATTAGAAGTCTGATGACAAGGCTCGTCCATCTCTCAGGGGCTTATCTGATATACATGTTTGACTTGGGGCGGGTCTTGTTTCGAAACTGAAATGAATGATAGGCAACGATTTCAACGTACAGAAGATGATACCGAAGCAAAGATCTCTATAACGGTGAGAACTGACAGATAGCAGAGGGAAGATTGTAGACGCGTATCATCGATGACCAAATCAAAACATTCATTTCGTATCAATAACCGCGAATCGACGTGTGATGTCATAAAAAACTGCACTCCCCCAACATTGGGAGCAACTTAATTATGCACAAGCACAGAAGGTCATCACTCGATCTCATACTCATGCTGTGCTCGATAGTTCCAGTTGTGATGAAAAGTCCTCGGACTCGATCTCGATCTCTGTCTCTGTTGGTGGATCGTACGTCGGATTCCACGGTTGAGTATGAGCATTAACCATACGTAGGCTTTTGTTTTATGCCTGAGACAAAATCATGTATATCGGCCATTGACGAAATCCACTCAAGCGAGAATTTCTGCTTGGCGTGCCCCAATACCGTTCTTTGACGGCAAGTGGATGTTAGTGGCGTCCAATCCAAAATTCTACCGTCAGCCCATTGGAGTCATGTTGGTGCACCTGCTCCTGCTTCTCCTCCTGCTATTGCTATCCCGGTGGGAGTTTATACGAGACCCTTTCTTTTGCTCGCTTCCTTTAACACATCGTCAACACCACTCGTTCTCCTCTTGCTCACTTTGCGTTTGACATACTACTTACCTCACAAAATATACACATCTTCGTTCAATTTCGCAGAATTACACCGCGTCTTGGTTACAATCGCTAGTTCCAAATCCAAGAAACACAATCGTTAATTGCCTTCAATACCAGGTCATCTTGTTGCCGCTGGTTTAGCAGCAGGTAGACATTCATCTCTTTTCTTCTCGCTATCTTAACCTTACGACAATCACCATCCAACATGTCCACACCGACCAAAGAATTTCCAAACTTCACATTCGACCAAAATCGAACTACCCAATCCTCTGATGACGATGGCACGGTCGTTGGCCAGCTCGAACATACTCACACACACCTGGAACCTGAGGACCTCAGGAATAGACTTCATGTGGAAACCAGTCGAGCACACGCCAACAGATTTGTCGAGCCACGTCCATCACCATCACAAACGCGCGAGGAATCTAGCAGATTGGATGATGAGATATTGTTGATGCAGGCTGAAAAGGTGGTTTCACAACAAAACGACACTGCAGGCAGAGGATCAGTACAACTCAATCGATCTCGATCAAGGAACCCGGATCCTATCGACGATTTCGACGCCGCTACGAATCCCGTACACGAGAGAACCAATGTTTACAAACCTCCCGAGAATCCTACCACTAAAGTCGCCCTAGTCTTCAAATATATCCACAACTCGAGTTTCATTGTTAGGTACTTCACATACATCGTTCCGGTGGCAGTCTTGCTCCTCATCCCTATCTTGATAGGCAGACTGCTCCCTGCTGGTCAGCAGGCTACTGTGGGCCATGTTCAATTGATGTGGTTCGGTATCTGGCTTGAAATTGTCTGGTTGACACTTTGGGCAGGTCGAATTGTGGCTAGGATGATTCCATATCCTCTTGGCTTGATATCCAGTCTTTTCACCAATAATTCGAAAAAATGGCGTGACATGGGAAAACAACTCGAGGTGCCCGCAACTCTCTTCTTCTGGTGGTTGGGAATAGAGGTTTCCTTTCTTCCAACAATGAAGAATCATCACCTTGGTGTGGGCAAGGATACCCGTAATTGGGAGAGCATTGTCAACAAGATTATCGTGGCGTTCTTCGTTGCAGCAACTCTGAACTTCGCCGAGAAGATTATCATCCAGTTGATCGCCATCTCATTTCATCTTCGTACATATGCCGATCGAATTGATGTCAACAAGTTTCAGATTGGCAGTTTGACCAAACTTTACATACATTCGAAGAAAGTCATTGCTTTGGAAGATGCAGAGTTCGAAGAAAAACAATCCGGCCCAGCATCTGGTGCGAGAACACCTGCAATTTACGCCGAGAGAGCTACTGGTGCCATCAATAAAGCTTTTGCCAAGGTCGGAGACGTCGCGGGTACCGTGGCAGGAGATTTCACTGGAAAACAAGTTGCGAAAAGTGGACATCCATCGCAAGTTGTTCTTACGTTGCTGAACAGCACCCCCGGTTCACAAGTGTTGGCTCGTCGACTTTACCGAACATATGTCAGAGAAGGATTCGAAACGGTTCTTAGTGATGACCTCAAACCTGCCTTTGACAATGAGGATGAAGCAGATGCAGCTTTCACCATGTTTGATAAAGACATGAACGGCGATATCTCGATGGAAGAGCTCGAATCAGTCTGCGTCGAGATCGGCCGAGAGAGAAAATCCATTACAGCATCACTCAAGGATCTTGATAGTGTCGTCAGCAAGTTGGATAATGTCCTTGTCTTCGTCGTCATTGTCATTGCCATTTTGGTACTGATATCGCTAATCTCCACTTCTGCCGCTGGAGTCTTGACCTCTGCTGGATCAGCTGTCCTTGCTCTATCGTGGTTGTTCTCAGCTACTGCTCAAGAGTTCTTACAATCTTGCATCTTCGTTTTTATCAAGCATCCATTCGATGTTGGTGACAGAGTATCTATCTACGGAAATACCGGCTCTACTCTTAAGGGAGATGACTACTTTGTTAAGGAAATTTCCCTGCTCTACACTGAGTTCAAAAAGATGGAGGGTCAAATTGTTCAAGCACCCAACTCATACCTTAACACGCTATTCATTCTGAATATGAGAAGATCTGGTGGTCTTGCCGAAGCCGTCCCCATTGTCATTCGTTTCGGTACCACTCTTGAACAGATCGAAGGTCTCAGGAATATGTTATTGGAGTTTGTCTCGTCAGAGAAGCGCGAATACCAAGGGAAGATTCTTACTGAATTACGAGAGGTGACTGAAGCATATTCGCTCACCCTCAACGTCGTCTTCTTCTACAAGTCAAATTGGCAGAATGAGCTTCTTCGTCTGCAACGCCGCAACAAGTTCATCTGTGCGCTTATGATGGCCATGCAAGAACTCCGTATTGAAGGACCACGTCGCAACCAAGCTGGATGGAGAGAAGATATCCCCATGTATCTCAATGCCCCCTTTGGCTCCCCTCCAGTATATTCTGCTGCCAATGGTGAGAAGCATGCGAAGGAACCTGAACATGTTACATCGGATGGTCTCCGTCCCACCAGGTCCGAAGAACCTCAGGAGGTTCTTCCAGGCGCTTTGTCCCACCCTTCCATCTTGAGAACTCGTGCGTCGCCGATTCGTCCTCGAGCTGAATCCATCGTCAAAATGGCAAGACGTGTTGACTTTTCACTCGGTATGAAGGGTCAGATATCAGGCGAAGAAGCTTCGGATGTTTATGAGGATCGATCTAGTTCTCGTTTCAGAGATGTCATTCAAGAGGTAAATGAAGCTGCTGATGAGAAGAGAGCGGAAGAGCAACGCGAAGAAAGTGCGTCACGTGCTAGCAAACAAACTTCTCATGATCACGAACCCACTATGGTTGGTGGCCTCTTAAGACGAGGCACAAGCCAGAGTCTACGCCCAAGAAATTCAAGCGTCAGCAGTTCACAGACACACAAAAACAGATTCTTTCCTCGACTTGGACATGGCCGTATCAGTAGCGAGATGACCAGAGAGTCTCTAGCTGAAGAAGGTTATGCACCTCCCATTGATTCACGATCCGGTAATATCTCATCCCAGGCTGTGAGAATGGAACCAGCAAGCTCAATACAACCAGAATACCCGCTAAGGCCAGTGGACAGTCAGAGTCGCGATTTTGGACTTCAGAAAGTTGAATCTCGAAAACCGCAATAGGATTGTGATGATGGAACACGAGATCGCCTTGAGAAGACAATGTTGCTAGCTCGAATTATGTGATAGCGAGAGCAGATTGGGGTTGGATATCTCCAATAACGCGTCTGTTACTGTCCAAGATAGGGACTGTTTAAACTTCATCGGGGTTGAAATATTACCACTTATTGTATCATTCATATAGAGCTTACGACCATAGACGGCGTTGGGAATTGAAAGAGCCGTAGAGCTCAGGATGAAAAATTGAAATGCCGATTTTAGTTTCTTACATTTTTCCCATTCAGTCCTATATCGTGTATCTCGTAATCATGATCGAGGTTATAATGAGCAGGATCCTTTGGTAGTGCGAAAGGAAGTAGCGATAAAGTAGGCAGTTGAGATCTTCAGTGCTTGGCTCCGCTTAGAACGTCTTCAGAAATACACTACTGTGGTGATTTGGACATCATTCCTCGCCCTGGACATCATACACAGATTTTGATATATGGCACAATCGTTTCAAGACTGTCTAAAATCATTCATGGATATAAAACCATGTCATGACATATTTTGAGATCGGCTCGCACGAACTATCTACCCGTGGGAGCTCTACCAAAGTCTCACCTCAGAGCAAATTCTCGCAAACAAGCAAGAGCTGAATTGTACCTGGATTCGTCCGAGTATCCTGCGCTGAGCTGAGCTAGCTGTCTGACTGTCTGTGTTTTGGCTCTTGATCTGAATCTGAGCCAGGTGCTGGACCATTCCATGGGACGGTGATTCGGATTGAGCATTGCTGGAAGAGGTAAGTATGCAAACTGAATGGACATCATATCAAGATTTTGAATCGGGAAGCTCGCTTGATACTTGATACTTGATATGGTTGGGTTGGAGGTATGAATTGACGGACGTGATGAATGATATGAGCTCCGTCGAGGGGCGTCTGTCTTGATGTCTATGTGATTGTTGCAATGCGATGCTATCGAAGATGAATCGACACTGGCCTTGGTTTGATTCATCTCATCCACAGCTTGATTCTGGTTTGGAGTCGCCATGCAGCACAATGCACAATCAAAGAAAATTGTCACTGGCGTTCGAATGACCGTCCGCTTAGCTTCTGGGCCGGTGGATGCTTGAAGACTTTATGAAGTCGAAAGTGAGCATATTAGCTGTGCATGAGACACTGGATTCCAGCACTGGTTTCATGAATAAATCAACACTGACTGAGGAGGGAAGACCTTTGATCATACTGACCGATACAAGATTCGAAGGTATAGCATATTGAACATTCTTTCTGGTAGGGAACACTATGATCCTGGTGATTCTGACGTCCTCCCCATCACCTATATCCGAAGACTCTTCGACGTCACTAACACCACACCACTGGTTTTCACGTCACATCACTTCACTCTTAGAGGAGATACCACAGGTGTTAGAACACTTCGAAGACTGATATTCACTATCATGAGGTAGGTATCCCGACCTTTGTAAAGGTCATAATAAGGCGGTTCTTTCTATCTCTTCCCTCGACCTTTCCCCTTTGATATCACCCACAAATCCATCCTCTTCTTTCACCAGCTATTTCCTCTTTCAACACAACAAAAGACCTTTCTTCTCAAGTACGATCGTCTTGTTGCGACACTTGACATCCAACATGCGTTTTCGTAAGTGTTGTTACCATCTCGGCGCGCAAACAGAACTGACTCATGATACAGGTGCGCCCGCCAGCATGAACTCCATGTTCATGGTGGTCATTGTCCTAGGGCTCGCCTATATTGGCCGCGCTCTACCTGTTATCGAAACCTCCGACAACGCTCTTGTGATGCCCTCCAACTTCACTGAGAGCATGCAAGCTTTCATGGAACAATTGGCGCAGGCTATGACCCACCTTCATAACAAGACTGGTCCAGCTGTCTACAACTTTTCCGGTCTCTACCCTCATATCCCACACCATCCTAATGCAACTCATTCTCACAACAACGCTACTCATCCTCACAATGTTACCAATGTTGAGGAGCTTGAGATGACATTGTACCGTGCCTACACTGTGCTCGACTCACTCAAGTCAATCACATCTGGAGAGAAACAGCCTACTGTCGATACTGCCACCGAATCATCTTTCAAGGAGGACTCAGACCATGTCATCGCCGTCGAAGCCTCTCCAACCACTCTGTCAACTGCCAATGCCAAGCCATCCGCAGAGATCAAAACCACAAACCAAAACCATCGCTTCGCATTTAACTGTAGTTACAATCGTCTCTATTCTGATTGGTGTATGCAATCACAAGGATGGTACTGTGATGCCTTCGGTCGTAAGAGACGTAAGGCAGGATGGGGCGGCCCGATTGGTGACCCATGTGAAAAAAACTGTATGTGTACCTACATCGCTGACATTCCACTTGGTGTTTGTCCTCTCACTTCTGATCTGGGCATCATATGTGTCAAATGAGGTTACTTCCACGATGATGTCATCTTCGACGATTATGTCTAGCTTCCTGCGGAGGACAACGAACGACGGATGCGATACTCAAACAGTCTAGTCACTCAATTAGTCGATCGAACATCACCTGAACGACAAAAGATAACAGTTCATAAATTCGCAGAACAAAGTCATTCACTAGTTTAACTATTCAATCACTCGACAATTCACTCATCCGATCCATCCCAATCATTCTCTCTTCGCGTCCAGCTGAATGTGAACCGAGAAGAAAGCAAAAGTTCGAATCGGAACTAAGATGAACAATGGACAATAGAAGAATAGATAGATAGATGAATGGAACAGAATAGAGTAGAATAGAACAAAATGAAATGATGGATTAAGCGATGATTATCTTGATATCTATCTATTCATTCATGCCAATAGTAGCACGCCTCCGTAATCTTCTCTCCTCATATTTCCCTCTTCTCCATCCATAACTTACATGTACTTATTCCCGCTACATCCATCCCCCCATGACCCCAACATTCTGCCTATGGATCCACGTATATACACACGCATCCACCACCACTGCGCTCTAACTCAGCCCAAAGAAATGAATAAGATAACTACCTACCTACCTACATGTAACATTTCTCTTTCACATCCCTCTCTACCGTACATTCAGATAGACAGATAGATAGATAGATAGATAGATAGCATTTCCTTCTTTATCCCTGTGCATACAGCGTACAAAACAGTACAGCAGAGGACCAGAAGTCCCTCTTGATCATTGAATAGTCGATACGTGGCCAAATACAGATGTGGTGGTCTCTTGCATATACTGTATATTTGACAATAGCAGTGAATCATTCATTAGATATTTCTCGTAGAAAGTTGGAACTTTGGGTGTGGGGATAGTATGAAGTTTTGTTATTTATCGTACATACATGGTCATATTCGAGGAGTATGATGGGATTGTCTTGATTTGTTCGATGGGTGATGTAGACCTAAGTGGAAGAAGGGAGGGAGAGAGAGGGAGGGAGGGAGGGAAGTCGGATTAAAAGATTCGGTTTGTAGTTGAACTTGAACTTGAACTTGAAATTGAACCTGCAAATCATATATAGCCCGTACGCTCCATTATACACAAATGAACAACTGGATAATGACGGTCATCGCTCAAGATAGGAAGGAAAAGGCTGGAGATTTTCCCCAATCAACTACCACTGACTGATCAGGATATTCCCTTTGTCATCAATCCATACATGGAAAATTGAATATCCACCTCCTCAAGGTTCCTGCTGTATTCTTTTCCTGTCAGCCGACAACTTGCTAGAATCCAAACCACTCTGACTGCCAGAATCAGAACCCGCGTCCTTAGCATCGATGACATTTCCATTTGCGCCGATCATGGCATGTTCGATGTTGACCTGTGGGCCCTTGAACCATTTGTGCGCGTCTACAACCCACCAAATCATCACGGATAACATGGGGGCTCCCCATACCAAACAGGTCCAGTTCATGGTTGTGGCATTTAGATTCGAGCCCGTTGTAGCTGGGAGACAGAGGATCGGGATCATGACGATGGTGAAGCATGTGGCTGCTGTGCCAATGAAGGGACTTGCTTTGCCTAGATGCCAGGGTCCAGGACGGAAGCGGTTGCCGACGAAGAAGGTTCGGATTGTGATGGGGATTGTGAAGGCTACGAAGGCGGATAGGGCTCCGATGGAGAAAATGGCGCCGATGGCAACGATGCCTCCGAAGATCAGGAGGACGAGGAGCATGCCGATTACAGTGTTGAACCAGACTGCGTTGACGGGTGTGCCGGTGTATTTGTTGACTTTTTTCCAGTAGCGGGATAGAGGGAAACAGTCGTCTCGGGCGTAGGCGAATGTTACCCTACTTGCGGCTACCATGCAGCCTTGACCCATGAAGAAACCACATACGATGGTTAAGCTGAGGACTGCCAGTGCGGTCTTCTGGCCTAGAACTTGAAGAAGATATGCTGCCCATGGTTGACCGAGGTCGGATTCGATGCATGCTGAGATATCGATTACAGTGTAGGCGGTGACTAGTTGTAAGCACCAACCAAAGAGACCACCAATACCGGAGGTCATGACGATGGCTCGTGGTGAAGCGACGTTGGCGTTGGAACATTCTTCGGAGAGATGGAAGGGAGCATCATAACCGGACTAGATAAGTTAGATTCAGATCGAGGTAGGAGGTATATAGGATTGCACATAGGATTTGTGAGATGCTGGTGACACGTACCATAGTCCAGATGACAGCGACAAAAGACATCAATATAGCGATTCCAGCAGGGAAGTCGGTTCCGTTCTGGATAGTGCCCCATACTTCAGAAGATGATGAAAATCTGGGTAGGTTCTGTTCCTGTCTAGTCGTGGCAGCAGGAATGATGATAATGACAACGATCAGAGCAGCGATATTGATGGTTGTACCGTACGAATTGAATTGTGCGATAAACTTAGTTGGCATGGAAGAGATAACTCCATGGATCGCAAGGATGAAGACGGTGAGGAGGTAGATTTGATAGTTTTGTGGAATGTAATCTGGGTTACTGATAGATGCAGCAGCAAGAATCATGGAAGCCAAAGCATAATCGACAGATGGTGCACCAGTGATTTGAACAAGCCAATTCGACCATCCAGTAATCCAAGCTGCAAGTGGACCATATCCGGGAGGAGCAAGCACTGCTGATGCATAATAGAGACCACCAGACGTAGGCATGGAAGAACAAAGCTCGGCTGTAATGGGTGAGCCAGAGGTCTTGTAAATCATGCTGTGACAACCTACCCATTCCCATTGCTACACACTGAATGAATACCATGGCTATAATCCAACCCCACACCATACCAGCTGTACCAGCGTAGCCCATACCGAAATACATTGTGGAAGCGAACGATGGTAGTAATCCGAGGACGGCGAAGGAGACACAGAATGTTGTCCATAATGAGAATTCACGTTTGAATTCGGGTCTAGTCAAACATCAATCGCAATCACAGTAGTTGGTATCAAAACGTACTTGTAACCCAATGCTGCCAATGCCTCTTCATCGGCAGTGAGTTCGCGATCAAATATCACCACCTGATTAGAACCCAAGACTGATGTCACTGGTTCCTCAGCGACTGACTTTCGACGCCCGGACGCATTGCTCGGTTTTCTGTTCTTGTCCTCGGCCATGATGGTACTTCTATGAAACCAGTTCCGCTTGAGTACTACACAAGGTTCATGCAATTGAATCTCGCCGGACGAATGTATACGTGGTGCAGCGCGGTGTATCACTCAGTAGTATCGCGTTGTACTTATGTAAGTACGAAATTGAGCAAAAGGAAGGGAAAGGGTAGAAGAAGAACACAAACAGTTGTAAACGGATCTTGCTCCGATCGATCGCCACATTAAGCAAGTCGAAGCAGCTATCACAGGTGGTCTTACCATAAAGTGTAACCAAGGATGAAGATAGGTGTGTGAGATAAGAGGCTGGCTACTGCAGACTGGGGAATCTTGCCGGTCCAGTGGATCGTAGACGGGAGGGGAAAAGAAAATGGGGCCGTGAAGGGTGGACGAATAGCGGTCCACTATGATTGACCTCAAACTTCGAGATCATGGGTTTAGGCAAGAAATTGGATTTAGGGTGAAGGGTTTGATAAGACGGGAGGTGGTGTGCCTCACAGTAAGCGAGGGTCTTGATCGCGACCTCATTTTGCTGGCGGACATCTCCATCTCACTGTAGCTTACACATAGTGCTGATAGTGTTGGCGTTCTAAAATTCCAGGTTCACTCAGAGATTAAAAAGTGTGACACGCGTCTCGCGGCTAGATCTTCTCTGCTTTCCAGAAGGTATTTCCGCTGTCAACGTTGCCTGATCGTCAGTGAAGTGGTTGCTGCTTGACCTTGCGATTTGAGTGATGATTGGGCATCCGAAAGCCGTCTCTATTCGCATATCGCATGAATCAAACAAATCGTATGGCACGATTAAACTTGTCAACTTCGTCAACTCTCAGCGGCAAGCACTTGAGCATTATGTCCTCCCAGACGTACCTGATGGAACTTCGGAGCGAGCCTAGACTTCGGCGCGGGCTGGCGTGAGCTTGTTAGTTCAATAGGCGTGAAGCAGTGACCTTCTGTACGCGCGATTGTACGAAAGAGATTGGGAGAGGAAATTTATTACTTGGCACATCGATCGGTGCAGGTAAGTCACGTGGCTGTCCACAGCCTTACACTTCTGTGCAAGGCTCCAACCGAGGTCTCTTCATCTCGAAAACGAATCGGCACAACTAATTCGGCCTCCTGGTTTGGACGATGACAACAACATAGACTCGGTCACCAGAGCTTGATCTGTGTGTTAAGAACTGAACCGCCCATCTATCCGGACTTAGACCAGTAACACACAGCCTATCCCTTGTCAAAATGGCATCCGTATGCATCCATTTCAGGTCTGTTGATCGTCCTTAGTAGTCATGATCGTCACAGACGTCAGTTGTGGCGTCAATGTAAATTCTCTTGGTTAACACACATCTATCAACATGCCGAGGCAGAAATAGATTGTAATAGAATCTATTAAGTCGACTTCTCGTCCTTCGCGGTGAATCGCCATCCTGTTATCTTCTTTACATTTCCAAAATCTTTGAGGCATATATACAAGATGATTGCCAGAACTCCCGTCGAAGGTCAGGAGGCGTCGCCGGTTGACTACGACACGATCATCATCGGAGCAGGTATCTCCGGTATCAATGCTGCATACAGAATACAAGAACAATGTCCTGGTAGAACTTATACAATCCTCGAAGCTCGAAGTGCTATTGGTGGAACATGGGATTTGTTCAAGTATCCAGGCATTCGTTCTGACAGTGATCTTCATACTTTTGGTTTCTCTTGGAGGCCGTGGAAATCAGAAAATACCATTGCTGATGCTCCATCGATTCTCAAGTATATGAATGAGTGTGTTCAATGGGCTGGAATTGACAAGAAGATCAACTTTGGTCATCGATTGATCAGCGCAAATTGGTCTACCTCAGCACAAGCATGGTCATTGAAGCTCGAAGCGAACGGAGAGCAGAAAACAATGACCACACGTTTCATGACATTAGCAACCGGTTACTACGACTACAAGGAGGCTCTTCCAGCACATATCCCGGGTATAGACAAGTTCGAAGGACAAGTCATACATCCACAATTCTGGCCAGAAAACCTCGATTACAGTGGCAAGAATATCGTCATCATTGGTAGTGGCGCAACAGCTATCACTCTCCTTCCTAATCTCACAGATAAAGCATCTCATGTCACATTGCTTCAGAGAAGTCCGACATACATCCTGTCATTACCACGAGAGGATGCGTCAGCTAACTTCATGAAGCGATGGCTTCCCTTGAAGCTAGCTTTTGCATTGATCCGACTCAAGTTCATTGTGTTCCCATTCCTGTTCTTCAAGTTTTGTCGAGCATTTCCTAAGCCAGCTCGAAGCCTATTACAGACTGGCGCAGAGAAACAACTTCCTAAATCAGTTCCAGTCAAACCACACTTCAGTCCAAAGTATGGTCCTTGGGAACAAAGATTGTGTGTATGCCCGTCTGGTGATTTCTATCGAGCTCTTAGAGAAGGAAAAGCTTCGGTAGTAACAGGAAACATTCAACAAGTCACAGAGAAGAGTATCACAATGAAGGAGTCAGGCGAAGTACTTCGCCCGGATATCATCATCACCGCCACAGGTTTGAAGGTTCAGTTGGCTGGTGGTGCTAAGCTAAGTGTCGACAACAAACCTGTGGAGATCAACTCGAAACATGTATGGAAGGGAGCGATGCTTGAGGATGTCCCCAATGCAGCAATCATGATCGGATACACGAACGCCTCATGGACACTAGGTGCTGACGCCACTGCTCAGTTGATCAACCGTATTACCAACAGAATGGACAAGGAAGGTCGTACATCTATCACACCATTTGTCGAAGAGAAGAGCAACTTGCAAGATCGATCAGTGTTGAATCTCAATTCAACATATGTCATCAAGGCACAGGGTGAGATGCCAAAGGCTGGAGATCAAGCACCATGGAAACCCAGAACTACTTACATCTTTGATATTTGGGATGCATGGTACGGCAACATCACAAAGGGAGCAAAATACACCTGAAACAATGTGAGGGCTTAAGAAGCATCTGTATAGGGACGCAATGATAGTAATTTTGCTATGAAGATACAATGATCCCTAATGTGCATATTTGATGATAAGATCAGTACTTCATAATAATCCATCTGCAAATGGTAGTTGCCACTAGAAGGAGGAGACCTCCAACGATTGAACACTTATCTGTTTCGAGTATTTATTATATCCGAGATGGTGATTGCATCGAACTTGTAACAAGAGCAGACTCGTCACAATCGTGTCACGCGTTTTGATTGCAAGTGAGACGCGTTGTCATTCAGATTGAATTCCCAGCCACTGCTGCCTATTTCGGACCACATTCTGCCAAGACCGTCAACCCCATCTAAAGTATATAACACTTCCCCTCCTCTCCGCAGTCTCAACTTCTCCTCTTCACGGCAGCAAGCTTCGAATATCGCTCGATCATACCTCGATCAGACCTTCATCGCTGGCATCCCCATGCGTTCATCACATTCATTACAGCTGCTGCCGTCCTGTCTCTTTGGATGAATTTCTGGCCGGTAGAGCGAATATACCTCACTGAGAGTTCATATCATCCAAGAGACAGTATGATTGTTCAGCGCCCAGATACGAGAACCTATGTATCCTATAGCCATACGAGTGTATTGGACTCAAGAGCTTGGAACAGGTCAGATCTGAGGCCCAGACAAGACATATCAAGGACACATCACCTTGCATATTACATTCTTCAAACATGCAGCACCTATTACAAGGACTGCATACAAATAGATCAATTTGCTTCAAACCCGATCTGGGGTTACAAACATTTTGAGGTACATTACAGAACCTTTTGAGGGACATTTGAGATAAGACAAGCAGCTGAATTTGCAACTCTAGTTTGACACATTACCGTGGACTAACCGCCACTGGTGGATGTTGTCATCCCTGAGACAAACTCATATTTGTCACTTCGGCCCTCAATTGGAGAGACACATAAAATGAGCTGATGGACAATCATCGCTCAAGCATTCATAAACCCTCTATCGAGGTTGAGCATTCAATACGGCCATAGGCCAAGAGTCAAAAGCAAAATGCCAAAGGGCTGAGCTTGCAAGAGAGATCGGAGAGTTGAGAGATACAGTTCAACTGGACTCCAATAGATCCCATCTGTGCTTTTGTCTTCATCACCTCCCTGTCATCCGACAACCGGACCACTCGCCAGTATCATTGTCATCCTCAGGACGAGATTGTTACTGGTAAAGTGGAGAAGTGATGTTCACCGAGCAGTCACTGGGACGGGGATGTGATGAAGTTAGTTGCCAGATGATGAAGTACAGTGGAGGTCATGTTCTGAATTTTTTTTCTCCACTCAAGTGGTTTTTGCACAGACATGATACGAGGATGCTGAGAAACCCTGCACAACTGTGGAATACACCAGTTTGGATGCATATTACGTTTTTTGACCCTACCGGGTTAGTGTGGCGGGCACTGCAATCCACGCATTCAACAACTGTTTAAGTACAGAAACACATTCAGTTCAACCTGTTTGCAGTTTTCATGCTCTGCTACAAGTTGACTTGAAGCATTCCTGCGAGCATAAATAATATTGACAGCTCCTGATTCTGTTCAATGTCGTTTCAATGGTACGACAGGCCGATCCCTGTATCTACCTATTCCTTTTATTTTTCATCACGATTTGAGCTTTACGCAAAGTCGTGGAGAAGAGTGAGGCAATGCTCATAGCGGTAGACCAGTATGAGAATTCTACGATGAACTAGTATTGGCCCTCGTTTCACTACCAATACAATGAGCCTCCATAGTACCATATTATGGTCCTGAACTGTGATAGTCCCAGCTTCACCGCGCCATGCTATTTCCGCGAGTAGTTTGTTTAACCATGTTTTTGGAGGTAGATTCGTACATGTATTCCCTTTCAACAGTACACAAGCAATATCATTCCGGGAATGATCAGCTACTCACTTACATCACCTTTGAGCAACTTCTAGTCATGTGTTTGCTCCGACGCTACATTGATATCACACTTCGCTCTTCTAGACGATCCTCAGGCAAACTCTTCAAGATAACACAATTCCACAACATGTCTGTAGACGTTCCTCAATCACTGCGAAGGCTCGTCACGGCCAAATTCTCTCAAGCTCAAGCATCTCAAGATCTGATCTTTTCTAAAACCGATCTTGCAACATTGCCAAACAAGAGCGGGCTACTGGTAAGCTTCTATAAGACCTCAAACATCGGTTTGATATTAGTCGTGTTTACAAATCCATAGTTTCAACTGAGATATTGCCCATCTCTCGCCAAAAAGCCTACGGACGACAAAACTAACAATCCGAAACATGAGAACGACAAAGACAAAGACTCATCACAACAGAAACCGAGATTCAATCCCTTCGAAAACCCCTCTGACGCTCTTCTCGTCACCTCGATTCCACTTCAGAGTCCAAGTCATAATATCGTCCTAAACAAATTTCCAATCATCCATGATCATTTCATCCTAGCTACCAAGGAGAATAAAGCACAGACTGATCTTCTCGAAGTGGACGATTTATGGTTGACATATCAATGTATTAGATCATGGTCTATCGAAGACGAGCAGAAAACACCATCAAGCGCCGATACTACTGATACTTCTTCCACCAGCAAATATGAAGAGCCTCGCTTTTCTCTCTTCGCATTCTTCAACTCGGGAGAGAACAGCGGAGCAAGCCAACCTCATCGACACATACAGTTCCTCCCAATCGAAGCCATGAGGAAAGGAAGTGAACATGAGAATCCGATCTCAACTTCGAACTGGCATCTCATCATAAACGAAATGATTCCAGCAGAGCTCTATTCCAATCCAGATCCAGACGCGACGCCAACGCAGACACAGACCCAGATATATTCCAATCCGGGGATTCCACTAATCCATTTCGCAGTCCCGTTAAATGAAGAAACAATCAAACCTCAAGACCTACATAATAAATACATAACTCTCTTGAAACGTGCTCATCTCGCCATAACAGCATCTCCTCACGATACCAACATCGATAACATCCCTACACCACTCCTCCCCTCCACAAACAAAGTATCCTTCAGCTATAATCTCGCCCTAACGAAATCAACAATGGCTATACTCCCACGTCGCAGTGAAATAGCTCGAATAAAGACCTTTAATCCCTTGAATAACAACAGCAGCAGCAGTCACGACGAGAATGACAGCAATGAGAACGTAGTAGCGATAAACGGTACAATTTTAGCTGGAACACTAATGGTGAAGTATCAGAATCAATGGGAGAGTCTGAAATCTAAGCCGGAGGTTCTGGATCATTTATTGGGTCAGATTGGTTTTCCTTCCGATGGTTCTGGTTCAAACAAAATTGAAAGTGAGACCAGGAGCGGAAATGCAAAGGGAAAAGTGGTGATGAGTACATTGTGAAGAGACGATATTGTACTGCTTCACTAAAGTAATACTACAGTTTGGAGAGAGATGACTAGATACATGGATAATAGATGTATGCGTAATTGACTGAACGGCTGATTACAAATTCCATCTTCTATCATAGACTGATACTTATACATTGATAGATAGATATACACACATGCTACTATTTATTGTGCAACGCGAATCCTTCTCGCATCTTTATTGCGTCCGACTTGTTACAACTACATGGAAAAGTCGACGACAATCCGTACAGTACACTACAAACTCAAGCTATAATCCTCACTGATCATCCTTTTATAAATCCCATGCCATCCAATCCCACCTCACCATTTCCTGTTTCCACTACACTTCGACTTCTTATCATTTCAAAAGAATCTCCACAAACTGTCAACACCCTTACTCCCCTTGAAGCCCGTGTACCATCTACACAAAGCCCAAAGCACAATCAAACCAACTAACCAATCAACGACAAAAACAGGTAAAGAAATACCAATAGCCCAATCACCTCCTCGACCCCAGTTATCTCTCCAATCCATTTCGTGTCCCCATATTGCTTTGACAAGTCGACCCAGAAGTCCATAGAGAGGCAAGTGCAAGGCGTAGAAGAATAGGGCGCATGTTCCGAATGTGAGTAGTACATTGAGGGGGAAGAATCTTGTATAATCGACTTTAACTTTATTGTCGTTGTCGTTGTTGATAGATGAGGAAGTCGAGACGGTACTGATCTTGTTGGAAGAAGGTACGAATCCAAACAGAGCCAAGAACAAAAAGTTGATTCCCATCGTATACATACCAAAAGAAGGACTAGGTGGGTATTTAGTCACGTACATAAAACTCTTGATCCCTCCGACCAGATACTGATTTTTGTCCGGGTGGGATAATTGTTCTGGCATCTGGAGACATCCTTCTTCTAGGTTGCCGTAGTGGAGGAATCGAGTCGACATGAAGAGGAGGAGTAGTGAGGTTCCGAGGATGAAGTTGAGGAGGTTGATTCGTGGGGTTGACCAGGTTTGGGATTTGAGGAGGAGGATTCGGGCGTACAGGACGCCTAGGAGACAGAAGGAGATCCAGGCTAGGGGTGGGAAGGGGGAGATTATGTTTGGTGTTGAGACTTCGTAGAAGAGGAAAGCGAAGAGTGGGTTTGAGGTTAGGGATGATGGTAGTGATCTCGTCACTATCGATGTTGGTTTTGGTGTTTCGATTAAGGAGGATTTGGTACCAGTTGTGCTCGTGTGAGGAGTCGTGGAAATAGTGCAATGTCCATGTGTAGGTGAAAGCCAGATATTCCACCAAATTGTTACAATAACCAGAACCAGAAGAAAGACGTTGATGATATGGAACGATATCATAGTCGCTTGGACTTTGATTGAGGTCGTCGTCTTCTTTGAAGTTCCATTCTCCACACCATCATCACCACCACTAGACAGAAGAGGTCGAGTCTCACCATTTCTATCAACATCATCATCATCGACGATTCCCTCTCTTCCAGATTCCCCTTTCTCCATAAACCTCAAAACCAAAGACCCAATCCTTGCCTCAACCCACCTCAAACCCAACCAAGCAACCCCAACAACAAAATAATTGACGGCCAAAGCCAATAAAACAATATTAAGCACAACATCCCACCTTCTAATAACCAACAAGCCCATTGCCTCATTAACAGCCGCAAGAACCACAGCTCTAACAAAGAAATGTCTGACCATCCTCCCGCTGCTCCAGCCAAGTCGACCTCTCGACGTCCCGAAGTACACGATACCCATACCTAGCAGGAACATGAATCCAGGCGCGCACAGGTGAGTTAACATGCGGACCGTCCAGGGGATAGTATGGTTCCAACGGGTAAAGACGTGAGCGGATGATTCGGATACTATGGCTGTGCCGTGGGCCCAAGCTCCGGATGTTACTGCTGCATGATCTAGAGATTGAAGTAGGATCAAAAGGCCTCGGAGCAGATCTGGAGCCAAGATTCGAGGGGGTTTCGTCGATGTAGGTTTCGAGGATGTGAATGCCGTAGTGGTAACGTTAATGGATATATCTTGTTCTGTGCTTCCGTATTGTTGCGATTGCGATTGCGATTGTGGAAGTGGTTGAAAGGACGTCTCCTGCGTACTCGGACCAGGTGGAACTGACAGTATTTCATTCGCGGTAACGTTGGTTTCGATGTTGGTCGACATGATGACTTTCCAATCCTGATACCTCCAATTGGTTCTTAAGTCTTCACGCACAGTAACGGAAATCGAAGTATGTATATGCTGCAGACTGTACCATATACTTTAAGCTCGTTATGCTACTCCCTCCTCGTTTCGTCAGACGGAGCAAATGCCTGACAAATATGAAAAGATCTCAATCAGGACCTGACTTGCAGGAAGAGATTCCTCACCTGTATACGATGACAGCAAAAAGGGAAATTCGCGTATAGTCGATTAAACAAGTAACCAAATAAATCGTGAGAATTTGTCCCAGTCTCTTCTCGCTATCCCACGTATTCGCCACAACCGTCAAGGAGGTCGAATGTAGAATCCACAGTAAGATTTAATGAATCTGACTCAGCACAACAAGATCTGACTTCGATCCAACCCTCCTCCAAGCTCATTCAAGAAACAAGATTGATTGACTGAACCGATGAGAATAAAAACGAAAATTCAACAGAAGAATAATAAGCAGCGTTGCCAGAGCAGAGCAAAGCGAGGTGTAGCCAAACTATACAAAAACTGTAATGTACCCGTAAGATCGAATCCAGGCCGAATGAAGATGACAAAGCCAAAGAGCGAAAAGGCCGAATGAATTGTAGTCGAATTTGCTGCTGTATGTCAAATCGAGAATGTTGCCGTCATACATACGCACGCACATACATGCACAGCAATGAATCAAGCGCGTCGGTATGAAAGGTCGAGGATCTGAAAACCAAGAGTCGTGGATTCATAAGTTGATGCATTACTCATCAAGAACATCATCATCAGCATCATCATGATACAAAATAGTAATATGACCTCTAACCTAATTCATCGGATCCACCAATCGGAATTTGAGAAGCCGAGGTTCCTGGATTGGTAGTTATACTCAGTATGTGTAAGCACAGTAAAATATAGATATATTGAATTATCGAGGAATAATAGAATAGAATACCATCTCTCGCTCTTATTGATACGTCTTCGTGAAGTTTTATGCGATGACCTGCTATAACAATTCATACTATACTAGACTTCAACCTCCCTCTCCTCAACTGCAGGTCTCTTCTCCAAACAAACCTCATCCTCAACGCCCTCGATACGTCTACATAATGCCTTCTCTTCAGAGTTCATACATTTCCAAATGACTTCTCTGACCTCCCAACCGACTTTTTCTATCGCGTCCATGGCCCACAAGACATCAAGATGTTCGTATTCGGGTATGACTCTCGAATGGACGAGGTTGACGTTTGGTTCTCGTCCTCGTTCGAAACGTCGAAGTAGACGACGTCCATCAACTAGGTCGTCGCTTCCAGCTATCCACATCGCCATCGGGGGGACTTGGTCGTTATACCAAGCTGTTCGTTCACGTTCTTTACGTTTCTTGTTCGATTCTTCTTGTTCTGCTTCTTCTAGTTTCTCGCCGTCGACATGTTCGGCAGGAGTGTCATTGTTATCATCTTCGTCCTCTTTGTCTTCAATTTGACCTTCTTCCTTGGTGCTCAACACGCATTTATGCTTAGCGAAACATTCTCGACCAAGCCACCATCTCATACTCTCACTACTTACATAGACCGGACTGAACATGAAGAATCGATCTCTTAATCCACGATCCCATCTGGTATCACTCCAGTTAAACAGAAATGAAAACACCCTGTAACCCATAGCTCCATACAACCAACCCGGAAGTTTAGAATGCATAGTCATCATGAGAGGAATGAAACTGTGTATCCCAAAGAAGACACGAAACATCGAAGGTGATATAATCCTCATGAATTTGAAGTACATCTTACCAATCAATGGACCAGCATAGACAGCTGGAGCCAATGCACAAAAGACTGAAATCTTCTCACCTAGATCGGGTCTTTGTTCTTTAGCCAAAGCGACAAATGTCTGAGTTGTACCCTGAGAATGACAAACAAGTCCCAAGCGTGGAAATCCAGTCTCTTCCAAAACTCTAGAGATCAGTGCCGGTAGATCCATTACACCCATTTGACGTATATTCCAGGCCCACATACGGGGATCAGAATACTTGAGTAGGGAATGCTCGGGATGAAACCCACATCGGTTGTTACCAAGCCACACATCATAACCAGATTTGTGTAGCATAAAAGCAAGACTATCGTCATCATTGACACAATAAGCACCTGCAGATTGAAGGAGACCATGCATGAGCAGAACAGGATAACGACGTTGGCCGTCTTTATACTGAGAGCCTGTTGTGTTGTGCTTTCCGTTTATGCCATTCGGATCAGGATTGTGAGTAAATACTTCAGGCGATGATTCTCTTCGTTTCTTCGGTGGTGCCGGCGTATATTCCTTAGGATCATATACATGCCACAAAGTGATGATAAAACCATCCTCCGTCTGTACCTTGAATTCCTCCAGATCCAATCCTACACGACGTGCATAGTATGGAGCATCGCATATCAGTGGATCTGGCCCACCTTCAAGAGGAGTGTACTTCTCAAAGTTCTTAATAACATTCTTTCTGTCCTTCCTTGTCTTCTTCTCTCGAATCCATATCCTCTCCTTCTCTTTCCGAGCGGCGTTCCGTCTTCGTTCCTCTTCATGAAACGGTCGCTTCCTTTTGGGATCGCGAAACGTAGCCCAACTCCAGGCTAGAGCAAAAAGCTTGGGAATCGATGTGAAAATCGCCCCGAGTACAATCACAAGAAGGAAGCCGGTGGAGAGGAAAAATGACATGAGCTGAAAAGAGCGGCACTGCAGATTACGTAGTAAAGACGGTGGACCATACAGCGGTAGAGGTGGGAACAACGGATGTGTCCTTGATGGCGGAATCGCACTCTCGAGTCTGTCACCCTCACCCTTACCCTCACACATTTCAGCGGCTGTATTGTCCAACTCTTCAGACGTATGCAGTCCAGTCCTTTTCGCATCTTTGTTATGTGCTCTGTCAAATCTACTCATCCCCCTTGGTCTAGTTTGACCCCTCAACATACAGTTTCGTCCATCCTTCTTATCCTTCAGTAAATTAATCTTGTGCGCTTCATGTACAGGAACAGCAGGCAGTCGATTTCCATCAGCGGTTCGTATGACCGGGTCTGAAGGCGTTATGAAGATCGCGTCGACCGCATGACCCTCTGCGTGATCTGCATGGCCACTTCCTAACGATAGCTTCTCTGATTGCTGAGAATACTCGCTCGAAACGGCAGTAGAGGCAGTCGACGACACTGATTGTCTCGATGTTTCGGTTCGTGACATGGGAAGGACGTAGAAGTGTAGTAATGTAGTCGCCCGCGAAAACAAGACCCAAACCACAGATGAGGTCAACAGATAGGAAGAGGACTCATGCACTGAAGAAAGCTGCTGCAGGTAACATCAATGCAGACACAATGCTTTCGATCAGTAGTCTCGTCTTCGTGTGAGAGAGAAAGGAGGTAGGAGCAAAGAGATGAGACAGGATCTGACAGCAACAGCGCGAACTGAATACACAGTAGCAGCAACAGAGGTAGCAGCAGTCAGGAATTCTGAAACGTAGGAAGAGAGACGAGATAACAAACCATCGAATCAATGCAACAACAACTAGCACGAGGGAAACATCATCCTCGTGTAGACCTTGGTTACATGAGAATTGCTTACGAGTACTACTACAGCAACAATGCAGTAGTAGCGATGATCAAGAAGTGATATGGCAAATCGTGAAATCGCAGTCGTAATCACAAGGTACAAGGATGGGACGGAAATTATACTTTGATTCGCTTTCGATAAGGAATGGTGGGTGAATTGTGGCGTAGGACCCGCCTAAATCATGATGCTTGGTACTTAAAGTCAAGCTCGTAGATTCAGTATGAGGTGCTAGTAGGGGTTCGTCAGTTCTCTGCGTCAGATCTTGGACGATTTTAGCACATGCCAGGTACATCAAGCTACTGTATTCGCATTCTAGCAGGAGTGTACTCTAGATTGGATAGGAAATCCGATGCATATTGAGCGGTGAAATACTCTAGTTCATACAACAATACTGGACGCCAGAGAACTCCACGTACATGCTATATCCGTCCATTCACTCATTCATTGATCAACCCATATGTTCACTCATACCATCTCTCATGAACATCCCTCCACCTCGTTTCCCGATCTAAGACCTTCTCTTGATTCCAACGTTGTATCCCAAAGGCTTTCTCAGAAAACCTTCCCTCGTCAACATAGGTCCTTTGTGTTCATCTCTAAATTCAAAGTTTCTAAACACAGTCGCAACCATGACCTTCAATTCCATCTCAGCCACGTTTCTTCCCACACAAGCTCGTGGTCCGTATGAGAAAGGGATGAAGCTATCTTTCTGCCTTTGTGTCAGTCGCTTCTCCTCCCATCTTTCAGGTACGAAATCGTCTGCATCTTGTCCCCAGATTGATTTGCTGTGATGGATTGTGTATGCTGGAACAGATAGTGCGGTACCGGGTGGGAATGAATATCCCAAGATCTCACACGGCTGGGGGTTTGGATTTTCAGGCGAGGCACCTGGAACTAGACGAGGTAGACCGAGTGAAGATGTGCTGTGGATGCGCATAGTTTCGTTGATGACATATCCAACATAAGGTAGATCGCGAACCTGCTCATAAGTAGGAACACCTGGACTAACAGCACCGTCAAGTTCCTTTTGCAGTTTCTCAATCACTCCGGGAGTACGATTGACCCAATAAAGAAGTGCCGTGGCAGTGTTTGATGTCGTGTCAGAACCAGCAATAAGCTGGGTGAGTGCTTCAGCTGTCAATTCCTCCCGACCAAGAGGTTTTCCTTCCGCATCTTTGCCTTCCATCAATCGAGCCAGAAGATCTTTACGATCAGAAGGATTTTCAAGTCGTGTACCAACCCGAGCAATAGCAATACCAGCCAAATTTTGAACGGCCTCAACACCCTTACTGAAGAATGAGTCTGGAAGGTATTTCGCATAGGGCTTCAACCATGGGTAACAACCCAATGTGCCTGATACCTCACCTCGTCTGTTAAGGACTTCAATAGCTGGAGCAGTCTTGAGTGGAGCAGTAGGACTCATTCGCACTTCAGCGAAATCCCTTTCCCTCTCTAACATACCGAAAGGAGCACCAAAAGCCAGATCACCAATGATGTCGAAAGCCAGGTAGTTGAACCAGTTCAAAGCATCAATGGAAGCATATCCAGTCTTAGGATTACTGCGATTCTTGGAGAGATCCGTCCATTTCTGGAAGAACAGCTCGAGATTGGCATGAATATATTCCTCAAACTGACCGATAGCCTTGGCCGAAAAGGTGTGTGACACAATCTTTCGCTTTCTAGTATGTTCAGCTCGATCTCTAGTATTGAAAAGACCTCTGGTAATGGAAACAAAGGCATCATAATATTCACTAAACACTATTAATTCGTTGTAAGGCAGACACTAGGCGGGGTTCAGGAACGCATACCTTTTGAGAAATCCATTTCCATGTCCATAGATGATCTGAATGGCATTCTCGTCTGCAATAGAGACGTGATGAGGTTGGATCCTGACCACCTTTCCGTATTTCTTGTGAGCCTCATCGACAGCTAGATACCTCCTTCCATGACGACACTGCCACATAAGCCATAGATTGGTGAACTGTGCTGGAAACGGTGCCGGGATAGAGGCGAGACTCTTGTTTCTTATGTAAGGTAGAACATAATACAAGAGAGGAATGAGTAAGACCACATAGGGAGTGGCTAGATAGCTTAGCACCGTCATCTTTTGTGTAGTATCTATAGGAATTTGGATGTAGATATGTTGATTATAGCAAGAAAGACTCTTCTACGATGCGAGAATGGAATGACTGTTCATATGTTTGAAGTGCTTGAGCATTATTATAGACAAAATGTTAGGGTTGGAGTTAGAGCATCGCATCCACCACCCAAGACTTGAAAAAAGATCGTGGCAGTCATCTGGAACCAACAATGGCTCGACGGTGAACCTGACGGACTGTGACTTTGGTAACGGGATTCATTTTCGGCAGCAGCGACTAACCGACCAAAAGGCGGGGAGCCAATCAATATCCGGATTGAAATTCATGACTAATCTGCCCCCGCATCACCTTGTCATTGTTCATCGTCCTTCTTATTGGATATCATTCATCGTCTCGAGTTCATATCCGGTCCGTCTATATTGAACATCCACTCTGCCGCGCTCTGGACCTCGCAATGGACCATGTCAGCTAGAGTCACACATCTGTCGAGACTGTATTTGTGGCTCGTCCAGGCCGATCGTGGCTCAGGTGGCTTCCGCCTGAACAATAACATGTCTGGGAGGGTATCGTGATATTTCATGCCTTCTCATAGGCGTGAGAGCAATTCAAGGATAGGTCTAACGGTGCTCTTTTCAATGTACCATCTGTTCAGCGACAAGATCCTGCGGCAGCATTAGTTTGGCCTTGCTCAATGCAGCGAACATGCAACTTACACCAAAGGTCTCACTGATACCAGCAGCACATCTCTCCACATCTTCCACCAACCCTTGGACTCCTGTATCCCACAATCGCAAATCTCGCGTAGGTCCCTTCAACTCAACACCACCAACAGCTTCAAATGTGATCACTCCATCGATCTGGTCGATCTCCGCTCGAAGACGACCCTGTTCAATCATCCTCGCAGCATAATCCTCAGCCTTTTCAGCTGCGGTGTCATCTTTACCATCCTTAAGTCCCAGTATCTCAGCTAATGCAGCAGTTGAAATGTTCTCGTACAACTTGCTCGCCGCAAGAAGATTGTGTTCAATGACAGCCTTGCTCAGAACCGTACTTCCATCAGCCGTAGATGCAAGCTGATGAGCAGCAAGTGACGCAGCGAAAGCCTCCACTTCCGCCGGTGCCAGCAATCGATCCAAGAACATCTTCTCAAGTATGCCGTATTCATTCGTATCCGCAGCTCTTTCATCCTTGAATAACTTGCCCAGCACTCGGTTTCGCGGTGGTCCAGCCGGGGCAAGAATCGCAGTCCTGATCGCAGCGGCCAACGCTTGCAATCGATCCTCCTCAGCAACCGTAGACGAGTTCGAAACCTTAAGATATTCGCCCGACGCATTGAGAAAGTCACGTCTCGAATCCAAAATCCTCGCCTGCGACAACTGATAATGAAGATTCAAATCCGGACTGCTATTAAGCACTTGAATTGCCGGTGTAGAGTTCTTGATCTTATTCAACGCCGTCTCCGCCGACACCGTATCATCTTCCTCCAAATAATACCGTACAATCCTCACCCAAGTCTGCACCTTCGCTAGATCCGATACCTGACGCTGAGTCGAATCGAGATGAATACCCTGTAAGGCCTTGGCTGCGTTAGAATATTCCTCCTCTGCCTCATATCCATCCGCCAATATCTCCCTCACGGCCGCATCTTGCTCTTCAAACGATGCTGTCTGCGACTGTAGAATATCTACGAGATGTGATCCGACCTTGATCTTCACCTCGGCCGGTGAGGAATTGAGTATTTGAATGACGCTTGTGAGGAGAGGTCTTGTAGTGATTATGCCGAGTGAAGAGGAAACGAGGGAGTCGATATAAGCATTTAAGTCATCGGCGTATTCGTCATGCGATCCTGATATCGGCTTGCTCAATACATCGCTGAGAAGAGAGGTGTAGATGTTTGTTTTCTCGCTGGGACTCGCGGTCGTCACTTGGTCGAGCCTCTTCTGTACTTCTGTGTTCACCATGTTTGCGACCGACCACTTCTACCACCGACCGAAGAACAAACGAACAAGAAAGAAGATCAGGAATGTGGAAGAATTTATTGAGCAGTAGATAGGTCCATTTGCGTAAAGTCTGAATGACAGGCAATGATTCAGGCAATCGATGACCTGCGTTACGGACTTTACGGGATTAAGCCTCGCATGATGACCCTTGTTGCTGACAGCCTTGTAGCCTTGCTGCAAGAGTATGGTCTAACCTCATATTCGACTAGTAGTTGACCTTGAACTTGCTGTCGGCACACTACAATATATCTATTGCTTCTGAATTGCTCTTAATATGAGCTTGACTCTTATTGTCACACTGAAATCTCGTTGAGCTGTCTAAAGGCACTCGGTTAGGAGCCTTTCTGCAAATCACCAGCACGATATGGTATCACTCAATCCCACGAGCACACTCTGCCCTCTCAAAGCACACGCTGAGAACCCTTAGCCTGAACATCTCTCAGCGCTGATTGTACACCCTTGCTCCTAAACCGACTTATCTGTACAAGTGTTGACATCCGGGGTATCATGCACTCTCCGCCAGCACTATCTGCTAGGAATTCTTCACTCGCTTGGCTATACCCATGATCTCTAGGTATTTCTTCTTGACAGTAGCATTGCCAAATTTGTAACAACCTCTCATCGCCATCGACTCCGCAACTTTCTTCCATGATATCTTATCCAACAGATATTGTTGTTCTCTTTGGATGTTCAAGTATGGTTGTCGGAGCTGATCAGAAGGAAAGGACAAGGATTTGCGGAGGAACTCAGCAACGACGTGTTTGAGGATCAGGATCTGCAAAACAGAAGTGTCAGCTTCGCAAAATCGGTACCAATTCAACAACACTAGGCTGCTTACATCACGCTCACTCCATTCGGGTTTCCTAACCCTCTCCTCTTTCAATTTGCTCAAGGTTCGATATCGACCTCGTAACGTTGACTCGGCTTCACGAAACCCACCCAGGGCTTTAATGGCTCTATACGACATCTTTCTCCTGTCTTTGCAGTCCAGCAGAAATTCATCCTCCGCTTTTCTTGTTGAGCTTGTCTGGCTCGTTCGACCAAAAGTGGAAGAAGCGGAGGATTCTCTATGATGTGGTTGCGTGGTATTCCAAGTCGAATCGTGCTCGTTGTTTTCAATGGAAGGTATCACTGTCTGACTGTACTGTTGCGTAAGGCCAATCAATTCGGGGTCCGGCCAATGTGACATGAACGGATTGGTGTTCTGGTCTACGTCGTGAGTAGTAAAGGAATCGAATTCTGTGAGTGGTGCTAAATCTGGTAGTGGTGGGTATGAACTCGATTGTCCGAAATCGGTGTCGAGATTGAAATCGCCTTGACCGTACGTGCCCACCGCATCTTGCTCCCAGGTGGCCTCTGATCCTGTGAGAATCGGCCAATCCATGCTGAGATCAGATTCTGCTGTCATCGACCCAATATCGGAATACATATTGCTCGTATCTGAGCATTGCGTTGATCCGGATAAATGCGATACTGCTGTACATAGACCCTGTAGCCAATCCCCCTCGCCATCCGATTTGATTGCGACGCAGGGATTGTAGTCCATGCCATTCTCCTTCGATATAATGAGGCCCTGAAAGCCTGTAGTCATTCGAAACTTTTCTGTATCAGGTTCAACACTCGTTGCTACTGTTGAGTCCGAGTAAGAAGCATGAGGATCGAACGTTTCGGCGGAAGAGGTGATATCCATATTATCAGATGGAAACGCGAAATTATCTCCAGCTAACGAGGCCCAAAAGTCAGCACTATCTTGCCTTTGCACATCAGACTCCATCGACTGATGATGCTGTTTGAGGTCCATGTTGTAACATGTGTTATTGGCGACGTTGCCCAAAATCTCGCCCTGATCATGTCGGAATGATATAGACCACTCTTGTTGATTATCGAGCTTGTTGTAGTTATGGTTGGTATCAGTCATGTTATTAGCAGCTAGTGTGCAGGTGTCTTCTCCGTTGCCGCCAGACGAACTTCTTGTGGTGTGATCGAGGTCTGTTTTATCGAGTGTATTGTCGAGGCGTAGTGTGCGGTTTTGATGGTCCAGGATTGCTTCACCTGAGTCGGAGTTTGAAGTTTCGCTTTGAAGTAGTGATGGTGACTGCTGGTTGCGACACCGCTGACAAGTTCTGACCTCTGTAGTGAATCCTAAGCAGAATGTACTTTCCGTCGCTCCACCCATTGCACGGCTATCCATCGACAGGACAACTGCAGCCTTGTAGCCTTAATCTCACCAATAGTATTTCAAGGTCAAAGATGCTCGGCAGATAGACGTAACGAGAGAATTGCTCGGATTGTTCTTTGTGTAGCAGCCAGGTATATGTGCAATCGCGTGCAATCAGCGTTTGATTGTATTCACGAACTTGAATTCACTGTGAGAAGTTACAGTCGATGCTACGATCCTGAGAATGGATCGCATCAATTCACTCGTATACTCGGACCGGACAACCAGACTCAGTGACTGAATATGCACACTTGATATCACGTGCTGAGATGATATGCAAAGGGGCAGAAGCGTGAAGGAATGTAAGTCATTGCAGAAGTTGGAACCGTACGAGAACCATCGGAGTCGTAGTATCAGGAGAACTACCATAGGTGTTTGACGACGAACGAAACTCCATGATGGTGCTTCGGCTAGTGTTTGTCTGCGTTTTTGAAGCCATTGGTAAACGAATGAAGGCGCAAACAAGAGAAAGTATGTTGAGCTGAATACTATTCTGCTAAGTTGCGTATCGATGAAACTTGGACATAGCTCAAGCATAGTTCGTGGAGGAGTTCAGCATCTATTTCGAGTCGAGACTTCTACTGTCGGCGGCCGTGTCATTACACGGCTGTACTGCCAAATCATATGATTGATGAGGTACCCACAGTGAGAATTTCACAGACTCTTGATGCTGCTATGCTTAGATAGTGCCACGTCGTGTCGAGATATACTGGGTTAATTCTGCCAAATTCATCTTCAAACAGCCGAGATGCACCATTAGAGTGTAGGTATGTTCCAGCTATTGCTTTCAACCAAACGATCTCGACGATGAGTATGGCATGTCAGACTCTCTCGTCTGTCTGTGTCAGAAATTCATCACTGCTCATGGCAAACGTGGGCAGTCCCGTCCGTGCAACTCTAAGGTCTCTCCAGCGATATGAGTATTTTAGATGAGCTCGAATCCAAAGCAGATACAGACCTTCTATTCTTCCAACTGAACACAACTTCGACAGTGTAAAGCCACGGCGACATGATAATCATTGATTCGCAGTCTGGTAGCATATGTTCAGTCGTCATAATCCGCAGATGAATTGGAGCTAAATGTTAACGATACTGAACCGATAGACGGCTACCTGCATGAAACAACCACAATATGTTCTGACTTCAATGATGAGCTGAAGTCATACGACACTATGGTGTTCACATTCCGTCCACTTGGTAGCGCTCAAAAGCAGATCTGGTAGTTTGAAGCTTTATCAACAGCTCTGGAACAATAGGATAGATGAGAGGTTGGCTTCACGGAAAGCGGATAGCACGGGATCCAGACGAACATGGAAACAATTCAGCATTAGCAAACATAGCGGCCAATGACGCTAGATAGGCTTTATAGTTCTCTGTCGCGAGACTGTCGCAGGAGTAATTGCTGCTTGTAGCTCGAGGAAGTCGTCGTCATGATCTCACAGGAGAACGACGCACCTTGGTCTCTGATAATACTTGATTAATTCGGTCTGGCTAGTATAGTCTGGGCTCTGATCATTATATTCGATGTCGCCAGAGGTAGATAGACTTATCAAGCAAAAACTAAATTCCTACCTAATTCAGTGGTATGTCTTCCGCTGAATCACGGCTAGTTGACCTCAACAACATCTCACAAGGCTCAGAGCAGTACGAGTACAACTGCTTTGCATGCGACTGGCTCATGACTGAAGAGCGGCGAGGATGAGAAGGGGGCTGGAAGAAGAGGTTACCACGAGGACGTTGGATTCGAAATATTCCCACGATTGTATGACAAATTGAGGATAAATTTGATGCACATCGCGGGGCAATAAGATGTATTCCGTGTACATCAACCGTATATGGTGGTGAGGATGATGTTAAGCAAAATTGCCATCGGTCTGACTCTCTAGAACCACGAGCTCTGGTCGAAGTCTCAGTATTCCGATTACAGAATTGTGTGAATTCAATTTGATCAGGCATCGCATTATTCTGAATTGCTCTGATTGATTGTACTCTCACTTGTGAGCAAGCCTTGATCGCCCAGCGCAATGATAGCTCTCAGCGCACGTTTGTGGTCATCTTCGTGTTCCTTCTCAACCATGATTTGGTATAGTCCTTTCCGACGAGCTGGTACAGATGACAGCTTCAGCTTGGCTTTGGTGTCTTTCCTTGATGGTACGTCATGAGAATATCTACATTTCTTACCGAATTTGCATTTACCAGTCTTCGACAAGTTTCGGCATACGGCTAATTGACTAGTCTCCATGGCTCTCTTCGGAGGTGGTACACGTTCAGGACCATCTAGCTTTGAACTTGCCTCCTCTGGGGCTGAATCTGAATCAACATCTCCTTCCGAGTCTGAGGATCCTGACGATGAAGTATCCTCTACATCGGTGGATGAGATCGTATCAGAATTCGTATCGCTGTCTCCAAATAACTTTGAATCTGCAATTTTTCGTGAATCCGCCGAGATTGCTAGACCATCTGAATCAGAAGGAGGACTAGTCGCATATTCTGTATTGGATTGTGCCAAATCCCTTCGTCGCGCTCGAGCCTTGTCCAAAGCCGCTTCGGCTTCTTTCAATTGCTGTGTTGCCCTCTCTGCCCTCTTGCGTAGCCTGTCAGCTTTGAGTAAAGCCTTCTCTGTTGGATCGATCTTTGCGTCCGCTACAGCAGCTTTGGATTTCTGTATTTGAGCCGCGATAAGCTTTTCTCTCAGCCTTTTCTTTTCTCGTTCGTTGCGCTCTTTATCCCTCTCTTCCTTTCGTACTTTCGCGGCCTCCTGATTAGCCTTCTTACGTTCTTCCCATTGACGCGCCTTTTCTTCTGCTTCTTGCTTCGCAGCGTCCGCTTTCAGCTTTGTGGGATACTTGGACCTTCTTTCGGCAATCCATGCTGCAATCTCTGCTGGTGAGCTCAATGACATCTTCTGACCTCGGTGCTCGAACGAAATTGTATCACCAGAAACGGTACTCGCTAGTTTGATTTCATCATCCTCACCATCCGATTCTGGATCTGACTCGTAGCTCGCAGGTGTAAGTCCTAACAGGTTACCCTTCCGAGCGAACGTAGGCTTCTGAGCATTCATGTTCTCAGGTTTCTTTAACAGATTGTCGATATCCATGTTGAAACTCGGAACCGCGGGTGGTGCTCTTGGTCGGTTGTTCTGCGTCGAACCATTGGAAGGAAAGGCAGACGCGTGATCCCGCTTCTGATTGTTTGTGTGATTTGAAAAGCTCTGAGCAGGTGTATACTCTCGAGATTGATTCTGCCCATACGCCTCCCGCGCGTTGACTGCATTCATTGGGCTTGGAGATGCATGGTGACTTCCACGGCTTCCTCCACTACCAAATCCACGTCCCCTTCCTCGTCCATATCCACCCTGTCCTGATCCACGCCAGCTCTGATTTCCTCTGAAGTCACCTCTGCCTCTCTGAGTTCCTCGATTGGACTGCGAGTAAGACGAAGCGCTCGAATCTTGGGTTGGTATTCTTCTCGGAGGAGGTGGAGGCGGCGGCGGGAACGCGAACGGTTGAGACATTGTATCGCTGAGATAGAAGTATTGAAGCCTCTCAAGACATTGTTACAGAATCGTGCCAGTGTCCAACTCGACTTTCATCGTCGGTGCTGGCAAATAAGCGTGTTGCATAGCGAACTACAATATACTTGGAGATGCGATGAAGATTTGGAGAAATTTTTGGCAGGTGCAAGTTCGATTATTGTAATATTGTTCTTTTCAGCCTTGTCTCTTGATCGCATATCACAGTGACTCGTGGGATCATTTTTCACAAAACCCTCCGATCAGTCTGTGCTGTTATCATTCTTCGCTTGAGCCAGCTGCCGCGTGTTGTTGAAAAATACTTTAACCAGACTGTATAATGACCTCAATACATCCCTACGGTCAGATACTATACTCGTTCCATCCTTAGTACTCCTAGAGAAACATGTTCATCCTGGTAGGTTTCACATGGCTTTCAAATTCCCTGGGCTGTTGTTGATGATGTTGTTCTGAAGACAAAGTTTTCGGACCTTGTCCAGATCCCACCTCATGAGTTCTATAAGAAGAGTCGAAATGCGATAGAAGATAAGATCAACGAGAAATACTCCAACAAGGCAAGTACATAAGGCTATGAGAAAAGATAGACTCTCATGGAATCAAGGTAGTTCAAAAGATTGGTCTATGTATCTGCCTATGGGACCTGACAAAGGCTTCGGACGGTCTGATTGGTCACGGTACTGGAAATGTGAACATCAATGGTGAGACTATTTCACAATGGGACGTTGAGACAAGTCTGACCAAGTGACGAAGTGGAATTCCGTATGATTGTTTTCCGCCCGTTCAAAGGCGAGATCATAGCGGCTACCATCAAGAAGTCTACGAGAGAGGGCATTCAAGGTGAGGAGAAGGATCCAGCACTCGAGGGCTACGAGACTGATATTCACTAGTGACTACGGAATTTTTCGAAGATATCTGGGTACCAAAAACTATGCTGTTCGAAGGTTCTGAGTAGTAAGTATCACTTCTCCAGGAATAAATGACGAACATTGACTCTGTCTTGCTAGTAATGAAGAAGAAAAGGCTTGGGTTTGGCAAGTTGAAGGTGGTACTGAACTATGGTTTGATGCTGGTACCAAGGTCCACGTCAGAATAGAGAGTGAAAAGTGGGAAGACCTAGCACCAAGGGGTCCAGAAAAGGAAGGTGAATCCATCGAGAGAAAAAAACGGAAGATTCCATATTCGATCGAGGTATGTTCTACGACCTTGGTGCTTATATTGTGGTTGCTGACAGATTTATAGGCGTCTATGGCGGAACAAGGTCTTGGTGGTACGGAATGGTGGTGATATTGTCAAGATCCATAATTTTTGGATCTTTCACGCGAGTACATGGAAAGCCACCAGGTTGCAAAAATAGATTTTCGATGTAGGCAATCATAGGAGCGAGATCGCAAGTCAACTGGCAATAGGTGAACGTAGTCATATCTGTGGCATTCTGGATCACATGGATACAACAGGGGAACCGTTGATAGTGCATGATATTCGGCGTTGCCATGATGGTTGTCTACTACTAGACAGGAATGTATTCGGAAGATAGCAGAATGCAAACCAAAATTAAACTTCAGACAATGCAGGTACCAGATATTGGTTTGTCAGCAAGTGGCGACCAAAAGGACCATGAAGGAAAATTGTAGGGGTCCTCCCCAGAAAGAGTCACAGAACCCGCTGCCAGTTTAGTGAGAGATCGAGTAGCAACTCGGAGCAATCTCCAAGTCCGAGTCTTCGCAACACTCATAGAATGACACCTTGGAACCCGTACTCATGCTCCACCAACCAAGCACGCGGTTATTGACGGTGAAGACGTCATGTCGATGCTTCATAATGCAATC
This sequence comes from Camptophora hylomeconis, assembly GCA_032357745.1. NCBI lineage: Eukaryota > Fungi > Ascomycota > Eurotiomycetes > Chaetothyriales > Chaetothyriaceae > Camptophora > Camptophora hylomeconis. The sequence goes on along the minus strand of JAOTMB010000025.1, from coordinate 242,131 downwards.
TCATAGAAATTTACTGATGGTAGCAGAAGGCAACACAAGTTTCTTTTCTTTTCCATTCTTGTTCATATTAGACATTCCAGCGTTGCCACGGCCTTCTGTGCCCTCTTGTCCATCGGGACTGACAGTTCAGATAGTCAACAAAAGTTCATAAATCTTGCTTCGACGCTTTCGATATCTCATCCACTCTCTATCACATCGATCTGACCTACAATAATCAAATCTAGAACAGTTCCTTACACCATGGCTATCACAACTTCAACGTCATCTGGTATAAAGCGCAGTCTAACCAACGAGGACGGCTCTGTCGAGACTCCTCCTCGAGCCGCTTCCCCAGTACATGAGTTCGGCACTCTCGCAGTTCATGCTGGCTCCCCCATCGACCCTACTACAGGCGCAGTGATCGAGCCTCTCTCACTATCTACCACTTTCGCTCAATCCGCACCTGGAAAACCGTTAGGTGCATACGAGTACAGTCGAAGTTCAAACCCGAACAGAGACAACTTTGAAGAAGCGATAGCAGCTCTAGAACATGCAAGATATGCATTGGCATTTTCTTCTGGATCAGCCACAACAGCGACGATATTGCAATCGTTAGCAGCGGGCTCACATGTCATTTCGGTATCTGATGTGTATGGTGGAACACATAGATACTTCACAAAAGTCGCACTGGCACATGGAGTGGAAGTGACATTCTCCCCATCGATTGAGGAATCTGTTGCAGAACTCATCAGGCCAGAAACAAAGTTGATATGGATTGAGTCGCCGTCCAACCCTACATTGAGTCTAGTTGATATTCGTAACGTCGCTACAATAGCACATCGACACGGCATTTTGGTGGTGGTTGACAACACATTTCTTTCACCATACGTACAAAACCCACTTGATCTCGGTGCTGACATAGTAATACACTCTGTCACAAAGTACATCAACGGTCACTCAGACGTCGTCATGGGCGTGGCAGCTTTCAACAGTGATGCACTTGAGGAGCGCCTCACATTTCTACAGAATGCTATTGGCGCTGTTCCATCACCTTTCGATTGCTGGCTCGCTCATCGAGGTGTCAAGACACTTCATCTACGAGCTCGAGAAGCTTCGGTGAATGCTCTGACAGTAGCAAAAGCATTAGAAGCTTCTCCTCATGTCATTGCTGTCATCTATCCTGGTCTTGACTCTCATGCTCAACGAAGTATTGCGTTAAAGCAACATCGTAATGGAATGGGAGGTGGTATGCTCAGTTTTCGTATCAAGGGTGGACATGCTGCCGCCGAGAAGTTCTGTCAATCTACTAAGATTTTTGTTCTTGCAGAGTCTCTCGGTGGTGTAGAAAGCTTGGTCGAAATCCCCAGCGCAATGACACACGCTGGTATTCCGCAGGAACAGAGAGAAGCAATTGGTGTTTTCGACGATCTAGTGCGTGTTAGTTGCGGTGTTGAGGATGCTGAAGATCTGAGAAAGGATGTTCTTCAGGCTTTGGAAAAGGCTGTCGTTGGACCTAAGATCACCAACGGAGCCAAACCTACTAACGGTGCCAAACGTTCGAAAGTAGCTGCCGACAAATGAGCGAATAAGGAATTCAGGCGTGATTCATCAGCATTTGCTTCACAAAACAAGAATTCACTCGAAGGACTCGGAGCGTGCTTGGGACTGGCGTATTGACGATGTCTTCTCGTACTATCTAGCAGAGAGCATTGCTTGACAAGGCCATTGAGTTTTCATTATTTCCGGCGTTCTATTCAATCAGATATACAGGTCCAGAGGTTCCTACTATGAAGACTTTTTGGAGGATAATACTCATTTTGGGAAATGTTCGCAATGGATAGCGGCAACGACACCCAGAAGAACGATGAGGGAACAGATTACTAGAAATCAGATACGACCATAGACGAGCTCAATCTTTCCCAATTTTGAGAGAATAGCATCTCAGAGGCTGATGAGATCAGATTCAACGTTTTCAGCCTTGCTTTCGTGGCTCTCGTGCCATCAATGGCCAATGCGTTATGGTGATCAGCTACTAGTCATATGACCTGCTCGCGCCTACTCTACCCATGTCACTGAGGCATTGCGCACGTGCTGAAATCCGAGATTTGTATGGTTCTATTCTCCAGGTACCATGAACACATCCAACTAGAGTCGTCTTTTCTCAAGTGTTCGCTATTCATAGACTGCTGGAAAGTCTCTTATCATAACTAGCGGGGTTCCCCATGATTGCTGCACTAAGTTCCAATACACCACATCCGTCATCCAGACCCTTACTCAAAGTATCACCAATCATCATATATGCCGCATACTAAACACGGCCAAACTCCTGAATATCTTCTAGACAAAACAGTGCAAAACGAGTCCTTTTGACTACGACTCTATTCTTAGATGTATTCACATATACACGCGTCGTACTATCATTCTACGAGTGTTATACAAAGCTATCTAAAGGATATAATAGATCAAGGAGGTAAGCAGTACAAGGTTTGTTGTCTCTTCATCAATACCACAACCACATTACTATCAGTCACACACTCAGCGACGACCACAGAACTAGATCGTCTGCGCTGTAGTTACTGCCATAACAACAACATCATCAAGTCGTCTCCAAAGCATCATCTCCCAATCCCTAACACCAGCAAAATCCAAACAAAATGTATCGCAAACCCTCAGGCCAAATGGGCTTCTCGTTCCAACGCTTCGTAAACAACGCCGCACCATCAATGATGATCGACTCATCCAAAGACCCAGGCCACATCTCCGCCGTCCAAAAAGACCTAGTCTTCAACCACCAAATATACAACTCCACCACCTCCTCCACCACGACTTCTACAACAAAACCCGATCCCCGTAACCTCGTTCCCTCAATATTCTTCATCTCAGGCATAATAGACCACGAAACCGTCTCAGCCCAACTCCACAAAAAGCTTCAAAAAGCCTCGGTTCTAAGTCCAGAGGGAAAAGTCGATACACGACAAATCGGACCCGAATTCACGCATCAGATAGCTTTGATCGGGGCCGCGAGACAGAAGCAAGTTGTCGATATGCTCTTTTGGTGGGAGGGCGAATGTGAGAGGCTCGACCGCTTTGAGGGAGCTATTGAATCTGTTAAGATGGAGTTGGAGAGGATGAGGATGGATGGGGATGAGGATGGCGTTAGGAGGTTGGAGGGCTTGAAGGGAGAGTTGGAGGGTCGGAGGGTGGAGAAACCTAGTGTTAGGACCGTGGAGGGGGAGAGGGGGGTCGGAGGTGGGATGGCGGCAGGGGAGGAATTACCTTTGTATTCGGAGAGGGTTTGATTTTGAAGAGCGAGACGAGTCTGATTGGATTGGATTGGATTGGATCTGGCCTTGTTTCGTTTATAGGGTTATATGGTGTCCTGTACCACTGCTCGATCCGATAGCGATATGGACAGTAATGAGATCAGATCTGTTACAACAAGTCAAGACATGAGTGCTGATTCATACCAGCGTTCAGCGAAAGCGTGACAGTTCTTCCTCTCACTATCGGACCTGACGAGTCCAATACGGCTGATAAGACAATTATGAATACATCAATAGAAATCCGATCGTGAATGCCACTTCATCAAGGGTGGGTTTGAACGTCGACGTTAACGAATAAAACTGCTACGACTTCCTTACTCGCAATCCAGCATCTTTCAACATTATAAGTGAATGAAAACATATAATTGTTCGAAGACATGAGTGAACTAGCCGGGAAGAAGAGAAGCAAGGATCACCCCTGTAACAAGAAATGATGAACATATGCACAAGATCTACTATTGAGTTTCTTTGGGACGGGTTTGCGTTGTGGTTCTCTAGTAATGTAATATCATGTCCTATCGATCATAGTATGTCATGGTTACTTTGCTTGTAGATATATATGAGACACGAGGGTCGACGATACATGAGTTGGGGCTCAAGTTAATGATCTATTGATAGCACGGGAGAAGTTGGAGGGCTCATTGGTGTCAGTGATGATATTGTCGCATGTGTTCCTATTCAATGTTCGTCCGTATGAATCAAGCATTGAAGATTGAGTGTCATTTCGGAAAATTGACGAAGCAGTAAGTTGGCGGGTGCATATCATCATCCAGAGAGGATAAAGGGCAAATACCTAGTCTGAGTTATTGTTCATAGAAGATCTGACAGGGGTTGTTATCGGGTAGATGAATGACGACAGAAATTGCGTATCGAACCGAATAACGAGTAAGTTTGGCTTCTTGTAGCGAACGGCTGGGTTGTGAATAGGATGGAACATGCATATACTCACCAGGTTGACCTTGTATTCGACGACCAACGGTGCCAGGTGGCTTCGCGAATGAGTCTGGATTCGCAACAGAGTCAAGGCTCGTATAACCTATTTCGTCCCGAACATTGGACCAATTCGAGATCATACAACGAAATCAGACATAAGCACATCCGTGGATGAAATCATGACAAATGAATTTTTGTTTTTTGAATTTGATTAAACCACGCAACGCAAACGTAAACGCAAACGGACGAATGTGCCACCCCTGCTAATCACTGTGCAGCAAAGATCACCACTCGACCTCCTTTTGCGTGTATCCAGCGCCTTCGAACCCCCTCACCCATAGCATGATGTCCGTGAGAAAAAAAGAGAAGTGTATTATCATACACACAATTATGGAAGAAGTACGCTCGTTCTTATCTTCCCTATTCGACGGGGAAAACGCGCGCTTATTCGATCTGCCGTGAGAGAGGAAAAGAGGCGTCCAGCTGTGCCTTGCGCCCAAAGCCTCGTTCTTTTTGTTGCGTTCAAGCAAGGAAATATTGTATCGAAAAACAGTATGCGATCACATCACCGCACAACAGCCACCATCTTTTCCTGCTTGTGGGTTGTACGGGTCATCATTTTTAGCGACTTGTCCCCATACTGATGGGACCATGTAATCTCGCGTTTGACTGCAGTAATTGACGAGGCTGCAATGATGGATTTATTAGTCGCGAGTCGTGTATATGAGATACAGCGAAATTGTAGATGACTTACCTCATGGCAGCTTCCGAAACCTTGACTCGAGGTCTCTCCAGATCTTCCTTCAGTCGGCTGTTGAGTTCTTGTAATCGTCGTAGCTTGAGGTCGGCCATACTTTGTTTCTTGCTCTTTGGATCTGGTGTGTCCCTTACAGCATAAGCCGAGGGCATGGTGAGGAGTTACTCGCGTCCCGACGATGTATGCCTGCGGGTGCGATACAATTCGATCGACAAGTAATTGACAGGATGTTGACAGTTGCGGCGGTCTGAGGAGCTGTTAATCTCGCCGGGTTCGGGTAGGGCGCGGCGCAAGTGCGGGTGCTAGAAACGAGTGGCCCCCAAAAAAGGCGGAGGATCTAGACGATGAAGACGAGGTCTTGACGGTATCTTGGGTCGCGGGGGTGGATGATGGAGGAGGAAGAAACCGACCGTCTAGATGTGTGTCAGAAAAGCAGGTGGTCAGTGTGCGGTGGTAGCTTAGAGGGTAGAATGGCGAGAGACCGTTAAGTTTGAGATGTGAAGTGGGAGATGCTGATCTGACTTGGGATTATGTGATCGGCAGAGCTGCCCTGAGGTGGAATTGTCAATAGTGGAAAGCCACCATAAGTACAGTTCTAGGTGTGTGTAGCTTCAGTGCGACGTTACCACTACTACCGAGTTACAGTGAGCTACCAACGTACAAATAAGCGAGATGGGCGGCGACCGCTTCACTTTGCTTTGACCTGACCGTTCGTTACATGCGAACTCTTCCAAGTACATTGATGAGATCGCACCTTGATATCTCACAACATGCTTTGCCACTACGAATGTAATTGTTGGAGATTGCTGCATACTTGCATTGAGCATGAGGGTCGTATAAGAGGCTCCAATCAATCAAGTCTCACATACACATCAGGCCATCCCCTGTGATTAAACTTGGGGAAGCAGATTGACTTTTGCATAATGACCGGGCATGGGTCACCTGTTCGCCATTACCGCGAATCTTATTCAAGTGTAGCAGCAGCTGTTCGTATCTGCAGCAATGCTCAGATGTTATGTGGTGATGAGCTGTGTTCTTTTACATTGCTACTGTGCTTGTAGATGTGTAACGAGCTCGTCATGAACACGAACCCGCCCGATACAAGAACAGATCGGGTTTGATGCTCTTCCAGTCTCGGTCAAGCGGATAAGTCATGCGTTTGCTAGATGAGTGATCCAATCTATGCTCAAAGCTTCTTCACTGATGTTATAATGTCATGATTCTTGTCCATTGTAGTGGTAGCATGACTTGAGTGTTAGGTGTTCGTCACCCTTGAGGAGACAACAACGCCTCCGACCAGAGTCCAGCATTTGTAATTTAATATCGGACTTCAGCCATCGGTCGAGTCCTTCAGATAGTGAACACATCAGTATTGAGATGCACTTTTCGATAACACGTATTCCATGGCACTCGTAGATACGAGCGCTGGCCTTGTAGAATCACTGCACGCTGCCTAACGGGAATCCCACCAATTAAGCGGCTAGATGCGTCTGCCAAGATTTGTGGGCAAAATTCACGACAGAGATGAATCACGCATTTCATCAAACACCAGGGCGGCGTCATCATTCCTATTTTATCTCTAGGACAGACCAGCAACGTCTCGAGAGGTTTTCCCAGTGTACAATACTTACACTGTGATAACTTCCCCGGTCGCCCATCATGCCGCCTCCACCACATATCAAACCCGAGAACGTTCTCAAGCGCGCTCAAGAATTGATCGCAGTTCATCAGCCTCAAGCCGCTCTAAATGTCCTTCACGAACATGTCACCTCGAAGCGATCCCGAAACAGTCCCATCTCCTCTTTGGAGCCGGTAATGCTCCTTTTTGTTGAACTATCAGTCGATTTGCGAAAGGGTAAATCAGCCAAAGATGGATTGTATCAATACAAGAATATTGCACAGAACACGAATGTTGGAACAATTGAGGTAGGAGTCTTCGATCAAATTACACTCGAGTCCATACTGACACAAGAAATAGCTGGTGCTCAAAAAGTTCATTGATCTGGCTGAAGAAAAGGTTACCGAAGCCCAAGCAAAAGCCGATGAAGTTCAATCATCCCTCGAAAGTACTGCACCTTCAAGCAATATCGAAGATTTAGAAGCATTGGAGACACCGGAGACTATTCTTCTCGCTACAGTATCTGGTGAACAGTCAAAAGATCGAACGGATCGTGCCATTGTGACGCCATGGCTCAAATTTTTGTGGGAGACGTACCGAACGGTATTGGAAATCTTGAAGAACAACGCCAGACTTGAGGTCATGTATCAAAGCACAGCACACCAAGCCTTCGACTTCTGTCTTAAATACACTCGTAAGACTGAGTTCCGCAGACTATGTGAACTTTTGCGAAACCATGTTGGCAACGCGGCCAAGTACTCATCCCAGATGCACGCCATCAACCTCAACGAGCCAGATACCCTGCAGAGACATTTGGAGACTAGATTTCGACAATTGAACGTTGCAGATGAGTTGGAATTATGGCAGGAGGCTTTCCGAAGTGTCGAAGATATTCACATGCTTTTGACACTTTCCAAGCGACCTGCAAAGAACGTTATGATGGCGAATTACTACGAAAAGCTCACCAAGATCTTCCTAGTCAGCGATAACTTCCTTTTCCACGCTGCAGCATACAACAGATACTACAATCTACTTCGCCAGTCGTTCAATGCTGTCAGCTCTGGACAGAGCCCAAAGAGAGATAACCCTGCCGTTTCAGAAGAAACTCTCACCAAAGTTGCATCATTCGTCATTCTATCGGCTTTGGCAATCCCCGTCATTAGCACTTCTCGATCAAGAGGAGCATTAATCGATACAGATGAAGCCAGGAAGAATAAGAATACTCGTCTCACCAACCTTTTGAGCATGCCCTCTGCTCCATCACGATCAGTTTTGTTCAGAGATGCCTTGAGCAGAGGATTATTGCAAAGAGTTCGACCTGAGATCCGAGAGCTTTACAACATCCTCGAGGTTGATTTCCACCCGTTGTCAATTTGCAAGAAGATTTCGCCTATCCTGGCTCAAATTGGTAGAGATCCTGAGATGGAGAAATATGTCATTCCACTTCAACAAGTCATCCTTACTCGTCTTTTCCAACAGCTATCACAGGTCTACGAGTCTGTCGATCTCAAATTCGTTAACAACCTGGCACAATTCCCAGAACCTTTCCAGGTTACACCAGCCATGATCGAAAAGTTCATCATGAACGGTTGCAAGAAGGGAGATCTAGCGATTCGTCTCGATCATGTTTCTGGCATCCTTACTTTCGACTCTGACGTTTTCTCCTCTGCTAGAGCCATTCAACCAGGAAGCGGCGGTTCTGCTGATGTCGAAGGTGGTTCTATACAACGCCTCCAAAACACCCCATCAGAGATTGCTCGTTCACAACTATCTAGACTTGCACGCACATTGCATATCACATGCATGTATGTCGATCCTTCATATAATCAGGCTCGTCTTGCTGCTCGTGATGCAGCTCTTGCTCGAGCAGAGGCAGAATCAGAACGTGAACATCAAGAAAATTTGGCTCGTCGTGCAATCATCGAGAAGAGAAAAGAGGAGGCTTCAGAGGCTTTGTCAAAGAAGCAAAGAGAGGAGGAAACTCGTCGCCGCGTACGAGCTCAACAACAAGCTGAACTTGAGGTACAGCGTCTTCGTGATGAGACTCGTATGCGTGAGATGAGACGTCTCAAGGAAGAACAGGATCGTATTCGACGACAAGAAGTTGAGAAGCAACTTGCTGAGTTGAAGGGTGGTTTGAAGATTGACCTGAAGGACATCAACATCGATGAGCTTGACAGTACTGCCATTCGAAACATGAAGCTTACTCAGCTCGAAAAGGACAAGCACGAACGTGATAACAAGATCAAGATTACTGCTAAGCGTATCGACCATCTAGAACGTGCTTTCCGACGAGAAGAACTCAAGCATTTGTCCAAAGACTACGAAGCACAGCGCGAGAATGATTTGGAGGTGTATGAGAAGAACAAACAGATCACTCTTCAAGAAGCTCAAGAAAAGCACAAAGAAAGCATCGCTCTCAAACACAGATTGAGCAGACTAGTGAAACCATACGACTCTTTCAAGGGAAGCATCACAGAACGTCGAGCCACCGAGTTCGAGAAGCTTCGAAAGAAGGCAGAACGTGAATTCGAGGAGGAGAAGAGACGTAGAGTCAGAGCTCATCACGAAGAGAAGGCCCGTCAAAGAGAAGCCGCTGAAGCGGAAGAGAGACGTCGTCTTGAGGAGCAAGAACGTGAGGAACGTGAGGCAGCTGAGAAGGCAGCCGCAGAGGAGGAAAAGAAGAAGGCATTGGCTGAACGCAGAGCCAAAGCTGAGGCTGAGCGTGCCGAGCGTGAAGAAGTCGCACGCAAACAGATGCAAAGAGAGGAAGAAGCACTCGCCCGTCGAGCCGCAGCAAAGAAAGCCGGAGGCGAACCATTCTCTCGACCACGGGAGCCCCTCAGCATGGAACGCACCGACTCCTCAGAGGCCAGAGCACCACCCCGAATTCCCATCGCACCCAAAGCCGGCGGAGGAGGATGGCGTGAACGTCTCGCCGCAAAGGAAGCAGCAGAACGCGAAGCCGCAGCCCGAGGCGAGACACCAGCAGAGCCAACTCCCTCAACAACCACCACTACCACTACGACCACCTCCGTCCAAGAGGTACGCAGAACAGGATACGTTCCTCCCGCGTTCCGAGCCGGCAATACTCCCAGAGGCGAATCTCCAGCAGATGCCGCACCTCGCACCGCCTCCCCAGCCAACGGAGCAAGCAAGTACGTGCCCAAGTTCAGAGAAAGAGAAGCTCGCAGTGATTCAAGAGATGCCGCTTCTCCCGCTGCTGCTGCTGCCGCCGCCGCCACTACTTCCGCTACTGCTACAGAGGAACCAAGAAAGCCTGCTCCAGGCCGATACGTCCCTCCCAGCATGCGCAACAAGCAGTAGTAGTAGTAGTCGTCGTTTCAATAGTATCAATGTCGCAATCTTTTCGTTAATGAAAAGGGGGATACATCTTACTTAGTTCTTCTTGAAATGAATGGTTTCGCAACGCAATGCAATGCAACACAACGCAACGCGGATGTCTTTATTGTCATTCTCGTCTCCTCTTTCTTCTTCCTCTTGATTCTTTTGGTGTGATTCTTTACTTTAGTTTCGGGATGAGGATAAGAATGAAGATGAAGTTGATGATGATGATGATGATTTTTTGATTAAGTTAATGGATACATACATACATACTTATATGCAAGCACGCATGTATGCAAGCACGCACGCATGTATGTATGCATGTACGCAAATGCAGGTCTTGGTTCTCACTTCTCGAAGCTTACAGATAGACAGAATGAATGGCGACATTTTGTGATCCTTCTCTTCCTTCCTTTTTCTCTATCCTTCCCTCGGTTTTATATTCCTAATTCCGTTCTCTCCCTCTCACGAACGTAAGATAACATTAGAATTGTCCCGTACATCTCGACCATCTCGTTTATTCTGCCTAAATATATATATACATACATATAGAACTGAATTCCGAAAGCCATCGAAAATGAGATTTGTATCTTACTTGTCCATTGTAGAGTAGAACAATGATGGTATTATTCCTTTTCTTCTGGTTTAGTTCATTATGTATGTGTATGTATAGTACACTGCTGAGTAGTACTGTACGCCATAACAACACTACTACTATACAACAACAGTACAGAGCTAGGCAGACAACCCGACTCAGGTATCGAATGGAATCAGTCGCGTATGCTCGCTTAGTCTCCAACCCAATAGTCTCGACCTCGTTCGTTGTGCGATTATGAAATACCGAGCCAGCCCCCGGTTCCATCGCACTTCTATGATATACAATATAATCAACCACTACACAAGGCAACCCAGACAATTATCACTGACCTCAATTCAACACACTCAAATCCAGTCTGGCTCTACTCAGCATTCCTCATAATTCTCTCCTTCAACCCAGGCAAAGAATCCACAACCTTCATCCCCAAACCCCGGACCCTACCCGCAATACTACCGAGTAGACCATCACCAATGATCCCGCCCTCAGCACCGATCTGATACAACCAATTCAATCCGTCCGTCGTACCGGCCATCTTGAGACCGACGCCGTAACGGTCGTGAGAATAGCGCTCAAGAGTCATGGGATCGCCTAGTTCCATGCCGTGCGAGACGGCATATTCGATTGTGTTCGCTAGGGATGAGACATCGCCTAGTCCTAGGTTTAGGCCTTGGCCTGCTAGGGGGTGGATCGTGTGGGCTGCGTCGCCGGCTAGAGCGATGTGAGGGGCTGTGAAGGATGTCGTGTGTCTCATGCGAAGAGGGAAGGAGGCTATTGTGCCTGGTTGGACGGAGAGGACTTGAGGTGGTGTGAAGGGTGTGGTTTGGGGAGTGTGTTTGAGACGCCAGATTAATTCGGATGAGTGGGCTTTTGGGTCTTTGGTTTCGAGGGTCGTGAGGTATTTTATGTCGGCTTGGGAGAGGGTTAGAGCCGCGTTGACTGTTGCTACAAATGATTCGGAAGAGAGAGTTTTGAGGTATGTTGCTACTTGAGGAGTGGTGGACCAGACTAGACTTGCGTGGTTGTCTGGGAGGGGAAGGATGGCGATTGGTCCGCCTAGGGATGGTATAAAGCGTTGGTATGCTGTTGCGTGGTTTGAAAGAGGATCTGTGTCTTCGTCGGTGAAGAAGGAGTCCAATGAATTTGGATCGGTGAAGTGGGTTGGTTCTCTTGGTTCGAGTTTGAGTGTTGCTACAACACCGTGACGGTTGTAGTCCCATCCATGGGATGATATACCTGCGAATGTACGAACAGGACTGTTGAACCCATCGGCGCCTATGAGCAATCTAGTTGCTAATGATGATTTACCACTAGTACTTGTAGCGGTCGCCGAACTTGATGACAACGATAATATTGGCCATGTCGAAAGGTTATGTCCATCAGAATCATCCTGACCGTTCTCAATCGAGGACACACTCGTGCTCGTAAGCAAACAATCGTCAGCACCAAGATCTGATATTCTCTTCAACAACCCCTTTGTCAAATTAGCATTCTCGACCATAGTGGCCACAGTCCTAGGAGGAGCATTGTATTTCCTTCCTTCAGCCCTCCAATCGAATTGTAATGATGAATCATTAGCAGCATCCCAAACTTGCATCTCATCATAAGGTTGCACTCGACTTTGGTCAAGACAATCCCATGCACCGATCTTGTCAAGAAAAGCGACATTTGTCGGAGTTAGACTGCTTGCGCGATTTGAATATTGATCTGACGGAAGCTTCCATGATTGAGCCTTTGATAAATCTTGAGCTTCTATCAATGCACACTTCAAATGCGACGTTATAGGCGATGATTCTAGTCAAGTGTCAGATTCATCCAGAAGTCCAGTTCATGTCAAGCGTACTTAGAGCTGATAATAATGCTAGACCAACGGGACCTCCTCCAACCGTGACAATATCATAGATTTCCGGCGTAGCTGTAGTACTCTGAAATCTTCGTAATGACCTCTGTGTGGCCCTCCTACATGACCGACAGATGTAGTTGACAGATTGTGGTTTTATGATGGGTGGCATGATAATCTTGACAGAAGTGATGGATGTTCTAATAAATGGTGTTGAATTGATAGTACTACTGAGAGACCGAACGACTACATACGCCAAGCAACGCAAGACTGCACTGCAAGTTTCCACGCGCAGTCGTACTATTTTCTCCAGCAAAAGTCTTCAATGTCATCGACGGTGACGACGACTGAGTATTTTACTGCTGAAAAACTTGTGCATGAGTGTCTCCTCATTAATCAATTGTATTGATAGCAGCCATCTCTCGGAATCTCCATGTCTGTCATAACAGAAAAATCGAGCCTTCGCAGCATTAAGACAAACAATCCGCATTCGGTTGTGAATGTTTCATCGATTGATTGAAAGATTGTTAAAGTTACCTTATCAGGAAATGGATCTTACCATTCCGAAAATGTCGGAATGATTTGCTCCACTGATGAAAATTCGTGTCGTTAGGGTTAGAGAATTCTCGAGGTTGAAACATTGCGATATTTCCCGTTTGGGATATAGGTTTTTCCACATTGGAAAGGACAGCATCACTGCCATTTTCCTTAGTGTATTATCGCGCGTGTCGGTGAAGGATGCCTGAACGCATCAATTGGAAGTGATTTTTGAAAGTTCAATAATCGGTTAGTCAGTGCTTCTCATCGATCTGTTCTGTGTGTGTGTTCAATATGTACTCACACTCTTCACATTGTCATTCCTCTACAATTTGGAAGGATGATGATTGATGTGACAACGGACTGATGATCCCAAAGATACGCTGAAGCTACCCAGTCTAGGAGCAAGTGCTGCAATCATCAGATACTTGAGATCAGGCTAATAGTACTGTAGCAAATGAGAAGCATCTTCTGAAAAACAAGTATAAATCCTGAAATGTTCTTTGGTATCTATTTACTGCGCTTTAACATTGCAATATCTCTTTGCTTGATTACCTGCTTGTCACCGACCAGCAGTGACATGCATTATTTACCTTGGATATCATACACTCTCAATCAAATCAATACATGGATATAATGTAAAGCTCATCATCACACCGTCACTTCTCCGGAGACCGGTACAAATCGTCAAAATGCCTTCAAGAGTACACGCATCCTTCACCTCCATTCATCATCTCAAACTCTGTGGAAATGCAAGCAAAACATCAGAGAGCCCCCAGTCATTGCGCTTCATTCCAAAAGCCCGTCTAGGTCTTCATAAGTCGTGGATAAGAAATATAATCCAATCGTCTCTCTTCGTTTCGATCATCTCATATAGAGTACTGACATATCTCATACATTGTTACTACTGCCTGGCCGACTATCATGCGTTTCTGGCTTGGTGTTTAATTGTGTTGGAGGAGGTGGAGGCTCTCGATGACTCGCCAATAACCGATCTGACGGACTTTCAGCACCTTGCGAATGTGTGTCTTCTGGTTCGGTAATGCCTGATCGAGGGTTATCTTCTGTTGATTCACCCTGCTGTCGCGCTGAACGTCTCTTCCCACTAGACCCTTCATCACCAAAATCAATTCTCCTTGAGGGAGTCTGTAAGATCGAGGCAATTGCTTCTCCACCAGCACTAGCTTCCGGTCCTGGTGTACCGGTCGATGCGCGAAACTTCTTGGTCGCGCGCTTCTTTGGTTGATATACCTTGCCCTCCGCAGCTAAAGCTCTGTCACGTTCTTCGGCTTCCTCCTTGCTCGGACGACCTCGTTTCTTCTTGATTTCTTGAGGAACTTCTGGCGCATGTGCTCGAAGTAGCACAGGACCTTCGCCATTAGTCACTGAGGGACCAGGAGAATCAGTGGATCTTGGTAGACGAGGTTGTAATTGACGTGGTTGGCCATGAAAAGATTCTGGTTCCGGGTATTGTCGTTGAATAGGTACTGCAGGTGCGATATTAGGATTATGAGCGAATGTGATTGGCATCTGTGGTGGTAATGGTCTGCTTTGTAATCGAAATGGTCTGGACATGTCTTCGAAAATCATTTGACATTGATGTACTGATCGCCCTAAACAAAAGTTAGTGCAATGTAATTGCTTATATTACAGACTACAACGAACCTCGCGGAAGGGCCATGTCGTTCCATTTCGGATGTATTTGATGATCGACTATGACTTGGAGGAGGAACAGTGGTAAATCAGGAAAGGCGCTTTGTAGCACATTTACAAGTAGGTCGACCTAATTATTAAGATCGAGGTCAACATATGACGCCCGAAGCTGTGATACAAACACATACCTTCTCTGAAGGCGTCCAGGGAACATTAGGTGTATATGACATGGGTGACTGTACAGAAGAGCGCCAGCTAGTATGATATCGAAAGTATAGACGCGACACGCGATCGCGACAGCATTCGACACAAATTCATCAGTTGGATTGGTGGGTCATTGGAGTAAAAGAATGAATGACAGTTGACAAGGAGAGAGGACTGAGATGAGATGTGGTGTAGTATGGGGGGTGGTGGGAGGGTTAGGACAGGACAGGACAGAATAGGACGAGATGGGATTAATGACAGATGTCAATGGATGCCATTTGGGATTTTGTGGCAAGGTATAGTCACAGCAGCAGCAGAAGTAGCAGCAGGGTACCAGGGAATAAAATGTCCGATGATTAGCTGCAAGGTGGGATAGACTCGTACCAAACAGGTCATCAGCAGCAGCAAGAGCAGCCAAAAAAGACACATCTGAGCTTGAAAGTGGTGAAGAAGAAGGTCAAGGCTTATCCACAATAGCTCACAAGCGCGACGAGGCGGCGACGGGACAGAAACGGTGGCATAGCGGCATATCTCGTAAAGGAAAGTTAGCATGTCGCCATCTGACTGGTGCTTCCGCTCTGCACCGGTTGGCGAAACGAGGAAGATGAGCATGAGGATCGAGAGGAACGAGAGGTCGGAAAGAGAGTAAACTTAGAGAGGGAGTGGAGGGGGGACCCCTGTGTCGTCTGGTAGTCCAGTACTGATTAGTGTTGGAGCTTGCCACTGATGGCCAGCCATGTGGTACTCATTCTTGTCCGAAGCGTATGCTGCTACTGCTGCTGCTGCTGCTCGTACCAGGACAATCTTTGTGTGTTCCATCTTTCATCTCTTTTGCTGCAGTCAGCGGGAGATGAGAGGCATGCACGACGAAGTGGTTACCGAACTCTTTCTCCTCCTCCTGCAGCCGACTTGGTGCCTTTCGAGTTTAGTTCGCGCAGGAAAAACGGGCTTGGAGGCACACCAGTGTCGTGGTGGCCGCCGAACGCAGCTGCAGTATTACCTGCGCAATTTCCCACTTGTCCCTGTTTGTCCTGCATCGTGTCAAATTGCTATCCGCAACAAGATAGCAACAACTCAACTGCTCGGCATGTCAAGGAAACTATGATGAAGTTTGATTGTTACTCACCTAATAATGCGTACGTGTGGAAATGGAAGAGAAATCGTATACGCCATCCAATCCCATCACTAATCCCCCCGGTGGAGATTCCGTCAATCGAATCATTGTCCTTCCCGGAAAACCGCGTCGGTCATACCGTACCCTTGGTATGTACCCCTCGAATCAAAGCACCGAACATGCTCAAGCTTTGTATGTCCGAGCCCTGAAGATGGATCTCATCACCTTTTCATCACAAACGTTCTTTGCACCGTCCTTAAACAGCATTGTATAACGGTCATGACGTTTCGGACACGAACAATTCGCGAGGTCCATACTCGATCGGGTCGATTATGTCAATACCGCTTATGGCGTACCTTATCAAGTCCGGTGTAGATGGAATATGGAGTCTTTCCAACAATGGATACTGGGTAGATGAGACCGCCACGGATGCAGTGGTCTTCTACCTGGAGTGGATTGAGAATACAATAATCAAACATTCAATGATTCAATCTTCATTTATTTGCACGACATAATCTTGGGACTTGATCATTCTTATAGTCCTCTTGACCGCTATTTCCGAGTCTTGGATTCCACATTGAAGCTGACGGCATTGAGACGCTTACGCTTCGTCGGGCATACATGCGTTGACAGTACCATGCTTCTTCCTATGAATCTCTTCAATTCCAGTTAAGGACCCGGCTAACAACGCGTCTATTTTGTGGTCTTTCAATCAGAGTTCCACAAATCTGGTGGGTTTTGGCATCAAGAAGATGGTAGTGGATCTCTTGTGAAGAAATGGCTTTGGGCACAGACATATTGAAAGTGAGGCAGCCAGAGGCCCAGCCCCGACTCCCCCCAATTAGGACATGGCTTTAATAAGATTTGTCGCCATGAAGATTGCATGATCAACAAACTTTCATGTCGGACAGTTGCTAATTTCTCATATGGATCTATTTATTCACTTCTCCATTGTCTATAGTATTTCCGTTTTTAGGGATCACCATCGGACGGGTAGGAGTGGGTATGATACCAACGACATGGTCATTGCCTTTTTCGAGACGGAGATCGATATTGCGCACACCATGTTTGAGCCTCTTAGTGGCCTCCAATGATGACTAAACGATGAGCAAGATATTCGTCAGATATTCTCTGAAGTCCTGGCAAAAATTGTTTTCTCACATCATGAACAGTCATAGTCATGCCAGCGTAGATGGAGTCAACTTTCCTTAACGACTCATCCCTCTCTCAAGTCCCTCAGACGTTCACTGCAGTGTTCAGAAATCAAAATGGGGGGGCCTCAGGTAAGTCAAACAGTAATCCGCCAAGCGTAGATCGCACCACTATGTCACTACCCTGCACCACGCATCAGATCAAATCTTTGTTTACCCCCTCCTGTGTAATATTGATTATAGAATCGCAATACCACTGAAATCACCTACACCACAAAATGTCGCACTCATCGCAAAGCGTACCAACCGTAACGGCAAACATAGCAGGGAACAAACAACAAGTAAATCTACGCGACTACCTAAATCAGCGCGTCGCGCCATTCTTAAAGAAAGCTATACACGAAAGCTTGGAGACAGAGTACGTACAACCACCACCGCATCCCACCTCCGAATAAGACGATATAGCACAGTACAATAAGATGTGTTCTCGCTAATACTAATGTAATCTAACAGAGCCGAATTCCCTCTGCAATGGCTAGGCGAACATCTAATCCAACAATCAATTCTCTACGAAGGAAATCCAGATCGAACTAATATAAGGGAACGGTTCCAGTATAAGCATGACATACCCTCGACGACCTCGACGACAACAACAACGAAGGAATCTGTTCCTACGAGTGCGGTCAATGCGGATGATACGACGGTGATAACGTCGTCGTCGGCGGTCAATGGAAATGGAAACAGAAATGAGGAGGCAGGGGATGCTGTGGTTTCGTCTTCTGGTGCTGATGGTAGTGCTTCGACGAACCTGAATGTGAATGGGATGGGAGAGGGGGAGGAAGAAAAGGAGGCTTTGAAGACGGAGGAAGTGAGTCGTGATACTGAAATGGGTGGTACTACTTGAGAAGTTAAAGCTATATCTCAAGATCCCTCGCTCAATATAAGTGAGGATGGAAATGTTGAGGATACTTCACACTGAGCTGAAACAGGAGGAAGGAACTCCACAACACGAATAGTCTGGCAGGAAGAAGTCCAATGCAGAGATCATGATGCGATCGCTTACAGCGTCTCTGTTCTCTTCGTTATACTCGGGACACGCCTCCAGCCAGATAAGATACACACTTGTCTAAGCATCTACTTGCATCCAACCACCAACACCAAGTATACCACCATCCTCACTATCAGCATCCATACTCCATCTTCGTATCGAGCAGATGTCAAGATCACTCCTAAACCCGGCCTCATACATCTCCATACCAGTCCAAGCAATCATAGCAGCATTGTCAGTACACAACGCGACAGGAGGAAAGATCAAATCAACGTCCCCAAATCCACGAATATCCAATATGGAGCGAAGAATATAGCGCAGGAAATCATTCGCCGCCACACCACCGCTGACGACTAAAGTCGGTATCGAGATTCCGTCATCCCTCAACATCTCTAGAGCAATAATGACCCTGGAGCTCAGGTGTTCAAATGCCGTCCCGAGCGCCGTTCGAGCCAACAAAAGTCTTTCATCGGAAGACATGGTCTCAGCCTTGACTGCATCCTTAAATATTCTCTCCGGTCTAGTCGCAATGCTCGAAAAGCTAAAAGACAAATCTCTCGTCTGCGCCAGAGGAGCATGAATCTGCCATCCGTATTCATTGACCGGTCTATCGATCTCATCGGCCCGTCTCTTCGGTATATTCCAGTGTCTGAAATGGTCTGGGGATGGAAACGCGTATTCCGACAGGTGTTTCGCATATGCCGTGTCTTTGATTACTTTGGCCTTGAGATCATCAGGTAAGAGCAAGCGACCGATTTTATCTAATGCGTCTCCGATTGCGATGTCGGCTGTTGTGGCTAGGATCTTATGTGTGTTGAGTTCTGTTGAGTGTAGTAGCATTGTATGGCCTCCGCTGACGAGAAGAGTCAAGAAGGGGAAAGTAGGCTTTAAATCCGTCGTCTCTGTCATTTTATTACCTTCGTTTCCTTTTTCGTTCTCCGTTTCATTCTCATCTCGTTTCTCTTTCTTTCTTCTACCGTTCTCGTTTAAAGCATACACCAACCTAGGCGTCAGAGCATGAGCCTGCATGTGATGAACACCCAGTAAAGGAATCCCCCACGCAACAGAAAGTCCCTTCGCCGTATCTAATCCACAAGCCAAATTACTCCTCATACCAGGTCCCCTTGTAACGGTGATGAAATCCGGTTTCTGTCTCGTTAGACCATCTGGTCCTGTGATCGTTTTTCTAGGATCGATTTCTCCGAGAGTGGAGGTTGTGCTGGAAATCGTAGATGTAGATGGAGATGTAGACGGAGATGTAAATGGAGACGCGAATCCAGACTTAACGACAGGCAATGAATTCAAAGACTTGGAAATCAATTTCGCCAAATTCTCCCGATGACTCTGCAATGCTTCGAGCGGATGAATACCACCTAAACCCGTGTTCTTCACTGTGATTTTCTCATGGAAATGCAATTCAGCATGAGTTTTAGATATTGCCGTTGATGTTGCATTCTTGTCTTCATCTCCATTTGAACTAGTACCCTTATCATCGGGATCGATATCGTCGAGAATAGACCTCTTCTCCAGAATAGCGACACATGTGTCGTCACAAGAAGTTTCGATCGCCAAAGTTAGGAGATTCCTTCTGTTTCCGTAGCTATGTCTATAGCTATGGCTATGCGTGTGTTTGAATCTATATCCTGTCCTTCGAATAGGAGAGGAGAATGGGGAATTGAAATTACAATTGTATTCTTGTTGGTTCGTTGTAATAGCGGCAACAGTGGCGCTGGCAGAAATGCTAGCTTTCTGTAAATGATATCTTCGATCTAGACTGGAATGACTATGATGACGGTAATAGTGATGATAATGTTGATGATAACGATTGAGTAAGCATAGCTTGCTTAAATCTGACTTTATACTCGTCGTTGTTGATATTGCCGTGAAGATACTTTGTCTTCTTCCGTTCTTGATGCAGATGTGTAGCATTCGGAATAGTGAATTGAGAGCAGAGCTGACTTGGAAATGAGTAGACTTGATTATGATGTTGGTGAAAGAGACGGAACGAGTTACATTAGATCATGTGAGACTGTTGCTCGAACACTACAGCCAACTAGCAATAGTTCTGTTCTGGATTTCAAATCAGGATTGAAGCCAAATATTTGGAGTTGGTTTTCAAGCGAAGTATATAACCTGTAAAGAATGCTGGGTGTTACCGAATGATGATTCTGAATCGAATAAACGAGCGGACGAATGAATCGAGGATGGATAATGGGACAATTGGATAGAAGTATTGTGATACGTAAGGGTTAATGGAGCAATACTACAAGTAGTAGTCAGTGGAAGAGTCGTGCTGGATCGAGGTACTATCAAACGTTCTGTAGGCCTTGGCAGACCTGGTCGTTATGACTAGAGATAATAATATTAGAACACTCATTGCTGAGATCATGGACTTTTTCAAAATCGATGGGGCATTGAGATAGATTACTACTGGTGAGGATGTCACATCAGGTCAGACCTTCTCGTTGAAGAAAGTCTCTAGTTGTTGAGCACAGAATACTACAATATCTCAAGGAACAGCAAAACCATACCCGATAATTGAACGACAAGTTTAAAGATAAGATGAATTCATGCTCTTATTGAATTAAATAGAATGCTCGAACTCCGTTTCCCCGTTTCTCCAGTTGCTGTATCCGTGTGTTCATATTCATGTTCGTAACCGTAAGTATTTCACTCCTGAACTCGTCCCTAGAGGAGTTTCCGAGCAAAAGAAAGGTAATACCACGATTGAAGATAAGGTATCCGTGCCGTGAACCAAGAAGAGTCAAGCAAACAAATCATCTCCCATACTAATCGAGGCACTCGTTATCGCATGTTGTCCATATCCTCCATTCCCACCAAATAAAACCCATAGAAATGTACGCATCCCTTGTTCTTCATTTCTCTTCTCGTTGCCTGACACATCAATACCTGAACATGTCTCAAACAGGCAGCAAATCCTCAATTCAAAATCCACTCATGAAATTCATGTAGAGAATCACTATGATTCATCTGAGAATGAAGAAGGCATGCCTCCCAGACGACTCAATTGTGTGCAAGTTCATTACAAACTTGCTCACTTTGAGTCACCTATTCTTCGCTCACGCTTTGATAGCACCGACTTTTTCGTTCGTCGCTCCTATAGCTCCAATTGTTCTTCCGCTCTTCTCTGTTCGTGGCTTGTAAATTGCGTCTTGATTTGTCATTCTCCTTCCTAATGCTCTCTCAACCTTTGCGCCTAAAGCGAGTTTACTCAAAGTATCGCTCTTCTGTTCTGTTGGCTGATATCTTTGTCGTGACAGAGGTTTGTTTTCCAAACGGTCCAAACCTTTGGTGAGATTCTTGATTTCTTGCATACCCAGACTTTGAGTACTATCGGATGTAGCGGAGTGTGTGGTATAATCTGAAGTGAAGGAAGGAGAGTAATTAGAGCTGGAACTGTAGCGTTGAGAAGCGCGTTTGTTTGAGATGATCTGGGAGTGTCAATCAGTACGAATTCGACTTTCGAAGAAGCTTGAGGCTGTATTGGGAATTTGCATCAGCTTAGAGATGGGTAGGTAAGACATACACTGGGAGCCATGATTGGGCGTTCTGAGTCTATAGATCGTCGCGTCATCGTGGAGTAAGAAGAAAGAAGTTCGAACAGAGTTTTTTCTATCGCAGGGAGCTTTGACACTGGATGTCTGTGTGTTTCGATATCGCGGTCGCGATGAGGTTGATGGTGTCACAGACAGATACGGATTAGGGAACAATAACCACGACCCAACTCCCTGACGATCAGGGATTTTGTCTATGGTAAGGGTGATAGATCAGACAAGGCCACGATATGAATTGAGATGAACGTTCAGTATCTCGAGTACTTTAATCGAGTGAGCAGTAGAGGGGACTGAGTTGTAGGGAAAGGTGCAGAGAGATAGTCTGTAAGTAGAATGGAGATTGTGGAGTGAACGAGTCAATAATCAGTCGGGGCCACGATGTCGGACGAAGAAGTGGCGTGCCATTTGTCCCCCAGGTGGTCTAGCTCAGTTAAGGTGGACACCTGATCATCTTTCTCTTCTCGTTCTTCCTCTTCCTTAGTCCACTGATTTGGTTCCAAAAATAAAGACCACGAGGAGAGGCCGCTGCATGACAGGATCTGGCCTGAAGCATCTTTGACTATTGTTTCTGCTTGTTCTCCTCTGACGAATGATCCTTGTCAGCTTTGTTGCCGCACCTTGTTACAAGGTACATGAGTGTAAGGGAAACCTCCTATTGTGATGCCATGCACTTTTTCACGCTTATTTCCCACGTGGGAGGATGAGGTGGAACAAAGCTACCTTGTTCCTCAACTCCAGGGTGGAGACCTTGACACGACATACTGGGTCGATCCTCTTTTGTACCATTTCGTTGCTTCAGGGTAATCCTCATGATTATCTGGTCCCTACTGATGTGCCACCATCAGACTGAAGGATTCTTGCTTACGTCTCCTCTCAGCGTCTTGAATCACACCGATCGAGAAGCAAACTCACTCGGGCTGTCACACTGTTCTCGATTGGTACTGATACAAGCATGATTCGTCTAGAGCTCTAAGCAAAATTGCTCTTAGCTACAGAATGGAGTAGAGGTCCTTCCAGCGCCATGCCAACCAGGAATATCAGCCTCAGTATGGACCCCGAATCCCGTCCTTCATCCTTTTCATCAAAACATTCACGTGTCATGTAAACCAGTATTCACTCCAGTCTTGAGCCCACTCATGCAGAGAGTTTGTAAATCCCCAAGTTTTTGCCAACCAGAGCGCCACACCACTGACAACTCCAAAAC
Organism: Camptophora hylomeconis; assembly: GCA_032357745.1. Lineage (NCBI taxonomy): Eukaryota > Fungi > Ascomycota > Eurotiomycetes > Chaetothyriales > Chaetothyriaceae > Camptophora > Camptophora hylomeconis. The sequence continues at coordinate 219,255 of JAOTMB010000025.1, read as the reverse complement.
TGCCAATGATCTGCAGAGCAATCCATCCTCTCGTTCGTGCTGTATCTTGCCATCGTAGGAGTCCAAGGGGATCATGCACCTCGCTCCTAGCCAAGTTGGAATACATGTACCTTCGCTTCCCGTCAGACCTGATTATGGCATGTGAAGGGTCGACCGAAACCACCTGTCCTTCACGAATCTCCTCTCCCATTCTCTGGACCAGCCAGAGTGCTCGCTCGTTGCGTGCAATATTCTCATAACGCTCGCGTTCTCTTTGTAGACTCAACTGCAGATCCGTCGCCCACTTGGATAATCTGATCTGCGCGAGATGCTCCTCGCGTTGAGAATGATCAGCCACCTTTGCTAGCGCATAGCTATTGGATGTATTAAGTGATATCTCCGACGTCACGGGCACGAGTACGCCCGAATGAGACAGGGATGTCTGGAATGGAGAATTTAGTGTAGAGGGCTGAGCCGAGTGTACAGAGGGTGATGGTGTGCTCGTGAACCTTGGCTCCGAAGCGTACCATGTGACCAGCTTCTTTGCTGTAGTGTGTCGGAGATATGCTACCGTATTAAGATCGAACAACCTCTCGACAAGTATTGCAAGCTCGGATGGGATCAGAGGTTGTACATATTCTGGTGACATCAGTAAGGAAGCATCCATGTTGTCTATATCTGGGCCATTAGCTGACGAGACGCAGTACGGAGCCACAATTTGAGGCAAATTCTCTGAGATTGGAGATGCAGAAGAGAGGGGCGATTGAGAAAGAGAGAGTCCAGTTAGACCTGGTGTTGTTTTGAGATCCGAGATCTGAGTTGGTGAGAGTAGGTCCGCCTTGCTTATTAAGGGAATGACATTGCATAGATGAGACATCTGTCTTATACGTTCGCAATCCTTTTGAATGTTATCTAGAGTATGTTAGAGATCGAAGACTTATGGAGAAAGAGACAAACCTTGTGTGATGAGATAGAGTACAACATCGACTTGTGATCCTCCTTTCCCACTGAGCAGACCCCTCAGGTCAGTGCCAGGGGTATTGAGGCTCCTGATGGTCTTCAGAAACTGATTCTCAAGGTATGGTATTACCCTGTCTGTTCTTCCAGAGTCCAGCATATCGATGAAGCATATATTTCGTTCCAATACTGAATCACCCATACTCTTCCGTCGCCTCAACACTCGACTCTCATCGATCTCTGACCACCAAGAAGGGTATGGTTTGGTACTTGCATATATCTCATTTATCAACGTGTCGTCTTGTGTGATGGATCCTTGCTTCAAAGGGGAACCCGATGTCAACGGATCGACGTGAACGATATCTTCACACAGCTGGACGATAGATTTGATCAAGGAGGTTCGACCACAACCTGCGAATGTCAGCAACCGAGAGATCACATGGGCAATTGATCCCTACCTTTCGTGCCGGCTACCAATATCTTGAATCTGTCTAATTGCTTGCCTCGTGCTGTAAAAGGACGTCTGCTGGGCATCTTGATACTAGGCATGATAAGCTGAGGTACGCTATCCTGTATCTCGGGCTGCTGTTGTTCATCTTGTTCTTCATCACTAGAGGTTATAGCTTGACTTCCAGTGTCATCCAGAATAGAATCTCCATCAGATCTTTGCAGGGATCTTGACGAAATGGATTTTGGACTGCCTGGGAATGATACATCTTGTGAAGGGAATGGTGATTGAGTCGAAGTACTGGTTAGCAATGGAGATTCTGGGTGCGATATTGGTATTAATACAGTTCTAATGTCTTCGACTATTGTAGGTTTGATAGTAGATCTACGTCTACTATCATTTCGCGTGTCAGGTTGACGATGCTTGGGCAGACATTGTCTCGATTGCCTGTTGGCTTCTTCCAACGTCTCTTTGAGAGTTTGAACGGGAGAGTTGTCATGCTCAGTCGTATCGACCGTGGATTGAGGAGGTACGTAGAGGTCCGGATCTTGTGTTAGGAAGAAGGTCGTAGGTAGAGCGCCCTCGCCTGCGGATGAATGGCGAGATCGACTGTTCGTATCGATAGAGCCGCCTGGCCTCATCTTGTCGAAAACCAGGCTACACACTTCTGAGTAGTTATTACTGGTAGCATTACACTTCACCAGTAATGCATTATAGGTCGGTGAGATTGAGACGAGGCTAGAAGGGATAACAATGTCAGCTGGGTGACCGCCTATGCGGCTGTTCACGTGGGGTTGTACCATGATCTACGTCAAGATCTCCGAATACAAAACCCCCCTTCGCACGAGGCTCTAATGAAGAGAAAACGAATCTGTGTGACCAAGATCGAAGGACATCTGTGTCATTCCTATCACAATGAATAGCTATAATACATCTCCGCTAGAACTCTATCGTGCTTTTGTTCTGGCACGCTGGCAAATTGCCGGCAGAAGCTGGCGACCCATTTTGACCTGTGATCCTCAAGTAAATACATCTTTCTCCTGATAGAGCATTTTCATATCTCCCCTTCCACAATATAAGGACACCGCACCGGAAACCTTGGCTATGCTGTAAATAATCATCAAAGACTGACAACACATAGTAAACTTTTCCAAGCGCTGGAGAGAAGATGTGCCGCGACATTGCGCAACAACATCTTTGACCACCTTGGTACTGGGAATCGTGCGATGTATTAAGAAGCAAGATTCAAGAACTGATCGTTGCAAAACACAAATCCGTCACAGGACAGATCAGAAGAGATCAAGCCCGCTTACACAGCTTGAGACTGACCACGACCCTTTGGAGTCACGTTGCCGGATTTGCCACCTCTTTGTTGAAAGCCTCCTCTACCTTCTTTCTGGAAAGCACCTCCCTGACTGTTAGTTCGGCCCTGACCTTGCATGCCACCGCGGCCGCGACCGGCATTGCTACCTCCTCGAGCGAAATTGGCGTTATTACCTCCGTAGGCGTTGGGTCTTGGTCGGCGTTCTTCAATCACAATTGATTCGCCATTGACTTCATGGGGGTTGGCAGTGACAGCTGCGGTATAACCAGCTGTGTCGGCAAATTCGACAAAGGCGCAGTTCTATGTCTGTCAGCAATTGATGCATGTGTCACAGATGGTAACTTACTCTCTGTCGTGATACATCGTAATATTTCAACTCTCCAAAGCTTTCCAGGACTCGTCGCAATTCTCGAGCATCAATCTTATCACTCACGTTCTTTATGTAAGCATGAACGATACCTTCTGCAGCAGGCTTGGCCTGTGGTCCTTTAGCTTTCTTGCTGTGCTCAGCAGTTTGCCATTCGTCACTTTGAGCAGCAGGTGTTGACGTAGGCACGGCAGTAGCTGGGGCAGCAGTGGGTGTTGCAGATGTCTGAGATACTGGTTTGTTCTGTGCTGCTGGTGCCGGACGTTGCGACTTTGGCTGGCTGGGAGCTGGAGTTGTTGTGGGCAGGGCAGGGATGGCGGGTTTGCTAGTACCAACAAGACTTGCCCAGGTCTTTTTAGCTGGGGGTGCTTGTGGCTGCTCCGATGTAGCTTCAGGAGCAGTCTTTGGTGGTGTTTCAGCTTCTGGGGTTGGTTCGGGCTCTTGCGGTTGCTCAGTAGCAGAGACAGTAACAGGTTGTTCAACAGCAGGCTCTTCAACCTCTTCAACAGCCTCCTCTGTTGCAGCGACCTCTGGTTCAGTACCGTTGACCTTTTCCTCTTCAGCTGCAGCGGGCTCTTCACCTTCTTCTGATTTCTCATCAACCACGGCTGCGACCTGTTCAGTGTTTACTGTCTCTTCAGCTGCTTTAGTCTCTACGGGCTCCTCCACCTCAGCTGTAGGTTCGATGGCTGGTGTAGATTGTTCGGCAGGCTGATCTTCGACAATCTCGTCCTCTTCTTCGTTCAGGTATCGGAAGATGTCATTAAGAACGAAATAGCCGTTTGGCTGAGTGGCGAGAACGAATGTTTGAACGAATTTATGGTGCGGTTGAGACTTGTTGGATAACTCTCCAATAACTTGAACAACGATGTTGTCAAAAGAAGATTGGGAGTCGACATTGAGGACGCGAACCTTGCAATCTTGGATATCGAGAGCCTTGATTTTCTCGCTGATGGCCTGTTGATGGATCAATCTTTGATGATTCTAAACTTTCGAACATGCTTACCTTTGTACCAACAGCAGGAACAACCTTTTCGGCCTCGATTCCAGTAACAAGCTGAGACTTCTTGGAATAGAACAGATGTATTCTCTCGGGTGTCTTTGAAAGGGTTGTGTAATATTGTTCGACAAAGTACCAGCCTATTTCTTGTGGATCGGCCTTGTTCTGTTGTGTGTTTGAAGCTTGAGATGATGAAGCGGCATGAGACGGTGTAGATGCTGCGAGTTCAGCAGGTTGATTGAATTGCGAGTCGTAGACACCATTCACGTTTGAAGCTTCAGTAGCCATGATGACTGGGGAAATCTCGAAGTCCGAAGGAAATTAACAAAGTGTACCAGCAACGAGCTTCCAGATGGTATCTTCAGATTCTCGAGCGCGCAAACACTTCGAAACTCGACCGAATTGCGATAAAACTACCGAACGATGCGTTTGATGGAAATCGAGCTGAGCGCACACGAATGTAAGATGATGTCTGCGGGGAGGCAGGGTTTTTTTAGGCAGCAGATGAGGTTGGTATCACTGCGAGATTTGGCAGAGTTCTAGCTAATGAGAGATTTGTAGGATGGACTGAGAATTAGAGTGAAAGTAATGAAGAAGATAGGTGAATTAGCTGTTCAGTGGAGCGTGAGTGGTAGAAAGGAAATGTGCAGACTGCGCCGGATGAACGACTCCAAGTTGAACTTGGCATTTACACTACCAAAAGTTGCTCGGACTATTTATTTGGAAATCATACGTAATCTTCAAGTCAACACCGCAGAATGTATTAATGGACTGTATTTGAGCTCATATCGTGCAGCGCATATGGGTAATTGGACAAAAGAATGGATTTAATTAATTGTAACTCTGTCTGAGTCCCTTCAACGCCATACACGGCTGACATAAAACACAAGTACCAAAAGTAGCTATGCTAATCCTGCATCTTGATGTCCTGCTTGGGTATATTGCCCAGATTCTTCAGCAGATATGAGCGTTTGAAATAGGTGTTCGGATGAACGATCGTGTCGAGCTCAGCAGGTCCCCATATTCCTTCATCTTTGACTTTCTTCAACTCTGACTTATGTGCCCACTCAAAGACTCTATTGCACGCGATATGAAATCTCTTTTTCTCGACATCCTCTTTGACATTCTTCAAGACCTCTCGATCGTGTACACCCGTGGTTTGAAGCATACTGGTCAGATTGTCCACACTGAAATGACGATACGGGCACCCGTGAGCTTCTCCAGTACCAGGTGGGTGTTCTGTCAAAATCTTCTGACACGAATATGGTGAATAACCACGTCCTCTTCGATTAGCATCACCTCCTACATCTCCGTAAGAATGTCGGACATTGTATCTATACTCCTTGTTGAATGTGTCATCCGTCATGTTCTTGAAAGATTGTCTCCAGAACACCAAACAGTCCTCCAAAGTCAACCCTATACCCTTCAAGAAAAGAGTATATTGTAATCGCCCGAAATGCTTTAAGTGATTGTTTTTGCGCAGGGTCACATGTAAATGTTTCATGCATAGTGGAAAATGCTGTGACAGATTGTCGATATTGCCTGCAGAGATCTGAGCTCCATTGAGTGAATCATCCGACTCGGAGAAAGATGCGTCCGGAGCAGCAAAGTTCTTGGACAAGTGGTTCAATATTGGCGACAATCGATCGTCTTCGTCCAACCTGGGAATTGCACGCGCCGTTAACTCCAGTCCCTTCTCAAGCCTCGTTGTAAATTCTGTCATGATCATCGATGGTTGTTCTCGCATAGGCACATATGCTTTGCCTTTTCTCACGAGCACTTTACGATGTTCGACAAGTTCGGGAACTTTTGTCCAGTTTACTTTGAACCAATTCTCATCCTCGAGTCTTCTCAGACCTGGTGTTGCAGCCATTAATGAGTCGCCCAATTCTCTTTTCTCTTCTTCTGCAACCACGTTCCAGTCCAAGCTCAAACTTTCGACGAAACCTCTTCGCTCAGAGCCGTCATCTTGTTGAAAGCGTAACTTGAACAGCATTGACTCTACACGAACAAATCTGCGACGCAGATCTTCTGTGCCCGAAAATGCCAGACGTAGAATAAAATGCGAGTAATGGTCCTTCTTTCGCTCCTCTCGCAGACGGCTGTCTATGATACCGCCAGCAGCGGCTGAGTTTGCCGAAAGGGGTAGGTATTTTTTGAGTAGTGGTTCGATATGTGCTGCAGTTTCCTGTGGTGATCTATTTCTGAATGAGCATGACTCGATCTCAGCCAGCACTGCAAGGAGATTAGCCTAATTCACGCGTACCGATCAAGAAACTGACCTCTTAATCTATCAATTGCCCATGTCTCAAACTCCTCCAGGCTGATTTGTGCTGTGGGTGGTACATCATAGAAGGAAAGTCGGAAGGGATAGTCGTTCTCTTGATATGTCGCAGTTGTAAACTGTTGTTTCTTATGATCTATCCGCTTCTTTTTGGCCTCCAGTCTTGTTCCTGCTTTAATCATCTTGAATGAGCTGTGTTGTGGTGTATGCAAGCGTGAAAGTTGTGATTGTGTTGTAAGTCGCGCAATTCACCACAGTGACGAGGTCGAATAACGCGTTAATTGATTTGCACGCGACGAGGCTGTACGCCGCCAGCCACCTCGGCCTCGTCTCGAAGTTTACCGTGCAGATCATTCGCGCGGCTCATGACAATTTCCGACATGGTATCTTCTTCTCACAATCAGCGATTAATAACCCTGCCAAATCTGATTGCAACGCAATCGGCTAATATGTCATGGAAGCTCCTTCAGTGACATTCCAGTATGCAATATGACCAACATCTTCGCCTATACACTCCGATGAATTCTCTTTGACCGTGAATATCATGCGGGGAAGAACGGCGGCCACGTTCTCGGTCCTGTCGGCCTGACGGGCTTTGTTTTAGGCTCGGTGAATCTATGTCCGCCCGCCTCGGATTACCAGCATTTCGAGGTTCATTTGACCAAAGAAGTTCAAGCTGCGATAAACCTCCCACACCTTTGATACTCGAGTCAGAGGGACTGGTCCCCAGGTTCTTTTGATTTTCATTTCTTGGTCCTTTAGCATCCCTTCACAAGTCCTCAGCACGAGTCAGTATGGGCACCTAACAATATCTCCGTGGGAGCTGTGTGTGCTGGTTGCTTTACAAGCTACTCCATATTCCGAATGTTGCGCCCGTATGAAGTTATGACTGTTCGAGGTGCTGCGCAGAAGCTCAAGAGGGCCGCGCGAATTATTCTCATTGGGTAGGGTGACCCAATTAAGCCATATATTGTACCGTGCTGATATGGAGTAGTGCTCCTGGAGTAGGAAAGGGCACACAGACTGAACGGTTGATGCAGAGATACCCACAACTATGTTCGATAGCAACGGGTGATCTTCTTCGGAACAATGTGAAACAGAAGACAGCATTGGGTGAGATCAGCAAATTGCGATCATGGAGCTCGAAGCTGACAAAGTATGCAGGCCAGGAAGCATCGTCGTACATGAAGAACGGCAAGCTGGTTCCCGACCCATTGATGCTCAATCTCATCCTCTCCGAGTTGACTGCCAGAAAATGGATATCTACAGATAAGAGTAACGACGAAATCATCGCAGCGACGAGTGACAAAAGCCAATCGTCGAAACCCGCAGTCGAACCCTCAGACGATCCTGATTCATCCTTCATACTCGATGGATTTCCCCGAACAGCTCCTCAAGCGCAAGTCTTATCACGTATTCTTCCTATGAATCTCGTCTTTCAGTTAGTGACACCAGTGGACATAATATTATCAAGAATGGCGAACAGATGGACACACGCTCCATCAGGCAGAGTGTATAATGTTGGATTCAACGATCCAAAGATTCCTGGTAAAGATGATATAACAGGAGAGGATCTAGTACAAAGAGAAGATGATAGCGAGGCCACATGGCGCAAGCGACTAGCTACGTTCGATGCTACAAGTAATCCGCTCTTGGATTTTTACAGAGAAATGGACCCTAATATGGTAGTAAGGGTACAAGGGAACAGCAGCGATGAGATCTCCCCGCAGATATACTCTGAGATAGAGAAGCGATTTGGATACTAAGACAAACTGAACGAAGAGCAGGAGGACGATATTGGCAGATTGAATTACTCTGGAGGACGTATAGCAATAGCACACCGACATAGATTTATATGTAACGTATATACCCGCAGAAATGCAAAGATCACAAATGTTCACATATGAAGCTATCGCGTACGCACTGCACATGCATACATTTGATTCAGCTGACAGCTTGAAGAGCAGCCACAATCGTAGCTCAAAGCTCTCTAGACCAAGCCTGAACAAATACAAAGCAACCACGAACTAACAGATAAAATGATAGAATAGAAATGTACCCTCGCTGTTGATTTTCCAGACCCAATATAGAACCAAAAAGTCCCTAAAATCCAGATGCCCAGCAGAGGACTTGCTCTTTTCTTCGCACTTTCTTGAGAAAACAACCCATCGAAACACAAATCTCAGCAATGTGGAAAGTTAAATTGAGAGTGTCGTATATCATCTATGGGTCGGCGAATTGTTATGTAGATGAAGAAGAGAAGAGAAAGGAAAGTGGAAACGAAGATGCGAAAGATGTGAATTTGGAGGGAGATGAAATGCCAAGACTGTTTCCGATATGTTAAATGTGGGGCGGGGAGTGAGATGATGCAACGAGGATTATGAGAGTCGTGAACCTGAGGATATACTGTTACGATGCTTTGATAGTGTGGTTGTGTAGTATTATCATATCAAGACGCGACTCTAGATGATACTGAAGTTTTCTATCAGCTCAAAGCATATCTGGTTCCGACTTAATGAATTCAAGCCTCAACCTGAGATTTCGCCGGAGCATCCATCTCAACCACGTCCTCTGTTTTCTTCGATGATATCGTGTGTTCATATATGACAAACAGAACAGCTATGGCGATTCCGAGTCCAGCTAGTCCGATCCCCAGGTACATTGCTCCTCGATACCCCTTCAAAACATTGCGGCCGCCGTTGTTGACGTGGCTTTCTACTGTGCCAGCCATTCCTAGACCGATAGAGATGGAGTAGTTGACCACAGTGTTGACTAAGGACGCCGCGATTCCCTGATGTTTTCGCGACATGTTGTTGCTCATGATGATGCAGCCTGATGGGAAGGACATGTCCTGAAATGATCGTTAGCTTATGATATGGTACACGGATCGAGACTGATGCTTACCATTCCCCAGGGCGTGATGATACATGCAATGAATATTCCTGCCCAGTAGGTACGGTTCACAGGACAGGTAGCAAGAACAACAGCTCCTGCTGTGAATGCAGTCATCGAGATAAGCATAACTTTTCCTGGACTGATGATGCTCAGCAACCGGCCAGTAGCGAGCGCTGCACAGAAGCCGGATATTGCGACAGGGACGAAGTAAGCTGTGGCTTGCATAGGTGTCTCGTTTCGTAACACTTCCATGAACTGCCACAGGTAATATGCCCAGATTCCGAATGACGACCACCCAGCTGCTATACAGCCAAGAACAAACCCGGTCTCCTTAGACAACCCATGCAGTGGCAAGAGTGGACACGGCACCTTTGTTTCAATTACAAAAAATGCAGCGAGAAAGAGGAATCCGACAATGAGAATGACATACACGTATACCGTTGGCCATCCCACAACTGGTCCTTGATTCCAAGCAAAGTTGACGAGAATAAGGCCTGAAACTCCAGTCAATGTGCCAATGAGATCGAGCCTCTGAAACACACTATAATTGGAAGTCGAATCGTCTTCTAGAGCTGGAACACTAGGAATGAAGAGTACAGAGGCTCCCGCAAGAGCGAGGGCTGCAATTGCTGTAGAGAAATATGCCCAAGGCCACCAAGCCAACTGTCCGAACAAGCCCGAGAACACTGCTCCAACGAGGAAGCCACCAGGTGCAGTAGACCCAAAGATACTGAAAACCATATCCTTTCTCCTTCCTTGAGGATACGTTCGACCAAGGATAGCAAGCGCATTTGGCAGAAGACAGGCCGGTCCAATACCCTGCATCGCCCGGCAGATGTCGAACAGAATTTGACCAGAGTATACGCTGACACCCGCAATCAAAGACCATAGTGCGAGCCAAATCCACCCGAAGATGAAAACCTTGCGGTGTCCAAACAAGTCACCAAACCTTCCAGACGGCAGAATGAATGTACCAACCGTGAGACTGTATGCGGCAGGCATCCAAGAGAGGTAACTGGGTGACGTGATCCCGAAAGTCCTTCCGATAATATGCAGTGGTACTATTGACTGTGCAAGACAAGCTTGTGTGATTAGTTGAGCCATGCAGATTGTAGCGACGAATGCGATCTCACGCAGCAAGGACATAGGCGGCGCAGAGGGCTCCCGCAAATTCGATGCTGGTCGAGATAAACGTCCTCCATCCTGCTCCATGTCTTTTTCGAGAGAGCTTTCGTGTGATGACAAGGACATTGGTTTTATATTGGTATGCAAAGGTGGATTTGGGTTTTATTGCACCTCCTGCGTCGGGGATGTGTATGACTTGTTGAGAGTAGTCTGATGAGTCCGATGGAAGACATTGTGGATAGAGTGGACATCTTATAATCTCTTGAGCATTTCAAGAATTATGATTCAGCCACTTACCAAGTCGACGTTGTTGTTACTAACCCTGCGTCTGTGCCAGGGAGGCCTTACACACAGTCGGATCGGGCTATATGGTCTAAATCCGATCCGCCCCGCTCAACCGCTCCGCTCTTCGGCAAGGCCTATGGACGATGACCAAGAAACCTGCATCATAAGTGATGGCCATGCTCGAAAAGTGGTATATATACGATCATGTATAGTTGCAATGTAGGCTCTCCATCATCGAACCGCATCATCTCATTACCACTCGAGAAAACTTACACCGACACTTCCGAACCGTCAAAAGACCAACATACAAGATACCAAACCCACAATGCAAGCCCTCTACGCAACAAAGAACGAAAACGGCAACGTCGATCTCAAACTGACCGAGCGACCAATCCCAATTACGACCACAAACACCGTTCTCGTCAAGATCCACGCAGCATCCCTCAACCCAAGTGACGTCCTCAACGCATCCGGCGGCTTCAACCACACAACCTTCCCACGAATTCCAGGACGAGACTACGCAGGAACAGTCGAATCCGGTCCCGCAGATCTCATCGGCAAAGACGTATACGGAACCAGTGGAGATCTGCTCGGCTTCTCAGCAGACGGCACACATGCACAATACTGCCTGGTCCCCATAGACTCAATTGCCCCCAAACCATCGAACTTGACATTCGCACAGGCCGCTACGGTCGGTGTACCATTCACCACAGCCGCCCTTGCACTTCGACGCTCAAACGTCAAAGCCGGAGAAACAGTTCTGGTCATCGGATCTTCTGGCGCCGTTGGCTCCGCAGCTTGCCAACTGGCCAAACAATGGGGTTGCAAAGTCCTAACAGCTGCTCGTCGACCAACAGCCGACATCAACTTGGCCGAGGATCCAAAAATGACTAACGCAAGAAAGTTGACGGATGGAAAAGGACCAGATGTTGTAATTGATACAGTTGGATCACCTGATCTGATGAGCGCGGCTTTATCGATTCTAGCTCAGCGTGGTCGTTTATCATATATTTCTGCACCGAGGACTGGATCTACGGAGTTTACGTTTGACATGAAGGCTCTCTATCGTGAGGAGAAGAGCATAGTTGGTTCGAACTCTGTCTTGACTCCTTCTGAAGACACGACGGCGGAGTTGAGGCTTATGACGCCTGAGTTTGAGAGTGGGAAATTGCATGTGGAAAAGGAGGAGGATCTTGTGTTGGTGGGTATCAAGGATGCGGTTGAGGCTTACGGGAATCTGAAGAATGCTCATGGGAAGAAATATGTCATTGTGTTCTAAGGCTGGTTGTTGATTCCGTTGCTATTTTCGGTGTTTCATGGATCTTATTAGACGGCTAGACGTTCTGTAACATACATATAGGGTTGGGTCATCTTTGTATAAAACGTGATGAATATTATTCAAGGACTTTCGGACGTGGCTACAGATCAATTCCAGTCTAGATATTGACAGAGCTCTTCCCAACTTACATCCTGGTCATCCTCTCCTAGATTCGCGAAACTCAAATCAAATGCGTTATTTTGACCATCCTGAGGTCCGTTCAAACGAATACCTTGTCCCCCATTATTAGAATTGTCTGTGTTCTGATTCAGTCCCATGCTTGCAGCCATCGAATTTGGGAGCTGGCCTGATATATCTAAGTTGCCCTGTCCGGGCACAGTGGATCCCTGTACTCTTGTCCTGGTCTGTATACTGTATTGATCCAGGGCTTGTCTCAGCATTTGTGTGTCCTCCTCCTTCCGGCTCCAAGATAATCGAATTAGCATTGCGGCATTCTGCACAGCCTCTCGAGTCATATGCGAGTCGTACAACCTGGCAATCTCCTGAAGAACCTGTAGAGCGAATGGGATGGCAGCAAGAGATTCTGGTGTGTCGATGAAAATGAGGACGAGTATATAGTGAAAAGGGGTAGAAACTAAACACCACCATGGAGCTACTACTGGAGTTGAACTAGATTGAGTATTCGATGACCTGTCCAGGACGTTCTCTTTGATGGCATGAAGAGCTGCTATACCAATCGAAAGGAGATGTGATATGATTAACGTCGGAGTTGCGACCGGCGGTAAAGAAGATGATCTGATATGTCGGTACGCGGCGAATGCAAGATCCGCGGCGAAGAGAGACAAAGGCACGCCAGTGTACGCGGCGTTTGCAATTGACCGAATCAAAGCCTTCGTTTCCGTGATGTCTGCTTCCTCTTTGCAGGATTGGGTATTTTTCGGAAGAATTTCTGCGAGGTGTAATAGTCCTTTGGTAGTAGGACTAACACCAGAGTCGATTTGATCGTTGGTGTGGTTATCAAGGCTGATTTTTGGACGAGAATACTCGTATGAAAAGATGTTGTGCAGTGCTCTCCCCACCCAAAAGATTCTGCGACGGTACGATGCTCTGGTCTCATCCAGTAAAGCATCGGTCGCTGGTGGATACACCATTCCAACGGATGAGACTTCGTGATGTATACCGGAGCTCTCGATAAGATGCATTACGATCGATGTGGCCATCCATGATGCATGAGGCCGTGATGTCATACGCAAGTAGATGGCACGTAAAACCCAGGCAGCAGTAAGATCAAGTTCGGGAGGCTTTATAAGTCCTGCATCTTGCAAAATATCCTTTGCTAGTGTGGCCAGAGTTGTCTCGATATTGTTGTCTGACTTGTACAAACAAAGGCATCCCAGGGCCACAACACCACATACGACTGCATCAAAGCCTCGATCTTCTTCAGGATTTGACTTCCACCTCCGTGATACACGGCGTCTGAATTCTGTTTCATTCAACATCTCGAATACAGGATTGATGAAAGTGAAAAACTCATTTGTGTATACATGAACATCATCTAAAGAAATGAGGTCTGTAATATCGCGTAGTATTGTTCGCTGTTCAGAGCGAAGACCAAGGTTCCAAGCAAATGAATGCAACCGTGGCGCTTTGACAGCGCCCAATTTTATTCCGAGTAGCCTAGGAAAGGCAATCGCTGAACTCGAATCGATATATCGATGCGTCTCAGGATCTAGTATAGTGTTTTCCAGTCGCATAGCGTTTTGTTGGTCGATTAACCCGGTTGGGGATCCAATCGCATGCCTGGCTTGCTCATTCCTGCCGGAGCTGGGAGTCACAGGAGATACGTGGGTGTTTGCATCCTGTTGCGCCTCGTACTGGCACACATGATTGAACCGACTGCAATACGAACATGGTTCTTCGCCGTCACATTTCTTTTTCATTTGTCTGCATGATCTACATGCTTTGAGACGTCGCAACCTTTTGTGAGGGCGTTCCATGATCACTCAAGCAACTCATACATACGTTTAGATATCTGGTCGAGGTCTTTGCGATGAGCTCTCTAGATTTCGGATTGACCTCCCAGGAACTGAATAGACACCCATCTGTAATATGGGATCACGCTACCCTCATAGAGTGATATGAACCATCATATCGACGTCAGGGTGTTGAACGACTTTATCAACCTTGAGCCAAATCAGCTCCGGATGACGTTATCTGAAGACACAGTATTGTTGAGAAGTTGTCAAGCGGAGGAAGAAGCAAGTGAGGAAGGTACAACTCAGCGTTACTACCAGCTCCTTCCCTGCCAAGACAATCGTGGTTGAAAAGTGGATCGTTGCTCTTTTCAGCTCAGAAACCTTCAGCAACAGTTCTCATTACTTACTCCTTACTGTGATTTGTACCAGTAAGGACACTGCATCGCGGCGGTTCATTCTTTCTAGCTGAATCTACCTGTTGACTCCATTTTCGGTGTATCTCAAGATCCAACTCAGTCTCTGCTTGAAGATTCCGGCCGGCCTAGAAGATATAGACGTGATCTCCGCTCACCATAACACGTAAAGACTTCCGCCAGGCGCAGTACTCCTAGACTTGGAAACAATTGATGTGACTTCTTGTTGAAGCTGAGAAAACATTTTACAGCGAACGAGAAGACTTTGAACTCGAGGACAAGATTACCTATCAACTTCCGGATACAATGTTCTTTCTAAAGAGGGGAGGGAGTTGATGACTTTGCCGAGCTCACGTTGACCAGGATCTCTTCTACCTCGACCTCCTCTTCTGTCACGTTGCAGGATCCAACTGGCGCTGTGTCAATGGCGTGAGACCTAGACTCTTGTATCTTGATCATGATGCTCATGCAGACTTGATGATGACAGTACTTGACCCTTTCCGCCGATACAAGACATGCCTGCTGGGCTGTTCTAGCCGATCGCGGAGATGTGTGCGATCTGTGAAAATCGAGCGAAACTGACGCGGTGTGTGAACATGTTATGACCACCTCACCCTACCCTTACGTGTATGGGGAAGAGCGGAAACGCGGGCGGGTACCGGAGTTCCTTTACTCCAAAAGTATTTGAGGAGGTACTGAAGCTTATTATTGTCTACGCTCAAGGAAGCGGGAACGACCTGCTTCGGTGTATCGTGACAACCAGGCAGGCCACACATGTCAACGACCATCGACAAGTCATCGGTTGTATGTATTTGCGTACAGGTTCACGGCCGAGGCATAGTGATCTTCTGAGATCCCCGAAGCTGTCCGTGCTACAACGGCTCTCACAAGTCAGACGCGTGGAAGGCAACGCCCCGGTCTAAACCGCAGACTCAATCACGTGTTGCTGCACCCTGTGCACCATCTCCATATTTTAATCTTTTCTCCGCATTCTGATTTTCTTTAGCTCGAACCTTTCGGTACCTGGGAAAGTTACACAGTTTGTCTGGACTTCATTCAAGGACTCTTCTTCGCGTAGACCAACGTCATCATGAGTTCCAGTGGTGGTGCTGAGCTTGCGATCCTTGCGAGTTGGCTGCGGGTTCTCTCGGTGGTCTCGAGTATAAATTGCTGGCCAGTCCAGCAATTTATCTGAGACTCTTTATCGTCTTTCTATTCAATTACAGAGATAAACAAACCCAACTCGAAACATACAATATGAAGTTCTTCGCATCTATCATTGCTCTTCTAGCTTCTGCTGTTGTTGGACAGCAAGTAAATCGCACAGTGACTAATGGCTGGGGTTCAACACCGGCTCAGCGCCACTACATCAGCGCCGATCAGGCACAGACTGCCATCAATGCGGCCAAGAACTACTCGTACCAGATTGGGTGAGTACAAGACTGCCGTATAAGCACTCACAGCGACATACTTACATACTAGTGTACCCAATGATATCGCCATCCTAGATCCATCCTCACAGCTCGTGGCCTTCTTAAGAATGGACAATGCATACCTCGGCAGTGTTGACATTAGCATCAAGAAAGCTAAGACAGTAACCTCCTTCAACGGACTATTCCCATCGTACGGACTTTTGAACAGATCCCAACCAGGGGGCGACGTATTTGCTATCGAGCAGACAAACGATGGTCTAGTCGTCTTCGGTGGAGGTCAACCAATCTTCGACATGGACGGGTACTGGATCGGAGCAATTGGCGTCAGTGGTGGCACAGTGGCCCAAGACATTGCCGTCGCTGTAGCTGGTGCAGAGTCTATTGGATCGACGATCAAGATGTAGGCTGTTAGAGTAATACGTCAGATATGCTGGTACAACGCCCTGTGGTGAAGGTGGTGATAGTTGTGCTAGTGCAGTCGCAAAAAGAGAATCCCCGGAGAGACCGCAGCTAAGATTACGGTTAACGCTAGTGATTAGGTAGCCGCTCTAAAAAAACATATGTCTCAAGTTCATCACATCTTCAATTCTCTTGGTAGATATACAGATGGGATGGCTTTGTACACACGTATTCGTCTGAATCTAGTCTGCCTCGGTCTCTGCGTCTAATTTCTGTATAGCAGACTGCACTGAGCAAAAGTGGATAAGAAAATGTCAGAAACAACCTCAAGACTCAAGTGAAGCTTCCATGCGTAGAAGCCCATGCGATTCTTATCATACTACTAGAAGTGTTTAGGTATAGCCCTCTTGCTCACACGCACACCCGCTCCCAATTCTGAAGTTAGTACACGACGGAGAGCATCTGCATCCGCTATACAACTCACGAGCGACTTCACCATAGGATGGTCAATGTCATATTGCTGACCTGAAGCATTCCCGCTCTTGAACAAGACAGGCGAAAGATGCAGACGCGCACTTCTTGAAGGTGTCGTGTGGTGCTCGTCGTCCTCGTCACTTGGCTCATCTACGTCCCGCATTGTATTGAGGTCCAAAGTTGTGGTCTGTGAGTGAATGACGTATTCTTGTATCTGCTCGCTGGCTAGGTTTGGGAGCAGGGAGCCTCCTATCTTTCTTTTGGAATTAATGTATTATGTTTGTGAATAGGAGAGGCGTCTGCACGATTCGAGATCGATGGTCCAGTGGGCGCGTTGAGCGTGCATTATGGGAGAATTTGATCAAGCTTATGATCAGAGTGTGCAGTTCGCGGAATGCTGAGTCGAGTTTGATGATTATGAGGAGCGGGCAGATGAAATCGACGCATCGGCGTTGGATGCTGACGACTTCGTTTAGGTCAAGGGAAGAGGTTTCTAACGGACGGTGGTTGAGATCCGTTCCTGAAATTTTGTTTGATAGTAAGAACAAGGTGAAAAGTCGCCAGTCATGCATTTGTCTCAGTGATATGGCGTGATCCAAGATATTTTGGAACAGAGTGTTCTCGGTAAGATCAATTGGGTGCGCAAGTCCTGATTAATATCACAGATCTGATCTGGGGTCAATCCCGTTCCATTCCGTGCAGTCTGGGCCACAGGAGGATAAAAGTGTGCTCAATGTAAGGGATAATCGAACTCAAACTCTGACGAGACGCTTGCGAGACTTCTTCACCCTCAATCCAGACTTGAGCTCAGAGATATCTTAGTATCCTAGCAATATAACCCCTAGTATGGTATCTTCTTCTGCAGAGGGTGAGTTCAGTTGATAGTCGAGATTTTCGCCGCTGGCAAATTGGTTGGCCCGCGTCTTTGCTTTTTCGAACATACGCTGAAATTCATGATTGATCGAAGCGTCTTGTATTTTATCTCCAAAGAACAAGTCTTTGCGCTGAGCGATGACAGCTAATTGATCTGCTTGGAGCATTCTGTCATGTACCGTCTATCGACCATAGCAATGGTGTCGTTTTCTTCTTGCAGCAGTCGGTTGAGTTTCGCGATGATATTTCCTTGATTATCAATGTGGATTTGCTGTTTCTTGCTATACTTTACTAGTTCATAGGCATCTCTTCAAGTTCTCTAGAGGTGGATCCTGAGCTTGCTTGGTCTCTTTTAACTGTGATTGATGGGTGGTGGGCGTTTGGAAGATCAGTATTGGCGTCAGATGTATTTACCGACGTGCATTAAAGATTGTTGCATCTGACATGCCTTGGGTGCCACGAGTAGAACGGTCGCCCAAGATCTGTCAGCGCAAACCTCTGTTACGGATATGAGGATTGGTGTAGCGACTTTTACGCTTCCTCGTAAATAACGTGCATCTGTCCCGCTCAGGCACTGATAAGAGTGATTTCTTTCGCCCGAAACATGCTTTGAGAGATTAGTTGTCGAGCAAGAGATACTGTGAATGCTGATCAATTGAGTGATCTACACTATAGAGACGCTGGTCGTGCTCAACAATCGCCGCAGCAGAGAGAGACAGACATCAACTCAGGGAACATGAGAAGGCCTGAAACTGCTGGTCGGTACAAATCATGATCTTTCGCGTCGGAAGGAAGTCGGTTTTTCATAGTCTGACAAAAATGGCTGAGGATAGTACCCGACACATCTTAAGCTGAGCATGGTCGTGAGTAAATTGATGACACCTGGAGCCCAGCGACTTCTTATAGACTCTGTAAATCGATGCGGAGACGTTGCATGAACGAGTAACATACTACAGTCGAACTGTGTCGGGATCAAATGCGCCTGATCAGACCTTGTTGTCCACCAATCAGCCGACCAACCACAAAACAAGTGCACGAGCCTGATCGAATTAGGTCATATATTCGACTGGCCTGCAATTATCTTCAACAACCAAAGGTCTCCAAATCGCTCCTTTGGCGTAGTGGTTCTAACACCAGGCAATAACTCGACAATACCTCGACGACAAACCACTACGTTATATCGCCTGCATTGGAGTAGAGAACGCGGTAAGCGGTAACCTGCATAAGTCCTACTAGTCCTACTAGTATAGGCCATAGGAGTCCACGATTGCTCTATCGAACCCCCCTACCGACCGATCGATTCGATAAAACCTATTAAGTTAGGTTTGATAGCATCCACCTCTACTCCTCGAGGAGTAGGGTTGGATGTGAAGTTTTTGTGTTTTTGAGGATAGGTCGAGGGTTCAATTCCTGTTGGTGAAGCTGTTTTTTTGCATTGTGTTCTTGTGATTTGTGGTCTGTGCTCTGATATTCGTTGGCCTCCTGGATGCGCCCTTTTAGGATAAGTCCAGTGATGACCAGGGGCCGCTGACTGAGACCCTTTTTGGACAGCATACAATTCCTCCAAGCTTAAGTGTACTTGTCTTCGCTACTCATATCCTGCTTCTAAGCCTGTCTTGTTTGCGAATCGCTGACATCTTGGTCGGGACAGGCATCGAAGGTCGAGCTCTCTCCGAGTCTTGATCACACCAGAGCCAGATCAGAGTTTCGACCAGAACATGGCGAGATTCACACGCAGCACATCTAAAAGCATGTATAGTCTGAGCGGGGGGATGTCTTACGAGAAAGACACTACAGCTGATGGATCTGTAGTATTGCATGTATTCTCCTACACAATCTTGTCGATGCGCCTATGCTCCATGGTATTTCATTAATCACTGTCAGTTGGGAACTCTGACATCATGTAGGGGGGTCTTATTTGAATATGAGAAGCACAGAGATCCCAGTGTAGACCAGCAGCAAACGATGGAGTTACTTTATGATCAGAGAACGTGTGGAGATAGACTCATTTGAGGTCTGAACGAAGTGCGGAGCGGAGGGTAGCCTCGTCCTGCCAAGCTTTAATGGACACCTTTGGAGTTTGAGGCTGTTTCGTAGTGAAGCATAGTACGTGCATATTGGTAAATAAGTTGAAAGGTGGTCAGTTGTACCCATTGCTCAACAGCACGTCTCGTTGTGGCCGCTGATAGTGTTCGACTAGGATATGCTCGCTGTTTGCAAGCAATAATTCTATCCGTAACGAAGAGGTCCTCACTCGCGAACAAATTCCCTCGTGCATACAACCTGCCATCTACCCTCAGATATCCCACACTCATCATATTCACCTGGACACAACCGATACATAGCACATCATGGATCAAAACGCCTACGAGGCTCTGAAGGATACTTGGGCGGAAGTTGAAGACCGCGATGGCGTTAGACTCAGTTGGAATGTCTTCCCCAGTACTCGCATGGTGAGAAGATAGATCGCAAAGAGAAAGTCAGGCTACTTACACAATAACAGGAAGCATCCCGTCTCGTTGTACCGGTCGGCACAGTCTTGACACCTTTGAAACCATTGGCGGTCGAGAACAGTATTTTGCAATACGAACCAGTGGTATGCAAAGCGCCTTGCAAAGCAGTCTTGAACCCTTTCTGGTAAGTCGATATATAAGGCGCAGTTTACATAGATTAATTTCTTAGCAATGTTGATGTACGCGGAAAGGTCTGGATTTGTCCTTTCTGTCTACAGCGAAACGCCCTTCCACGACACTATGGCGACATCAGCGCTGAGAATGTCCCTCCGGAGATGCACAGTCTCAACACGACCGTCGAGTATCGTCTGGCACGACCAGCTCCAGCTCCTCCGATCTTTGTCTATTGTATCGATACATGTCAGGAGGAGGACAGCTTACAAGCTTTGAAAGATACCTTGGTTATGAGCTTGTCACTACTGCCAGCAAATGCACTGGTTGGATTGATTACATTTGGAACAAATGTTGCTGTACACGAAATTGGCTACACCGAATGCTCGAAATCATACGTCTTCAGAGGTGGAAAGGATTACCCAGCCAAGCAGATTCAAGAGATGTTAGGATTATCAGCACCAGGACTGCGACCAAATGCTCCTCCTCAGCAGGGAAGACCACCACCACCCATGGGAGCTGCTGCCAGGTTCCTCCTACCTGTTCAGCAAGCAGAATTTCAAATCACGAATGCACTTGAGCAAATGCAGAGAGACCCTTGGCCTGTTGCAAACGACCGAAGAGCGTTGAGATGTACCGGTGTGGCTCTCAACGTCGCAACTGGACTGCTAGAGACATCTTTCCAAAATTCAGGTGCTAGAATTATGCTCTTTGCCGGAGGCCCTGCTACAGAAGGACCAGGAATGGTCGTAGGACCAGAGCTAAGAGAGCCGATCCGATCTCACCACGATATCGACCGAGACAACGTCAAGTATTTCAAGAAGGCCATCAAATATTACGATACTCTGGCTAAGCGAACCGCACATAATGGCCACGTAATCGACATTTTTGCTGGTTGTCTGGATCAAGTTGGTCTGCTGGAGATGAAAGGACTTGCTAACTCAACTGGTGGCCATATGATTCTCACAGACAGCTTTACATCATCCCAATTCAAACAATCATTTGTCCGTGTTTTCGACAAGGACGACAACGAGAACTTGTTGATGGGCTTCAACGCTTCCCTGGAGGTTGTTACTACAAAAGAGCTCAAAGTCACTGGATTGATTGGTCATGCAATTTCACTAAACAAGAAGTCCAGCTCTGTTGGTGAGACAGAATGTGGTATTGGAAATACGTCAGCCTGGAAGATGTGTGGTATCGATCCTACGGCCAGTTACGGTATCTACTTCGAAATTGCCAATCAGGGAGGACCTACACCTATGCAACAAGGCCCACAGAGAGGTATGATGCAGTTCTTGACTTACTACCAACACTCGTCTGGTCAATATCATCTGCGAGTCACAACCGTCGCTCGTAACTTGAGTGGTCCTGCAGGTGACCCAGCATTGGCTCAATCTTTTGACCAGGAAGCTGCCGCCGTGCTGATGGCTAGAATTGCAGTATTCAAGGCAGAAGTCGATGATGGACCAGATGTCCTGAGATGGGTGGATCGTATGCTTATCAGACTCTGCTCACGTTTTGCCGATTACAGAAAAGACGATCCAACTTCATTCCGACTCGACAAGAACTTCACCCTCTATCCTCAGTTCATGTTCCATCTACGCAGATCGCAATTCTTGCAGGTATTCAACAATTCTCCTGACGAGACAGCATTTTACAGGCATGTTCTCAACCACGAGTACGTGGGCGATTCATTGATTATGATTCAACCAACTCTCGATTCTTACAGCTTAGAACACGAAGGTGGGCAGCCAGTATTACTGGATTCAGCCTCTATCCAACCTCAAACAATTCTTCTCCTCGACACCTTCTTCCAAATCCTCATCTTCCATGGCGAAACAATCGCCGAGTGGAGAAAGGCAGGATATCAAGAACAAGACGATTACGCCAATCTCAGAGCCATGCTTGAAGCACCCAAAGAAGACGCACGAGAATTGGTACAAGACCGATTCCCACTCCCTCGATTCATCATCTGTGACGCCGGTGGCTCCCAAGCACGTTTCCTGTTATCGAAGCTTAATCCTTCAACCACGCACGCAACAGGTGGATACGGAGGTGTATCTCAAACAGCACAGACGATCTTCACCGACGATGTATCGTTGCAGACCTTCATGGATCATCTAATGAAGTAAGTTTACCCCTCGTATCTCTCTTGTTATTTATTCAAATCGAATTCTTGCTAACATGATTGGTTACAGACTTGCTGTCTCTGGTTCTAGCTGAGATATAGACATTCGAATATAGATTTGTAGCGTGTACCCACCCAGCCAATAATGTCAGTTGCATGAATCTAAATCTTACTCTTGCCTGAATCTTGTTCTTACCTTCTCAACCCTGTTCAATGACTGTATCTCACTACTCACGTACGCTTACGATCGAGTAATTGATAGACTGGACTTCGTCACCATGTCCGAACCTAATACTATACATTCCCAATTCCTACTTGAAGCGTGTGATATCTTGTGATATAGCTGATTCGAAGACACACGAATCAATTTCGATCATGTAACATGGTCTTGATTCGGCGAGGCTGATGATAAGAAGCAAGTGGACATGAGATAGCGTGATGCGATCAGAAGGAAGAGACTTGACAAGGGAAGCGAGAAGTTCGAAGAGAGAGCAATAATAGGGAGATGAACAGAAGGGAGGGAGAGAAAGGGTGATTTCTGCCTTCGCCACAGAATTAGATATTGGATTGAAATGTCTCGTCTGATCTTATTGAGGCAGTTCGTCTATTCTCGATTCCAGTGGGAGGCTAGAACCGTCTGTTCTACCCTTGAACACGGAACGTACGACCACTGGCAGTCTTTCGTTCCTTTTCTTCGTTTTCAGGTCGGGCTCGGTTGAGAACTATTCATTTTTTGAATTCGTTAGTCGGGTTGATCAATTTGCCCATTGTGTTTTGCGGCTTGAATGCTAGAAATACAGATGGGAATTGGATGTGTGTGTAAAGAATACGTACCTTGTAGGAAATCTGCTGTTCGTTTCCTCATTCTTGAGTGGATGTATGCTTTCGAGGCTTTGATGTGGTAATGGAAGTAGTCTCGGAAGGTTTGGATGTGAGAAATAGTCTCATTACGTCGTTGAGGGGTCAAATGCCGTGGGAATAGAACTAGAAGGTTGGAACGTTAGTTTGACTCCGCTTCGTGGTGAACATCTTCTTCGGCTTCTGAGGTTTCGAGCATACGTACCGAATGTAATGAAGCCCATTTCTCCTTTCTCTCCAGTGTTACCTATACCTCTCAAGCCTTGGAGCTCCAGAGGTGGATCACTCCTGAACAGTACCTGGGGAGCGTTTTGTATGGCTCTCCTTCGCGCGTCGACAAATTCTTGTAGAAACACTTTTCCAAATATCCTGTCTGTTTCATCTCGGAACAATGTACTGAATATGACTGTTACTCTGTCGTGACTGGCTTTGATATAAATAGCTTCTTCATCACGGTAGTGGATTGACATCACTTCTCCTCCCTCCTGTACACCCTGCGGTGCTGATTCTGAAGTGTATTTCGAGGCTTCCTCTGCCAATTGCGAAAAATCGTCGAATGCTTTCTCGAATGGTGCAGCCATCGCATTCCGTTTTAGCAGACTGATTCGTCGAACGAGCTCCTCGCGCTCTTCTGATGAGGCTGGCAGGTTTTCTAGATCAACCAGGATACTGAAGTCATACCCAGCTTCTGGGGAGGTAATGTAATTGCCATACTCGCGTTGTAATACTGCCTCCGCGCCATACTGTAGCAATTCCTTATAGCATTTGACAGACAGGGATATCAGTATCTGTGACTTGGAGGTCGGTGTTGAAATGTGAAAGGTCACTCCATCGAAATCCGACACTACCTGGTCTATCGACTGTGGGGGTGCTCCCGAGAAGCGTTCGGTGAGAATGGATTGGATGAGGACATTTTGGTAGTCGAGTAGAAGCATGCTGATCGATCAAGCGCTCAAGCGCAGGTAGAAGAGGGTATACTCTGTCTCGTACAAATCGTGATCAGGGACTTTTGTGTTGTTTACTGGTCTGCCTGCAGCTGTGAACGTTGTCATGGCCAGTAGTGGGCTGCGCATTGAATGCCACGCAAAGGCTCTGACGTCTCACTCTTGGCGATTTTTGGAGCAGCCTCGTGCGGAGGACCAAAAAAAGTTGTGAAGTCGAAGGAAGTCTTCTGCGCATCGCATTGACACGGTACAATGGTCAAGTCTTACCTGTGAGTCAATATACGCAAGGGTTTGTCCTGAATCATACTGATATATCCAGAAAATTCGAGCACTCGAAAACTTTTGGCGAGATTTGCTCAGCGTCGGCCAATGTCATTTGGGACTCTCTAGGTGATGGCGCAGATTCGACTGTGAGGAGCAATGCGGGTAGAGCCTTTGTAGGCGCAAATGAGGAGGTTCTATGCTGGGACCTGAAAAAAAGCGAGATTCATACTCGATGGAGGGTGGCAGATAACAATGCGCGAGTGACGGTGATATGTAGGAGTCAAAGTGACCCCGACATCTTCGCTGTGGGATACGAAGATGGCAAGATTCGAGTATGGGATTCTCAGACCGCGACAGTCATCATCACATTCAATGGCCATAAGTCTGCGATCACTCAGCTAAAGTTCGACGGTACCGGAGTTCGACTTGCAAGCGGTGCAAAGGATACAGACGTAATCTTGTGGGATCTCGTTGGAGAGGTGGGACTTTTTCGCTTGCGCGGTCACAAGGACGAAATCACATCACTCAACTTTCTATCAGGCGCTGATTTGGAAGGCGACGCGGATGCAAACGGTGATACGCAGCAAGAAGTAGCCGCAGACAACTTTATATTAACGACGAGTAAAGACGCATTGATAAAGGTATGGGACCTATCGACACAGCACTGTATTGAGACTCATGTCGCACAAAGCAATGGAGAATGCTGGGCTTTGGGATTGTTTGCGGATATGGATGGATGTATTACCGCAGGAAACGACGGGGAAATGAAAGCTTGGGTTATCGATCGCAAGGCTCTGAATCATATTGCAGACACCGAAGCAAAAGAGACCTCGAGGATATTACAAGACCGCGGCACATTCTATCGACAAGGGAAAGATAGGACCATAGCGATCAAATTTCAACCAACACGAGATCTTTTCGCAATACACGGATCTGAGAAGTCCGTCGAATTATGGCGCATACGAACAGACGATGAAGTACGGAAAGCATTGAACCGAAAGCGTCGGAGACAGCGTGAGAAGGAGACCAAAGTAGACGGAGATACTGATACTATACTTGAAGAGACTGATTCTACGCCGGATCCATCGAAGGCACCTATTACGGAAGTATTTGTTCCATATGTCATTGTTCGTACAGGAGGCAAAGTCAGGTCAATGGACTGGGCGGGTGAGAAGCCTGGAAAATCCATCTCTTTATTAGTTGCGACAACCAACAATCAATTAGAGGTCTTCGATGTGACAGCAAATGACAAAAAGAAGTCGAAGAGTGAGGAGCGACCGGACTACAACCGGGTTTTATCAGTGGACATGCCTGGGCATCGTACTGATATCAGGTGTCTGGCTCTGAGTTCAGATGATCGCATGTTGGCATCGGCGTCCCACGGGAGTTTGAAGATATGGAACGTCCGAACGCAAAGCTGCTTGCGCACACTAGAATGCGGGTATGCGCTCTGTGCTACTTTCCTCCCGGGTGACAAGATTGTGGTCATCGGTACTCGTGAGGGCACTCTTGAACTATTCGATATTGCATCCTCGGTGCTACTCGATACAATTAATGCTCATGAGAGAGACATTTGGTCCCTCCATGTCAATCCGGATGGCAAATCGCTGGTGACTGGCTCCGCTGATAAGTCCGCCAAATTTTGGGAGCTTAAGGTTATACAAGAGGAAGTCCTAGGCACAAATCGCAAGATTCCGAAGTTAACCTTGGTACATACACGAACTCTCAAGACTGCGGATGACATCCTGAGCGTTTGCTTTTCACCAGACGCAAGACTGCTTGCAGTCAGTACGCTAGACAGCACAGTCAAGATCTTCTTTGTCGACTCTCTGAAGTTGTTTTTGACTCTATACGGACACAAGCTGCCGGTGTTGAGCATGGACATCAGTTATGACAGCAAGTTGATTGTTACTTCAAGCGCTGACAAGAATGTCAGGGTATGGGGACTTGACTTTGGCGATTGTCACAAAGCATTTTTCGCACATCAAGACAGTATCCTGTCGGTATCATTTGTGCCCAACAACAATGAAGGCAATGGTCATCACTTCTTTTCGGCTTCGAAGGACAAGGTGGTCAAGTATTATGATGGCGACAAATTCGAGCAAATCCAGAAGCTTGATGGACACCATGGAGAGATTTGGGCTCTGACCGTTGCGAGCTCTGGTGAATTCTTTGTGACCGCGAGTCATGACAAGAGTATTCGTATGTGGCAACAGACGGACGAGCAGATCTTTCTCGAGGAAGAACGGGAGAAGGAGCTCGAAGAGTTGTACGAGAACACACTGGTCACCTCATTAGCTCAAGACGACAGAGATCTGGACGGAAATGAGGTCGAAGCTGTCGATGCAGGTAAACAGACTGCGCAGACTTTGATGGCTGGAGAGAAGATTGCTGAGGCTTTGGAAGTTGGTGTGGAAGATCTCGAACTCATGCGACAATACGAACAAGCAAAGAGCACGAATCCCAAAACAGGTTATCCTCAACGAAATCCAATATTCCTAGCGAACAATAACATCTCAGCGTCACAATATGTACACAATGTTTTCAACAAGATTCCGGCCGCCTCTTTACAGGACGCTCTACTTGTCCTATCCTTCTCTCAGCTACCTGCACTGTTCGCCTTCTTGTCACTGTGGTCCTCTGAGGGTCGCAACATACCATTGACCTGTCGCATACTATTCTTCATGATCAAAACTCATCAAAAGCAAATTGTCAGCAGTAAACTACTGAAGAGTTTGCTCGAGGAGGTCAGGGATATGCTGCGGAAAACGTTGCAGCAACAGAGGCGTGAGTTAGGTTTCAATCTGGCAGGTCTTCGTGTCACCGGGAGACGATTGAATGAATTGGGAGAGACCGACTACGTCGACGAGGACTTATGGGAGCAGGCAGAGCAGAAGAACAAGACTCGCGGCAAAAAGCGGACGTTTGTTAATGTTGCATAGGCATTCGAGGCTTCGACACGATACCCAAGGTTACGCTCCATATATTGCTCAATAGAATTCATCGGCATCGGATCGCAGTATGACCACCTTCGCCTTGTGACCAGACCGCTTTGGAGAGTTGCATTGTAGATTCAGTCATACAAGAAACACTGATGCATCGAGAACTACCATGACCACAAGCCTGCTTCACGGCCACATCACCACACTGTGGCAATGCATGAGTACATACGCACAGAAGACCTTCTCACTGGTCAACTCGTCACAGATAGAAATTGAGAGTCCTGTTAGCGATACGACCTCTGTCAAAAGTGGACCTGGCTAAGCAGACATCATTCCCAACAAAGAGATGGCTGTACTTGCGACAGCTCCGGAGAAGTCATGCAGGGTGGTGTTTAGGGCGCAGAGTTGACCACTAGCTAAGCGTATGTTGACATTTGTCTGACGTGAGTGACAAGATCTGGCGACATTCTAGGATCTGGTGGTTCAACGACTCACAATTCAAGAACGCAAAGTTGGCCTTTTGCCTCGACTCTTGAAGCAGCGCTAGATGGTTCGGACGTTCCAACCCTCCGATATGTTTAGCACTATGACAATTGAGACTAATCCCTTCGGGAACCTTCTTTGTCCAAATCAATCACGAGACTGGCGGATGTATATCCGTACATTTCCTACTGTGAGATTACGACGAACGCTATAGTGATGTCGGAACCGACCTCAAGTCGTATTGTTGGCATCGAGCATTTGCTCCTCTTTCCAGGTGGATATCTCATAGAATAAAAACGGGCCGGCTTTGCCGTAGTATCAGGATAGGATAGAATAAATCTGGATGAGCCAGTACATGCCACTAATCTGGAATGAGGTACAGCATCTGCAGGCATAGTCTGGCCGCTGCGTAAGGATGGTTTCCTTTACATTAGCGACGAGTACATACGATGCGGTGGTACCAAATCCCTTTCGACAGGTGTCAATTGATAAAGTTCTAAAGACGGCTGTGTAACGTCCACATGTACGATTGTTATTGCTATCCAACTAAATGCTCTGCCAACATATGCAAGTCAGATTTACCTCTGGCCTAAATGATCCTTGGCCGCACAGGTAATCTCTTGCTCTGAAACGGACTACCCCATGATCACAGGAGTAATCTCTCGCAGCAACGCGGGTGCGAGTCTCGATCAAGCTGTGAAACCTCAAGGTACCAAGCAGTCGGTGCCGCATCTGTGTTGATCGGTGTTGGGAATCATGCACAAAGTGATGACATACATACTTGCTCACACGCAACATTGTTGGTTTGGATCCAGCTGACGCATTCATGCACAATCGTTAGTGGCCTCGGAGTAGCGCAATGATTCAGCCGAATTCAGAGCCTGGAGCAGAGCTGTCTAAAATTACAACCGTCTTCATCATCTGGTCATCCGATGTCAAATGTCAAGCATGAATAGACCCGCTATGCAGATGACATACGGATGCCTCCAGTAGTCCGAACACCACCACGTATCCGGTTCTATCGAATCACTCTGACCACGTCTTAATCAGCCAGGAATGATGCGTGGCTTGTGTAGGCGGATCGGGAGTGAATGACCATCGTGCAGGATCGAAACTGCTTGGAAAGCGTAGATGGTGGTATCGTACTTCCCTTTGCGTGAAATTAACCGGCAGAGGAGAAGGGCTTCATCATGCATGATGCATAGCTACTTGTCAGCCATTGTGCCGGGACAGTAGTGATGTTGGGCGGCTGGGTAGATTTCTTGTTTAGGGATTTATGGCGTCGCTGTGGCCACTGATAGTGTGAGGCAGAAAGCTGGACAAGGAAAGACGCAGGTTAGAAACGACCAGATAGAGACGTGATTTGTGTTAGGGGCTCCAGCAGGCTTCACAGGTTGCCATCTCGCCAGAATCCTGGTTTAGCTCAGGAAGAATATGTGGACAGTGACGGCAACGGTAACAACGTTGGTGTGAACTCAAACGAAGCCAGAGCCTTGGTATCATCGACCTCTCCACCTAGTCCACCGAGTCAACCCTTTCCGACTCATTGACGTGAAGTACGACAGCGACCACCAATCATCCCTTTATCTTCTACCTTTTCCACATCTTCGGCCCCAGCAGGCCGATGTACTAGAGCGGAACTCACCGAACGCACCAACCATAATTCGGATCTTTCACACACACCAGCAAGATTGCATGGGTCCACGCTGAGACCACCGTCGCCTACGAAGCTGTCCTCGAGCGAATCGTGTAAACACACATGCTCCACTGGTGTTGATGATGGTATAGCATCTCTGAGAAACCCGCAAATGTCATACAATCTGTCCCAAGTGACACTTTGGCATCAAGCCTTTGTAACATGCAAGACTGATCAGGGCCAAATCTGACCCCGGAGGGATCAATCTTGACTACATCCAACAGACGCAAAAGTCAAATCATCGCTCTAGTACGGAGTATTCGGTAGCTAATCTGGTGATGGGTCTATTTGACAAACTCTGTGTGAGTCTAGTCCAGCCGTACCCTGTCCTTAACCCCGGGCCCCAGCACGAACGGGAATGATCGATGACAGAATAATGAGCAGTCCAAGCTCCCATTAGCGTGAGGCTGTCGATGGTCGAATGCCGATAATGCTTTGTGACTAGGGGACCCCTGTCATTCCGATCGAGCCAAACATCTCGAAATCTTATCCTCGATGTTTGATATTCCAGGCTCCACGACGTGAATCATCGAGTACTCGTGGGAATGGTCAATTAGTACTGTGAGAATCATCCACCTCGTTATCACATGGAGATGATCTGACCCTGTTTCAACGTTATCTGCGTTGGTCTCCAAGTTAGCGGCAATGGAAATGGCTGGCCAGTTGCGCTTTGCCTAGCTGTAGGTGGTTGATTTTTCCATAGCTACCTGTACCCCTTCTCGATAGGTACCTTGTCACGGATCCTCCCAGAGAGTCGCGCATGACGAACCAGGAGACCTGGTCGGTCCTCCCGAAGCAGACTTTGGCGTCTGTCTGGCGTTTCGATCTGGCTTGGAATCATAGTGAACCTTGCTCGAGCTTGGGAACGCCTCTTTTTCTTCATCTCTCCACACGGACCTCATTCTTGCAACATACCTTTGGATGTATGCTACGGGTGATCTTGTCCACTTTTTCCGACTATAGTACTTCTGGCTTGGGACTGGTTGAATATCTAATTATTGTCCCCATTTGCCCTCATTCCACTGGTCTGCTCGCTGCTTTCTCTTGAGACTTGACCCGATCTGGAGTCATCCTTGATTTCGATCGGCATTCTTCTTCGGCCAACGAATCCGACATAGACCATAAGTGGTGCAACGTCGAGGCTCATCCCCAGAAGCCCTCTCTTTGTCCAAAGTCTCGAATCTTCATGGCGATTTCCCGTTTTTAGTTCTCGCACTACGATGTTGTTCTCCTCGAATCAAACACTACGTCCACCTCCAATTCAAAAGTGATACGTTTCTGGTTAGCGACAAAGCAAGGGTTCTTACTGACGCCTTTTCCAACGGTTGTGCCCACTGTCGTCGCTTGGTTTTGTCTCCCGTTGATTTTAGGCCATCCATCTGGCTTTCCATTTGCAACATACCAACTACACTCAGCCTTACCTTTGATTTTCATTCATACACAACATGACTCGTTCAGCACGCAGAGGACCATGGCTTCCTGAGGAAGATGGAGCGTTAATGTCGCTTGTACAGTCTCAGGGCCCTAATAATTGGGTTCGGATATCTCAGCAAATTCAACACAGATCTCCCAAACAGTGTCGAGAACGATATCATCAGAATCTGAAACCATCGTTGAAGCATGATCCGATATCTGCGCAGGAGGGAGAATTGATCGAGCAGATGGTCGCTGATATGGGAAAGCGTTGGGCTGAGATTGCTAGACGTTTAGGAAATCGTAGCGATAATGCTGTGAAGAACTGGTGGAATGGCAGTATGAATCGTCGAAGGAGGAATCCAACTCACCTCAATGCGGGCTTTAAACATGTCGGCGCTCGACTTCAACCAATTCCTTTCACATCTACGGACAGCAACAACCATTCATACACACAACGTTTACGATCAAATCACCCTTCCGACGACCATAATCACTGGTCGTCCAATTCAGTTCATGGCTCACAGGAATGCCAACCTGCGACTCTGCAGATACCCAGTCCAGTCTACACTCATGATGCTGTGAATGCGACAGATTCCTCAAACGATAATCTCAACTCCCGACCACTCAGTACTGCACCATATCCTGTCGTCAAATCGAAGTCAGCCTTCCCTCAGATTGGTACACAAGAACGTCGACCAGAGCTGCCACCCATTCGGCCAGCTACGTACTCAGCATTTTCGTCTGATAGGCGACTTTCAGTCCCAGAGAGACCACTCATCTCACCAGCATTGAGCGACATCTCACAAACAGCTTCATTGCGACACGCACCTTCACTAGTATCAGACAACCATTCTACATATTCGATCTCACCGAAAACAATCTCTTCCCCGAGGCCGGGTATGCCAGCGCATATTGAGATAAATCACCAGGCGTGGCGAGAACAAATGGCTCCATTATTACCAGCAATACGACTACCAGACCAAACGACCCGATACAGCAGTCAATATCCTTCTGAACGCAGACATCCCAATGCCAACATGACGACACAAAAGCGACAGCACATGCTAGCCGATCTTGCAGTGTATAAGGACTCCAGAATGCATGTTTCCAGTCTCCTTGACTGACAATGAGCAACGAAAACATCATCTCACTCTTCCGAATACTACATTCGAACTCTCCTCCTCGACTTTCCCACTTGCAAGCCAGCGATATGCCCTAAGAACCATTTCTTTCATTCTTCAGCACACAAAAATGTTTCCCACGATACCCACAGCGAACGGCGTTTCTCAAAATCAATCCCATTTCATTTCATTCCAATCTCAGCACATTTACAGCAGGAGTACGGGGCAGCATCTCAGGGAAAACAGGCAACGAACCTTGACCAGCAACACAAGGCAGTCCACGAGCACAGAAAATTCCTCCTATCCCTCTCTCTTCAACTACTCACTTTATCTCGTCTCATTTCATCCGGACACGAACGCCAAATGTACGACAGCGCAAGGACGAGGAACGAGTGGAACAAAAGGACAGAAAGAGCATGATAGTCTGGGCGTTTGGCTCAGTATATAAAGTAGCACAGTATAGCAGCATATCACAGTATAGGTATAGCATAATAATAGAGAAATCGAAAAGAATCGAAGAGTATCTCTGAAAACTCCTATTTTGTCTTTGTACATAAATTTCCCTTGAACCTCTCTCTGTATGTATGTACGTATGTATACATCCACATCGATATTCATTTCTGTCGATCTATTCCCAATTCCAATGCATATAGTGTAGTCTTCCTACTCTTTCACCATCTCTTTTTCTCCAGTCATTTATCTTTTCAACTTAAATCCTGCCTATATCCTATATTTCGAGCCCCCGCTCTTTCGTATTCAAAAGGAATTTCTTGTATTTCAAGGCTCTGCGTTGCGCACGATAACAACGGGAATTGTATTCGACGCTTTAGGTTTGGAGGAAGGACGGTTTTTTGGTTCGGGAATTTGTTTCAATGCTGGGATTTTAGTTGGAGTTTTATATTCATGTATACATATAAATGTATATCAGGATGAGTTTTGGAATGGGTTCTTACCATGTTAGGTTCGTAATTAGTTTGGTGGCAGTGTGCTCGAGCTGATTTCTCCATGTATTTGGGTTGGTCATGGGAGAAGGGTCATTCTTGAGATTTCGATTCGAACATTATGGTACGGATCAAGATGAAGAGAGAGGACATATGACAATGTCAGGGTTCATTGGGTGTATCGATGTCATTCACTGAGAAACTTATGTGGGAAAAATAAGATGCTGTCTACTGCAGTAGCTAATCCTCTCTCTGGATCTTGTTCTTCGCCCCCTCTTCCTTCAATCTCGCTCTGCATGTCCAAAGCAATCATATGACTATACGTCTGACCCCGTCTACGTCGACGTCGACGTACAATGTATGAGATAGTGAAACCCCCACAATCGAAAAGTAAAAAGCCACAATTCGACCGCGCGCTCCGAATCAGGATGTCAGAAGACGAATGCGTCGTCTACATCGTCATATCGGGATGCAGTTGGGGGAAGTTTCGATCTTGGAAAAGCAAGGCCAGACCAAGCCAATGCTTATGAGGCGCTGAACTAGAACGTATTCGTCCATATGTAATATAACGCAACAGCGCCTTGAGGGGTGTCTGCATTCTTCATCGGGAGTTTGTTCGATACTCAAGTCCGTTTCCACATCCAGATTCATACTGATATCAAGCCACATACAAAATCAGGGTTCTAAATTGAGACCAATCAACGAGAAAGGTAAGCCAAGATTAGCAATGGACGAATGAGCTATAGCGTCTACACCTTTCGACCGTTTCCTTGACCATTCTGGGCCCGAAGTCCACCAATTGACGTTGGAATCATGGGGGCTACCAATCATTCCCATGATCCACAGAATGTTCAAATCAAACGGCTCATTAGCTTGGTGGCGGCGGCAGCGATGGTGGTGACGGTGAAAATAATGGTGGTGGCTCCTGCTTAGTACTCCGTTCTCTCCTCTTCTGTTCCGCTTCAGGAAACTGGTTCGTAATTTACTTCCTGCATCTGGGTCTGAACTAACTGCTTAGAGCTCGGCGAACTTACACCATTAAATGCATCAAAAGAGGTAAGGTAGCAGAAGAAGACGCACCGAATGACGCCACAGTAAAACGGGTGCAGCAGTAGAACCCCGATGGGGATTCTTTCTCCTCTACTGGCGCCAGGGTAATTGCAAAGTACTTCCGAGAACAACGAAAGCGTAAATTCTGCTTCCCGCGCTGTGGAAAGAAGCATGTCCCACCCCGATGGCAATATAGTAAAAAGTCAAAGACTTAAGAGAAGATAAGCAGTGTACGGGAAGAGACAAGGAACATGATTCTAGGATCAGGATTCCCATGATGTTGATGCAGACTTTGGCGTAGGGCGAACATGATGAACGTTGGATTATCCTCCGTGAAATCATACCCAAGACGAGGTCATGAGATGCGACATGCTATCGATGCTGATATCTGACAGCATCAGAGACTTACGCACCGACTGAATTCGATTGATAGAACGAAAATACGGAAGTAACGCTAACTGCATAACATTCTGTTCTGAATTGATTTCGTTACAGTAGTGCGTGCGGGATGTAAGATGCCTGCAAACCGCAACTTCGTCCACAATCGCTGTAAAGTAGTCGCACGAAGAATAGCTTCAAGCAATTAATCACTCCTCACTCCAAAATTTAAACTCTTCGGCTATGGTCGACCAGTAAAAGCAGAGGGCAGAGATGTTCGATGTTTGGAAATTACTGACATGACGGCAGCGCGCGAAGAAATTCTCATCTGATGGAGCTGTTCAGTAATCGTTCACACACTAGACTTTGCAGGAAGTAGAATCCCATGTCAAACCCGCTCTGAAGATTTGGTCATTGGAAGCCTGTATAGGCCGAGACACCGACCACAACCACGTCAGTTGTCATGTCAAAGTCTAATGAAGCTATGAGTATGTATATTTCGTCAAATCGTTCGGGTGATCTGGAATTGAATGACTGGATCACGGATAAACAATGGTTAGTGGACATGATTGCAAGCAACTTACCCAGCACGGACTCATGCCAAAATGGTACAAGCTGCGCCGCTGTGCATCTGTCTCACGAAGTAACTTTCACCACCTACGTCGTCGAATCTGAATTGTAGGCTTGAGCCAGATCTAAGCCTGTTGTCCGGTCACTCAGACCGCGATGTCTGCAGTAGACGATTCGTTTCTCCCGAGGCGCTTATTTGTTGCATCTTGGCTCGACCCTTCCCAGGAAGCAATTGATACTCTTTTTGGATGTGGACCGTCAAGTTTACAGACTAGCTAGTCTGGAAACAGCCAGCTATTACTCTTCAGAGCACGGCCACCAAATTTGTGGATTTTGACTTTGTAACGGCCGAGCGGGGAGATCGAAACACGAATGTGACTCCTACAGATCATTCACTCTCTGGTTGTTGTTTCCGGCAATCAACAATGTAATGTGACATTTGCCTGTGTAATACCATCGGAGCTCTGGTGAGAATGAGATGTCCTGGGGTCTAACGTGTGTCAGATTTGAAATGAAGGCGTTTCTACCCTTACCACCCAACCTAGGAGAGTGTACTTCTGACACGATTGACATGACCCATGTCATCTTTTGATCCAAACTCTGATGGACGGAGACGCCGCTGAATTGGAGTAAGACTCTTCGCTATTCATGAACCGGACACTCTATGTACGTACTGTGCCGCTTGGTATGCATGAACTGCCGCAGGCAAGCATTACAGACCCTTTACCTTTGGGTCTGTGCGCTCGGAGGGTTTTCGCTACAAAATCGCTGACGAATGCGATGGATCGTTAGCTTCGTCTAGGTAGATACCCTGTACGGCCAGAACTGAAGAGTGCACGGACAAGCATATGCAGGCGGCAGGAGAAGCAAGATTGACTCAACATTAGCTGGAGACCATCAAGTCACACTTGCATTTGACCAGGATGTTCAAGTCGCATTCCGACCCTTGGCGTACCCAGCGAATGCCTC
Organism: Camptophora hylomeconis; assembly: GCA_032357745.1. Classification (NCBI taxonomy): domain Eukaryota; kingdom Fungi; phylum Ascomycota; class Eurotiomycetes; order Chaetothyriales; family Chaetothyriaceae; genus Camptophora; species Camptophora hylomeconis. The sequence continues at coordinate 183,360 of JAOTMB010000025.1, read as the reverse complement.
TATGATGAAAACACAGATGTGAGCTAGAGGGAGATGCGACAAAGACGCTAGCTTAAGCGGATCGTCAGGACGTTCGACCGTCCTCCCGTCTCCCTTTGCATGTGATGTTGTCATCAAGCATTGAAACTCGTACCGGGGATCTGCGTCTTGCATTTCATCTTTCTAGTTGTATCAGTGTTGGAATTCCTCCATGGTATCCCTCAGGGTCCCTCAGGGTCTGCCCGCACTTGTTTAGAAACTATGCTTTCGTCTCTCTTTACTTCGTCCCTCTACTCACACATCCGCTGACGCTGTCCCCACATAGCTCTCAATGACAAGCACCCCGCGCACCGTGCGACCATAATTTGTCCTCTCGACGAATTCCCTGTCATGACTTGAAGATTAAGCTTGAACTTGTTAGCTTCTTGAAGTACGTACCATATCTTGGATAAACAACCAATTACGTGCCCGCGCTCGCTAGAGACATCGAAGTCTTTCAGAGAAACTAGAATTTGAGCCTTGAAATTACGTCAAACTTCGGCTATACGACCTTTGAGTCTGTCTTTTCGTCAAGAGTCAGACGGCAACCTCAGAACTTGGTTGGACTTGTCACGGATTCGCATATTCATGGATATCCCCTGTCCAACATCGCTGTTCCTCAAAAGTTACAGTCGACATTGTCGGAAACTCTTTCGATGTATGACGAATATTCACTACGTATGGAACAAGATTTTGCTGACATTGATTCAAACTCGTGGCCTGTGGCCCGTGGCCTCTCGTTTCGACCTGACAAATGTGAAATAGCTGCTGAAGATCGCAATTACATGTGTGTCGCTCAACGTGGGTGATCAACACCCATCGTGCGAGGTAGTGACTGACATTGAACCTTGTGTACTTGGAGTAAAGATCTGCTGTAAAGTGTGATTCCAGGGAATAGCGAAGCTTCCTAGCATTTCGGTGTGGAGGATCCCTCGCTTACGATTGTCGTCTGATCTCCGCTGTCCAATTTGATTGACACTGCGACAGTCCGAAACATCCTTGGAAGAAAAAGCGCAGGCCCCTGTCACCTTTAAACTCAAAGCTATCGGCAAGTCAAGGGAACTCGGAAGCATTTCCCCATCTTAGAATGCAGGCCGTCAAAATAGTCTGTTTGAGGTCTGAATTGTGTAGCTCAGGTATATGCAAAGTGAGTTAGAATTATTGTCGGCCGCGGGTCGTATTGGCAAATATTTTTGTGGAGAGATTTGATCGAATCGCCCTAGAATTCCAAACTGAAACGTCACTTACAAGGTATTCAATTGTAGCTGTCAGAGAAGCAGAAGGCGTTAGTAGGCGGCTGTGCTGTACAGTAAATGCACGGTCTAGTGCATTCTGCAGAACCAAGTGATGCAGTCGAAGTTTAGCAAGACCTGTCCAAGTAGTCCCGAGGAGGATTGGACGCTTTTTGGTGGTTCGGGAGTGCGGCAAGATCCTCACCGTTGTTCTTCGATCGCGCCAATTGTATGCTGGTAAGCAGAACGATTGGTTATGAGCTGCAACCGGCGGCGTCCAAGTGATCAAATCAGCAAGTCGTGATCTCAATGATATCTTCGTCAGCCTGTGCTGTCTGTCCGAGTGAGTTTTAGCTTCTGCGATAATACGCCTCACGCTCTTAGTTCTGACTTTGTAGGAGTTGCCCTCAGACCAGCCGCAGCGTATGTTGTATCCTGCAGACGAGATCTTATCGAGCAACGAGAAAGCCTCTCGAAGATACTATTGGCTCATACGTTCAAGTGCGCGTGTATATCCGACGATAGTTGCTGGAATGGCACCGGTAATCAGCCTGCATGAGCCTGGTCAATTTTGAAGAACAAGATATAGACAATACAGGATCAAGAAGGATGGATCGAGCTTTGAGGCGACGATATCAGAATGTGGTAGAGCTGAGTGAAGCGATAAATATCGTATCTCAGGTATAATCTTCCAATCGCACTTTCTTCTATCAAATAGATAAGAGCACGAGAAGGAGCAGGTGCGATCAAAGCTCATTATACGTAACATCCCATGTGTCTCGCTGTTCCTACCGTGATCAAAAGTGCCTGCTGTAAATGCCCAAATCGCTTCAACGCTATCAAAGTGAGATATAAATCCTCAAACCATGCATGCATCCTACAATCATGCCCAAGTTCCTAGAGCCAGATGTCTCCTCCCTCGCCTCTTTCCCAATTGCCCCAAGCCTTCCAATAGGCCGTTTCGAGATCTCGCACCCATCTCGCTGTATCGAACAATCGACTTGTCCATCTACCCTCCCATAGCATCCTGCGCAATTGCATGAGTCGTCCTCGTCCTTTTCCTGTGCTACCAGTGTTGAATGGATACTTCAATCCTCGGGCAAGTCTGATGGCTTGCTGTTCATACTGTTCCTCACAGTTCACGAGTAGATCGGCCCTCGCATCGTCTCCTTCCTTTCCCTCGGGCAAAGCACTCGCAACTATACTACTCGCCATCCGAGAACACATCTTGTACTCCCATCGAGCCCAGGTCACGATCGGCGTCCCTGACCATATTACATCCGCCGCCGTAGTGTGTGCGTTGCACTCTGGAGTGTCGAGGAAGAGGTCAACTACCGAAGCTCTAGTGATGTGGTGTTCCTTTGGTGCTACATCGGTGAATACAACTCGTGATGCGACTTCTTGTCCAGCCCAATCCCGAGCAAATGCCATCAAATTCTGTTCCCCAGCGTCAGGAAATCGCAGAAGCCAGAGAATGGAATTAGGCACCTCGGCCAGAATGCGTAGATATAGTCGGAAGGTGGCAGGATCGATTTTGTAGAGCTGATTGAAATTGCCCAAAATAATCGCCGTGTCTGAAAGAGTTGGAAAAAGCTCTTTGCGCAATCTCCACCTGCGTTCGAGTTCTTCTTGCCATATGACCTCGCGCTGGTTCGGCTCGCTGACCACAGATTGCCTTCGTTTTGCGTCAGGTGCGCTTTGCTTGTGATCGACACAGAAAAACGTAGATTTGGCGAAGATGACATTTTCCGCGTACATCCAGTCTTCGTCATCCTCGACAAGAGCGTCAGGATGCAAACGATCTTCGATCTCCACATTGCGTCGCCATGGTAGCAGAGTCTTGGGCGACACCGATATTGAATCTGCGAAGACGTAATCACACCATTCCGCACCTAGAGTGCCTGCAAATCCCATGAACGACATGTGTATGGGCGCTGGTCGAGCTGCAAAGATCTCGTTGCGAGCACCTCGTGTGTACCCGTTGAGGTTAACAAGTATGTGAATACCATCTCTGACAATTTGATCAACCAGCTTGTCTGCTGGCCATGCTGAGGCGTCGTGGAACACAGGTGATTCACGCTCGATCTGTTGACGGTGGACTGAGTTGTCCGAACTTGTGGTGGCATAGCAGAATGCCCGCACGCGACGCTTGTCATGAAGTCCAAATACTGACTGCATAAGATGAGCTAGCGGATGATTGTTGAAATCAGAACTGACATAGCCAACGTGAAGACATGGTTTTGGAGGTTTGGGTGGTGGAAACACTGTCGTTGGTAACCAGGAGGAACGAAGAGTCGATACCGATATTCGCAAGGCGTTGCGCTGGGATATTTGACGAACTTGCTTTGCAGATAGCGGGGTGGTGAATGTGTGAAACGGCAGGACAGTAGGTGCAGTCGGTGAAGTGAGGCCTGCTGGCAAGACCGGTCTCGCATAGCGTTGTGTAGGATATTCTTTGCCATGTTTGTAGCGATCCTGATACCATTGCCAGCTAATGAAGCGAATCGCTCGCTCTATCAAACGTACTATACGTGCACCTTCCCATTTTTTCCCGCTCCAATCCAGTAAGGCACCCTGCAAAAGGCAACGGAAGCTCTCTTGGACATCTGCTGAATTATCATTTTTAATCACTGACAGTTGACCGCAGACTTGTTCCGCGACGGCTGGAGTCAGAACACCAACACCCCATGTCTCGCCATCTTTTAACTGCCGATCGACAATCTCAACGACACGGTTCACCCAGCCTGAACCTTTGCGAGCCTCGTGCATCATGCCGTAATCATCGACATGGATACGATCTCGCCTGCCGTGATCAGCATATACTCCGCCTCGTCCATACCAGTTGCAGACAGAGTTCAAGGCCGTGGCCAATCCACAAACAGCTTCAGCAAAATCGGGGTTTGCCTGGACGGCGCGACGATAGTAGATGATGGCATCTGCTATTCTTCCTTGATCCTTGACAGCGTTCGCGAGGTTCGCTAGGGCAATGTCGAATTTTGGATCGCACTCTACGGCCTTTGTATACATCTTGATGGCGGAGTTGAGCTGTCCAAGGTCCTTCAACAAACTGCCCAAGTTAGTGTACAGATGAGCGTGCTTATCATCAATGACTAGGCCATAGTTGTAGTACTGTAAAGCCAGACCAATACCACTGCCCGGAGCTATGCCCGTCTGACTGATAATCTCATTCGTTAGTGCCTGTGAAACCGCTTGTACATTTGTGGGACTTTGCTGTACGCCTGCGAGTAGTATACCAACGTTGTTGGCAGTTGAGGGACTTCGTTGGAGCGAAAGTGATAGATAGTACAGAGCAAGTATCTCACGCGTACCATTCGCCCGCTGTTTCATGTTGGAAGCATGACCGCCCATACCGTCTTGATAGATCTTCGCCAGAGAAAGCAGCGAATTACTAGTAGTAGCAATTGCAGCTTTATGAGATTTGCCATTTGCAACAAATCTAAGTCCTGGCAATTCTCCATTTGGAGGGAACATATTCTGTGCTGTCTCTTGAGCCTGCTCTGGAGACAATAGAATCGGTTCGTTGCTGTCTTTGTGAAGTATCGAGAGTGGGTACTGTTTGCTAGTCGATACGCAAGAATGGAGCACACGTTTTATGAGGCCTCTGATGCCACTATGTCGTTGCTCAGTGGCCATCAATACAGCTTCTTCGAAAGAAGCAGCGGCACCAGCATTGTCCCCGAGAGCATAAAGCATGTTTCCTTTGGCATGTATCAGTGCAAGAAGTCGACCATTATCAGAACCGGGAATGGCATATCCACTGGAACCAAATCCAGCAGCCTGTTGCTCTGATGTAGATGAACTCGTACTGAAACGTCGCTCGACATCAAAATCGAAACATGGCTGTTCGGTAGATGCCATGGTAGCAGTGCTACTGGCTCTACTGTGGCTATCACTTTCTCCGTCACTACTCGCATCATTATTCGAGTTGTAATTGACCGTACGTAAGCATGACTCCACATATTCTAGGATACTGACTGCCTCTCGCGCTCGATGAGTGCTGCACAAAAGACCAATAAGATGTTCAACTGCTTCGAAATAGCTAGGTCGGAGTTTGACCGATTCAGACCAGTATCGTAGAGCCTCTTCTCGTCGATTCAATGCGAGGAGTGTAGCCGCCATATTAGACATGGCCTCAACGTGACGCGGATCTTGAGCCAGAATTGCTTGATACCAAGCCAGTGCTTTGCCATAATCTCCAAGGCCGTAGGCAAGGCATCCGGCAAGCAGCATACCATCCGTCCATGGCGAATCTGCCCCTCGGCAAAGAAGCTCCATTTGGTCTAGAGCTGATACTGCTGCAAGTGAAGGACTATTCTCATATCCCTGATGAATTGATGGATCTGAGCCCCGCCGGATTGTCGAAATCCCGTAACCAGGAAATCCTCTTGACGAATTCTGGTAGCAACGATCTGCGGCAGAGAAGGAGCAATTTTGCTCTGATCCTCTACGAGCAGACGTGTGAATAGCTGTCTGAGGTCGCGAGAATTCACCGTCTTCATTCGAGGTCAGTCGGTCCCATTGCTCTTGCTGCTGCTTGTGAGACGCAACGACAAGCTGATCACTTTTGAAATGAGAACCTAATCTCTGCGGAACCTTGGGGAAAATGGCTGGCTTGCTAAGAGACCTTCCATGACCGAATACACCAGAAGCCCGACCGAGTTTGCTTTCGTGCTGCATCTTGGATAATAATGCCACACATATAGTATGTGCCCAGGTAAAGGTACGATCTCTGAACGCAACCTCGTTTGATGCTGCTCCCGGTATCAATTTCAGCGAAATCTGTGACAATGGCTTGATCGTCTCATTTGATCTTGTGAGATCGTCCTTAGTATTTGTAGGATATGAGAATGTCTGACGACCGATCATTTGATCGTCTGCGTAATAGGAGTGGTCCCCGTAAGTTTTGACCTCAGGATTTGCATTGCTCGAGGTCCAATAGTACTGCTGCGACCCTAGGAAGGTCGGATTGGGATTACTCAGACGAACGTGAAGGTTTTGATTTTCAGGAAGTCTTCCAGACCGGCGCAATATTGGCTGGCGATTGTTCAACCCCAATGGTGACTGCTCGAAACTAGATATTCGGTCGAAGAATCGACTGTCTCGAACCGGAGCAGGACGATATGGAGTAAATGTTCCATCTGGCCAATAAGGTCCATAGTATTGCTGACCAGCCGGTGCTGTCGGGCCTAGATGGGTGTGAAGTGGTGATGGAAGGACAGTGGGAACTTCTGAACCAGGATGATAGTAATATCTGGAACCTTGAAAGGGTGGGTTTTGGTGTAGCATTGAATCCATCCCTCCAGGGAATTCCCATGCCGGACGCTGTGCCTCAGTCCCCCATATTGGTTGATGTGGTGGCATTGTCGAACTCGATGTGTGTTTCCTGCTGGGTGGGATGGCATAATTGCGCCTAGAATAATGCTCATTCCTCGTCTGCGAGTCCCGCCTTGTGTGACCTGGTGACGCTGACAATATGACATGCTTTGACGCAGGTAGATGTAGGTGTTTGTCTAGTGAATTGGCTTCATACTCTTCTACCATCCTTCCGTGCGGAGTTTTCCTCTGTCGAAGCAGTTCATGCTGTGCATATGTGAGTCCGATCGTTTGGGTGTCATACTTTCGTGGTGTCTCGTTCTGGACGGAGATTGCATAGGACAGTGAGCGGTCGCGTGTGTCTATTGAATGAGGATTGCGTGAAGCCATATGGTAGGTGGAGGATTGCGTTGCCAGCATGTTTTGTTATTGCAGTTATACCGGATCAGACGATTTCTAGTTCGGTGGGTGCGTCCTTGTAATGTTTGCACATGCGCAGTACGAGCTGCTATGTACTTTGAGGTTCTGGAACACCATCATGCGATTCTTGATGTCGGGCGGTATGCTTGATCCAAAGCCTACCACCTCAGACGAGATCAGGACCAATTACCGACCCAATGTGTCTCAGCCAAAGGTCTCAGGGGAATCCAGTTTTCATATGAGTCAGGACTTATCGAGAGAAGTATTGATCGAGAACAAAAGTCCAAAGGCAGGATTTGCTGGCACGTACGGTGGAGAGGGCGATCTGGATAACTAGCAGAGCCTAATGAATGCGGCGCGCGAGGCTTGCAATACCGACTGTTTGATAGCTCAATCACGGGAGGGTTGATTCTGGGAATGTGACAAGATTGATCGCCGTCCAGAACGCCAGACTTTTACGACAGACGATAACCAAATCAAAGAGGAAATCTCGACGCTGCGGATTGAAAACAGGTCATGCATGGCGGTGGGATCTCACTGCTTCATGTGTATTTCAGCAATGGGCGGAGAGGTGTTTGGCTTGAGGTGGCTTGCCGTTGATGGCATCGATTTAGCAGCACACTTGTTCGACCATAGTTAGCCGTCACATCACTAGTCGCCCATCAGCGGATCGTAATCCTTGCATGAATCCATCAAGCATCTCCATTGCCATGCCACATTGCACCCCATCTGTCCTTCAATTCGACCACGCGGTGGGGCTCGAGTCACACTCGCCGTTTGTTTCTGCCGTGAAGGACGCCTGAGTGGTAGCTAAGACCGCCGTTCATTGGGTATTGCTTCAGAGTGTGCTACCTAGACATCACACCACACGCGTACCCGACAGGGGTCAAGCCATGTCTATCGCCTGTCTCTCACTCTCCGTGACTGACATTTAGCAGCATGCGATCAGGGTACGGACACCAGCTCCGGAAATATCTCTACATGTTCATTGTATGCGGCTGAAAAGGGACATGTCATTTCTAATCGTCTACGCTGCTGACAGCAATTGATGTCCAAGACACCCGCCTGGATCAAGGTAACACATTCCGGACGCGTCTGTTTGAGAATGAGGAAACAGCATACGCATCAATCATGGATCTCGTCCCACATGATAAGTACGTCGATCGCCACCATACGGAACATCAAAAGCTTCTCCACCGACATGGCAGTGACATAAGCAGGGATACCAAGCAAATGTCGGTCGGAAGGCTGCAGCCTTTGGTGTCAGGATGCTGGATAACAAGCACGAGATTGCAGAATACCTGTACTACGCAGGTATGTAATGTAGACAACAAAATGATGGACCACTGCATCCATTGCCTTCGAAGAAGACGGATGCCGTGGTGAGTAAAGTGTCAGTGGAGTTTTGATCTCCTTTGCACCAAAATAGGCCTTCATCCTGAGAGTTTCCAAAAAGAGGAGGGATAAGGGCCAGAGTGTTGGCAAAGGTGGGAGGTAGTTCAAGGCATTTGATGGCCAAGGAACAGCATAATAGAGACGAGGTCAGTGGTACGTGAAGGGAAGTAAAAAGTAGTAATCGTGACTTTTCATTTCGTCATAAAGAATTTTAATACTGCGAGTTTGCAGTCAAGTCTTAAGTTTTGAAGTAGTGGATATGGGTATCATCTATTCCTCAGGTACTGATCTTGTTAGCATAGTCTGTAGAGTCACTCTGGTGATGCTTACCCTCGAAAGAACCATCCTTGATCTCATCGCTGATCTCCTTTGGACTTCTTCCATCAATTTGGCAGCCAACAGAGAAGCAAGTTCCGAGGATTTCGAGAACAGTTCCCTGAAGAGTCTTGGCCATTGACTTGTTGGCACCTCTCATTGTGCGGGCAATCTCAACAATCTCATCGAATGGGATGGACTTAGAGTGCTTAATGTTCTTCTCCTTCTTTCGGTCTCTTGGTGGCTCCTTGAGGGCGCGGATTACAAGGGATGAGGCTGATGGCACAACTGATACAGCGGCTTGTCGGTTCTGGATTGTAAGTCTGATGGTGACACGAAGACCTTTCTGTGATCCGGGTCAGTTATTGTATAGCTACACTGCTCCATCGTACGCACCCAGTCGCCGGTGGCCTTTGCGATATCTTCTCCGACCTTCTTTGGCGAAAGACCTAGAGGACCAATCTTGGGAGCGAGCGTGGCTGATGAACCGACTTCACCACCAGTGGCACGCAGGTGGCTTTTGAAAAGTTAGTGAGGATCTCGTGAATTCAACGCGACAGATATACATACATAATCTTCACCTCGGTGGGATCTAGCTTTGGAGCTATAGGAAAACATGTCAGCCGCCGTGCCGAAGCTTCTCAGGTAGACGATACTTACGCATGGCGAGTGCGAAAGGTAGTCAGTCTTACTCGAGATTTGGTGTGATGAACTGGTCAAGGAAAGTGAACGAGTGGAAAGTTGGAGATTTTCATATCTGTGGGCGGAAGACTTGGCGTATCGTATAAGGCTGTACTTTGCAGATGGTAGCTGATGCTACATACAGCCTTGTCACTTGGTAGAAATGTTCGAGCCTACACTACGACTGAGCAAATTTACAGACTACACGCATCATGGAAGACTCATAGGACTGTCATTGCTACCGAGAGTATTGACGCTTGATTGTAGCTTTACTCAGATCTGTATCGGAGGCCCATCACGACCTACACAACTACAGATTTCAGTCTAGAGAATATGTTCACCTCCTTTCCGACCGTTAAGGTTCCGACATCATGATCTTCAACATTTATCTCTCTACAATGCAATCCCATACTTCTCTCAACCCTTCCATTGCACTTTCTCGCTTCTGAACAAACTCACCATTCCAATAGGTAGAATGCCACTGTCCACGATATTGAGCCCTCTGAATTTGCTCACGATATCCGGCCCATACATCTCTACCACCCACTTCCAGTACGCCGTCATGGCATGCCAGTCTCCTTTGACGCTGCTCCTGGCAATTACATGATCGCATTTTATTAGGCGCAATGCCGATAGCATCTCTGCGGAAGATTCGATGGGTCGTTCTGCTGGTGTCCTAAGAAAGTGAGAGAAGACATCGCCTAGCTCGTTGTGCTCATTTTCATTGCAGTAAAATTCTCTGTATCGAGTGTACTCATCGAAGGAGAAGAACTCGTCTTTATCTTTTGGTATATAATGACTGCCTGACGAACTTGGTCGTCGCTTTATTCGATCCTTCATGAAGGCTTCCTTAGCCTCTAAGTATGCTTCAGCCTCTGCTTCGAAGAAGCCGTTAAGGGCGATCTCTGGGTCATCGCGAATGCCAGGTTTGTACGACTGAAGCAGTGTAATGAATGGATTCTGAAGCTCAAGGCCACCAAGTTCTGTCGGAAAGAACACGTAGCCCTCAGGTACATCCTTGATACCATAGCGGTCCTCCAGCATAGCTCGCAAGTAATCGACCACACTAGAGTTACTGAAAATTTTTTGTTGAACACGTCCGAAGACTGCGAGGACTTTGTCGGTATGCGATTCACCAAAACAATTGGCTGCTTTACCAAAGTTTGTAGTGAAGAATGTGTTGGCATAAACATTGAATGCTTGAATCCAAGCAAGGACACCTTTCGTGACTTTCTGGTCAAGCTGATGCTTCAAGTCTTCAACATGTCTGTCGACCAACTCGTTGTCAATCTCGAATTGACCCGTCTTTGAATCTAGGTAGAGAAACCCCCATCTTATCGGTCCACTTGGTAATCCAGACTTAGGAGCTGAATCGCCATTGGTTGTTCTTATGTTTGCCGAGCCAGAGCTCCCGAGATCAAGAGTCAAGCCCATCGTGTCAGCGAACTCAGTAATAGTCGACCAAGCCTTGACACAATCGAGTTCGTTAGGATGCCAAAACCAAAAGTCATCGTAGATGCGGTAGAGGCAGACCCCGTCACAACTCTGATTCACCGCGAGATCCAGGCAAGATAGAATTGACTCTCCAAGCACGTCACTCAGTGGATGAGAACCTGGCACACCTCGTTTTCTGCTCCTTGGAGACTCTGTAGTATCCCCCCTCATGAACGCAAGAGGTGCTTGCATAAATGTCTCGAAGAACTTCAACCATTTACGAGATACTCCAAACCAGATGAGCACGAGCATGACGGTAGTGTGAGGTAAAAGAGTATTCCACTGTTGGAATTGCCCTCTGAAAGCAGTAATTCCGCCATGAAGACGACCATTGACCAGGATTTCGGTTCGCAACACATGGAGAAGACCTTGCTTTAGATCCATCAAACTGCCAGGCTTCGATGCGGCTGCGTTCTCGTCATCGGTCTCTTCATCGTCATCATCTTCTGTAAAGTTATTTCCATGGTTCACCGCTCTCTTCTGCCGTTTTCCCGGGACAAACATACTTTGGGGTGCTCTAGGGGTTTGTTTCGTTCGTCCAGCCGGCCGCGATGGCTGTCCGGTGGAAGCCTGCATCATCTGCATCGACGGCATTTGTGGTGCACCCATTCCAAGACTGTATTGAACCTCTTCGCCTCCATCCTTGGATGCGTGAATCAGATGCTCAGAGGATGGAAGCTGAGTGATGAAGTATCTCCTTTTCCATAGACGTGCCCGTTTTGACTGAATGCTGGACTTTGTCTTGACGCGGCCAAGGTAATACTCTCTTCTTTTGGCGTCATCGGCGGTGGGCGCCCTGGCAACATTCCAAGCTCTCTTCGTCTCAATGAAGTCTAGCAGTGAATTCTTGAGGAATACAGACCACTTTACGCCAATATACTGCAAGAAGATTGCTTGCAACATGTCTTCATGCATGTGAATACTGTAGTATCCAGCGACTCGTCTTTGTTGCTCAAGTGGTACAACGTCACCCCATGTCCAGTTCTCAATACCGTTTGCCATTCGTAGATTGAGCACATCGGCCAATTCTGCCAAGATGACTGAGTTCTGACGGAAGTCTTTGAGCACAGTGCGCTTCTCCTCCGTCAGTAAGTCACTCAGAAGTAAGCCATCGATACTGAGCCCGACAGTGGCCTCAGTAAATTTTCCAGGTTCTGCCATCTCGCTTTCGAAGGATGCTACCTGAGATCGTAGATGCTCTAATGCTTGAAATACTGGTTTTCTTCTGTCATCATCCTGGCCAAAGAGCCTCACTAACAGCTTCTTGATACTTGCCGCGTCGACATCAGCGGAGTGGAAGACGTCGGCTTCCCATGCCAGACGTGACTCCATCTTTGCCGAACTGTCAAGCTCTTCGAAATCATCGGTAACCTCCATCTCGTTGCTAGTGGAGGCAGCTTTCAACCCTTTCTCGCAGGAGAGCCAATCAGTGACCAAGCGAGCATAGAGCGATGCATACTCGTATCTCGAAGATTGTCCCTCTAGCTCTCGCATCAACGATCCCTTCCATGCTGAGAGCATCTTCTCGGAGACGGACGGATCGAATCGAGGTTGCTCACAAAAGCGCTCGAGATTATTCAACAATGAGAACAATTGCGGGTTGTGAGTATTGCTGCTGACCAAGCTACCACTAGCATTTCTAGATACCTGAAAACAGGCCTTGGTCCCCTCCAAGAGTATCTTCAGTTGTTCTTGCCAGTCAAGTTGAGATTCGAGAGCTTTGACGACTCCACTTTTAGACTTCTCAAAAGCATCTCGTTTGTAGACCAGCTCCTCGAGCTTCGCGGCTATAATGGACTGAAGTGTCTGCGAGTAGACTCCTTGTGAGGACATTGCCATGGTGAGGGTAGATCTTGGTCGGTAGAAGCACTCTCAGACTGAGATGTAGTAATAGCAGTAAGCTTGGGGATGATTCTGTCGCAAACACGGGATGGACGATTTGGAAGCACACACAACGACAAAGAAGGGAAGTCTCTTCGGTGAGAGATGGGAACAGGCAGTATTAACTCGTTAGAATCCGTGTCAGAGCTCTGAAGTCTGAAGAGAAGCGATCATGCAAAGATCACAGGGGAAACCAGTTGTTTATATGCCTACAGACACGCAAAATAGAGGATCCATGGTGTTGCCTAGTTTGTTGTCCAGCCAATGCAGAGAGGTGCTGCCTTGACTTTCTCACACAAATGGTGACTCCCCTTGTGTTCTATACATAGAGCACCAGGATATGGTACTTACTCAGCTCGACACGTAAGTACGAGATTTCATGTGGAAGAAATTGCTGATGATATTGATAGGCTCTAAGGTCATACAGCGTACAGCGTGCATTGTGCCGCCAGCCATACCTCAAGTTGACGCACAAGTGCTGATGTTTGAATAGGAGGAGTGACCGCCGCCTGATGATGTCGATGTGGCAAGTTAGCCGAATATTACATAATGATCCAAACTTTAATCTAAACTGCATTCGCGTCAAGTTTTCAAGGCTGCACTCAGCTCTAAACACCTTGTTTGTTCTTCAGTGTTCCCTCCCATCTCACACATTCTCTTCCTTTGGAGATTCATCCCCATTGCGCATAAAATCATCTCAACCTCTGACATATTTCAAGACTGATCATACCCGGTTAATGCTAATCGTTAGCCACTGATCACTCCTACTATTTAATCACGATATTTCACCCCTTGTGCATTGTTCATCTATCATTACATCCAACATGGCTGACTTTGAGGATACCAACGCGCCCTATGACGGTATGCATTTCATGATCCATCAAGTTTGTCAGAGTCGCTAACGAAAATCTAGACGGAGGTCGATACGAACGTCGCGACCGCTCTGCCTCACCCCGTGGAGAACGTGAGGATCGTAACCGCAGCCGTTCTCCTATGGGCCGAGATAGACCGTGAGTTTGAACAGACCGACAATGAAGCAAGCTTGCTAATAATTCATAGTCCTCCACCACCAGGCGACACTCGCATGAAGGATGCTGATGATGAAGGTGCCATCAATTCAGGAACCAATCTCTTCGTCACTGGTATTCATCCACGCCTTACCGAAGCCGATGTGTCTCGTCTCTTCGACAAATATGGTGAAGTCACCAACTGCTCCATCATGCTTGATCCCCACACCAAAGAGTCGCGAGGTTTCGGTTTCGTCAACATGGCTCAACCTGAACAGGCTGATGCAGCAAAAGAAGGACTTCAAGGAGAAAATATCGAAGGTCGTACTCTGAGCATCGAAAAGGCTCGCCGAGCTCGCCCTCGTACTCCAACACCTGGCAAATACTTTGGTCCTCCAAAGCGCGGTAAGAACACGTTCCTGCCAAATATTCTAGCTGACGTTTTCTAGGTGACTTCGGCAGCCGAGGACCTCCTCGTGGTGGCGGCTATCGTGATCGTTACGACGATCGTCGTGGTGGTGGTGGATATCGCGGCGGTGGCTACCGTGATGACTACCGTGGTGGTCGTGGCTACGATGACTATGATCGTCGTGGTTACGGAGGCGGACGACGTGACAGAGATGATAGCTACGGATCTCGCAATATCGATCGCTATGAGAGCAGACCACGCGACGATGGCTATGCCCCTCCACCCCGTGAGCGACGCGGTGGTGGAGGAGGCTACTACGGCCGTGAAGAGCGTGGTGGCGGCGGCGGCGGCGGCGGCGGCGGTGCTGATGACCGTGCCTACACTGCACCACCTGCTCGCGACGAAGCTCCACGTGAATACGGTGGAAGCAGCAGAGGTTACGATCGTGAGGACCGATACAGCGGCAGATAAATCTATCGTTCGACAGTGCATCACGGGCTATGGGTGCGAGCTGTTTGAAATTTTCGATTGAACTGCATCTGCCCTTCAACAAGCTCAGCATCTATTTCTCTTCTTCACTAGTGTATTTTCAGACGGTCTCCGGGACTAAAAGTGATCATTGCGGAATCAGACACAGGTCTGCGGTTCTTCTTTTCGGCGCAAAGGGTTTCGGCTTATCAGAGACGGCTTCGACCTACTGGGCACTAAAGGTTCACGGCTAGGCCAAGTCTTGTATTCCTACAACATTTGACTGCACATGATGGTGCACGTCAAGCACGAGTCGGGGCTTACGGTGACTATCAGATCGTCTTCAGTGACACTCCTTCACAGCAATTGTGTTTCAAATCAAGAAAATTTCATGCCGCAATAGATCACCCATTCGCCAGAGGCATAGATTATTTCGCTAATCGAGGTCGATATCGGCATCTTGCAGTCAATTGCGCGTTTTCAAAATCAAAAATCAGCTTGCTCGCCCTTGTACCGTTATGACAACTCGCCAGTAGTGCCGGCACTGCCACCTTGACTGCCTATTCCACCATAACATACCTTACGCACACTTCACTAAGTTCGTCAGATTTCTCCTTCACTTAATCGAAGTTCGGAACACGCTAATATCCTCATAATTTCGCTTGCTCAGTCCATTCGACAAACATCAAACAGTAAATGTCACTTCTCATCCGTTCAAAAGACGATTTCCGTCCCTCCGTGTAAGAAAGAGAATTCAGGCCGCAAACAGGGAAGACAACCTATTCCACAAGATTCCCATCCACCAGAAATATCTATATGACCGATGGTATGTCGTCAGCGTCTGCCCTAACCCGGACTGGGCAGGAACCAATGTCAGCTACTCGGATCGAAGAGGTATTGCTGCCCGGCATTATCTGAGTACGTTTCGAGCAGGGACAAACTCCTGGCATTCAAATGTAAGTGACACAGATGGACATGAAAAGGTGAGCTTCTGCTTCAAGAGCATATCATCGCGATGTCATGTGGAGTTGGCTGTCTGCGCCAAGCTTACGGAACTAATATCCGAGACGTTAGCATTCTACTGAAGGTAAGTCGTCACATTCTCGTCAATACCAGTATGTCATGCCGGTGACAATCTATCGCCCTGGTATATTGGTACTCAATACAAAAGGGAATGGTCTCTGTATCTGCAATGCATTGCAGTGTGGTTAGTCAACAATGTTCTTGAGTGCTTGTAGTACACATCATGACAAGAGGAAGACACAAGCTCAATATCACACCGACTTATGCAGGTAGCCCGGATGTTGCACCAGGCTTATTCGTGACCAACACCATCGAGCAGTTGCTAACACAGGACATTGGATGAAGAAATCAATGTCATTCATAGCCAGCGCTTCCGTCTCTCTGGTGATTGGCTGGAAATTGACGGCACAGCAATTATGCAGCTTGTACCTTCAAGCACTAAACTCTTAGCTCGGTGCTCATCACTATCACAGCCAATCATACTTTGCTAGCTCTCTCCTCTCCGTTCCTCCTCCCTTCTGCCCCATGAACTCTCACTCGCTCTGGTGTGTCGACCTGATTCCCTCGTGGGTATATAGACGCTGGAATCTCGCCGTGCCGCCGTCTTCTCTGTCCTCAGACATTGATTGTTTGACATCTTGCTTTTCCAGTTTTCTCTTGTTTGCCCTGATCCGTTTGGCTGGTCCAATCGATCCGTATACACAACTTGTTTTAGACGCTCCTACCAGCCACAGAGACAATTCGTCATTACTCATATACAATCACAATCATCATTTTCATCCTCGTTGATCAACGTTGACTTGCCACATCATCCTTCGTGGTAATTTCAGACAACAAGTCGTGCATCATCAAAAAAGTCTACTTTCGAGTTGCAATCCTACAACAGCCAAAATGCTTGCTCGAAGTGCCAAGCCTAAGCTTACTCTCAGCCTTGCTACCGGCCCTGCTCAGTCAGCAAGACCTGCTTTGTCACTCAAGTCACCTATGGGTCCTATGAGATCTCCAAGATCACCTATGCCCAATAGTCCAACGAGCATGAATACCAAAATGAATCAACGTGGACTCACGACCTTCCAACAACAACCCACATATGCTTACACCAACACCAGTACATCACGCAGCATTCTCAAGAAAGGTCAAGCAGCCAAACCAGCTCGTCGCCATCTGCAATTCTCAGCAGAGCCAGTAGTACACTGTGTCACGCCCATTGAAGATGCAGAATACTATGGTGCTTACAAAAAGATGACGCGAGATGAGAGAAGATGGACCCCACGATCATGATTTGAATGTTTGGAAAGTATTCAGACAGGAGGAAGCTAGATCAGATATATCGATGTTGCATGAAGTTGTGGTCACTAAAATTTGTAAAGAAGTGATTGTATCGATGGACTTCAAAGAGTGAAGCAAATAATGTGTGGTCGAGATGAGAGGTTACGAACATGATATGAATTGATACGATATAATGAAACTTGGTTAGCGACAGCTCAATATAGAAAACAATGTACCTCACACACCGAGAAAATCCCTCAGACACGAGAGTAGAGACATCAAAGTTAGCGCTGATCCAATCGTGATCAATGTCGATTGCCGCACGCCTCGATGGGCAGCCGCGCGCTCCAATCCCAAGACCCACATATCATCACATCAACTGCGCCCTCAACCGCGAAATAGTCACCTTAGCGCGCACCGACCAAACCAATCTCAAATCTCCAGAAGAATCAAGCGGCACGTATCCATCCTTCCAAAACCTTTATCCTAAGTCGTTCTCACCTTGTGATACCTGTACAGTATGCCCAACGCCGCGGCAACTGGATTGAAATCGTAAAATCAATCAATCTGTCAATGAGCGGCAACAGATACATCCACACTCGAACCAGATCCGAGTCCAGATCCAGCTCAATCCAATACGATCCGATCCTACTTCGTCAAGATATGGTTAGTCGCATCAAGATGATCGAACACACTCTCTTCATGATACGAATCAGAAGTCAAAATAGGCGCTTTTTCTTCTGCGTTTTGACACACCTCTCTCTATTGAGCAATGCTGTGCTGTGCCGTCCCACAAGCGCTTGGTGTATCAGTGCTGTGAGCTAAGCTTTCTCGTGTATCGCTGGTGCATGTTGAGCCTCTCGGGTTTCATATGTTTATTTGTGCAACCAGACTGCAGAAATGATGGGGAACAAGTTCAAGTTCACTTAAGGTAAAGCAAAGCAAAGCAAAACGAGGCGAGGCGAAACGAGTGAAAAGTATGAAGATATCCACGACAGTGTTCTGGGCTTACATCTTTGTCTCGTTTGGTTGTTCCCGCTTCTATACTGTCTGTCGGTGTTGTATCGTAACCAAAACAGAATATGATTGGCTACTCGTGGTTCCTACAGTATCATCCACTTCCACACTCAGTATGTCATGCCACAGCACTAGAGCGACAGTAATGGTCGAGGTACCCGTTCACTCTACTCCACCATCTCCATCTCGATCCGATACCTCTGACGATCCGTACAAGACACTCTTCTGCGAGCAAACATGCCGCCACCGCGTCAAGTTATCTATTCTATTTCGTGCCTTATGCACATTGGTTGACTGATTGATCAGCCGACCGATCCACCTTCCTATTTCCTTTCATTGTCTCCTTGCTCTACTTGCTCTTGTGTCGAAATTAAACTACTTGTCCACTATACGTACATCCACGCATAACGTCGGCCGTAAGGGAAAAAAGAAGAATAAGCCACATCCGCTTCCTGATCGCTAACTTACTTACTAGTTGAAATGAAACAGACAAGAATGGAAAAGGCTCAGCAGTAAATACTAGTATGTACTTGACATCAATTATAGTACGGCGCTTGTATTGTCGTTACTTGATCTGGTGTGATGTGGCGTGGTGTGGCACATAACGAACAATTGATCACAAATGAATTAAACGCAGAGGGATATTTATGCAGCAAGATACCTCATAGCTTCAACTCCGTTTCATGTGATACCGTGCTGTGCTGTGCTGTGCTGTATCGTGCCAGAGATCAATGTCTCGAGAGGAACGCGGATAAGCATCCCCGATTCATGGCAATCTTGTCCACAGCAGCAAAGCGCGCATCGAGCAAATGAAAGTCCACTTACATGATCGATACATAGATACATAAACACACATACACTTTTATCGTTCTTTCTCCTCGCAATACATCAGACAATCTACTCATCGTATCATACCACGCCATATCATCTCATGGCAAAGTACCAAATATCTAAACAAAACAAATGAACGCCTTCGCAAAAATGCGTCAATATCTTCCAACCATTCATTCATTATTTACAGTTCAGATCTAGCTAACACTGACATTAGACAGGTTTTACACTACATCGTCTGATCTAGCCTATATCAGCCTAGCTAATTTGACATAGCTTAGCATTTGACTCGACTTGACTTGAAAGCAGGGGTTTCATTTCGTTCGGGCGGCTGTTGAATCCCTAAATTGACTTTTTAGTTTCAAGTTGCCGCATTTTCATATCCTCTCTGACCAATGTCTGATCTCGGTTCTTGCTAGTTCGTGTCTATCTCCGGCAGTTGTTCTGAAACTCATGGTTTGGATACAATTAAGTGAATTAGTTGATGAATGGGAGGGGTTCTGCGCGCCGCATTGCATCGCACCGCAATGCATTGCATTCCCCTTGCGCTGCCCGTTGAGCTCGTGGTCGTTCTTTGGGTTTGGTGTCGTCGGTTCTTCACGAGATGGCGTTGGCTTTGGATCTTTTCCGGATGGGATGGCGTTGACCTAGTCCTCCCTCCGCGTCTCAGTCTAAGTAGGGCCGAACTCTGACAATTAGACGCCGCAATGTTTGGAGTGGCTTTGACTATGTACGATGCTATGGATGATACTTCATATACTGGGCTGTTGGCAGCTCAAGTGATCTCGTCAACTTGGCTCGTTGTTATCCAATACCGTCGATATCTGCTTGTATTGCTGCAAGATCTATCATTCAGCCAGACCCTCCATCAATAACCTTATTGTCCTTCCTCTGTTGCAGCATACAACTGATCTTCGACTTGATCTCGTGTCTAGAGACGGCCTCATTGATCGGTCATAGCTGTTAGGGCATGCCAGCCCGCAGAACAGACAGAACGAGTGACCGCAACGGACCGTACAACCTTAGACGATCAACCATGGCCGCTGCAATGGTCTCGCCTATGCCTCAACAATGGTCGGGTATGAACCATCAGGCTCCCATCCACAACTGGCCACAGTACCCCGACCCTTACCAGCAACCCACCACAATGGCCGGTTACAGCTCTTCAGTCCTTGCCACGCCTGCTTTACCAATGCAGACGACGCAGCCACAGCCCATCCAGACTCGCCGAGTATCACATTCTCAATCAAATTCACAGTCCAACTCGCATGGCACCGATGGACCGTGGACAGCAGAGATGGACAGTACTCTGATCGATGCTCACGCTCGGGGTCTGCGGTGGGAACAGATCTCAGCGCAACACTTCCCACAAAAAAGTGCCAACGCCTGTCGTAAGCGATTTGGTCGTGCAAAAGAGGAGCGTCGAGCGACGGGATGGGATGATAACAGAATCATGAAGGTCATCAATGCGTATAACAAAGATGGGTTTCGTGAGCACTTCTGGGGATTGCTGGCTCGAGAAACAGGAGAAAGATGGCAGGATCTTGAGAAAGTTGTAAGTAAACCATCCATCAACAGGTTGTGAAAATGATCGATGAACCTTCAGACCGTAAGCTGCTTTATCTCTCGAACCTGAGCATTCGAGGCTTCTGCTCGCCGATTCACAGTCAGCGCGATACTGTCTTTCCCTGGACAATGCTAATATTTACTGCAGTGCTATTCTCAGGGCATGAATAGAATGGTTCGCAACCGTGCCGGTCATACTCGCACACGATCAAGAGTCAGTTCTAATCAGCACGTCGATGATGCAAGATACTCGTCATCCAATGAGGAATATGATCACCAAGACGATAGTGGTATCGGTTTAGGTCTCATGACTTCAGACCATCATCGCCATCACGGTGGAGAACTTCTCAATCAATCAACGGTGACAACTGGAGCTCCTCTTGAGCAAATGCTAGTAGCACCTAGCCATTACACATATATATCACGGTAAAAAGGTGGAAACCGGATGGAGGTAACGTGTCGGAGGTACATCTTTTGGATTATGCTTGGAGCGAGTTTGCTTTCATTCCCTTCGACGCCTGTTTAACGGCCGAACTCATCAACCCATACAAATTGAATTTAAATGCTCTCTGCGAAGAAGCGACGACGTGTACAATTACTCCAGTTTAGACATCGGGAGGCTCGGAGTTGCGGTTTGACTGAATATTGGATCCATTCCTAGCGAGTTGACCGGACCAGAGGAGATTGCTATAAGACATCAACAGCAATGCTAGTATCATCGCATGAGTACAGTAATGTTACTATAATTCAGCTCGTCTTGTCGCTCGTTGATCTAGATGCAATGACGATGAATGCGAAAGTGGTGAAAGATTCTCAGAATCCCAGAGATACTCAAAGACTCTGCTTCAGTTATCCTTTACTTCACTCCCGACTTCCGCAGCAAAGGAAGTTCACCCGATAAAGTGGTATCTCTGCTTCGCCGTAATTGCATGTGTCTCCGGACCATTAAACTCCGACAAAGTTTAGTTTGGATAAATTGCGGAGGATAACCCGCAACTGCGACTCCCTGATCGCGCTATTTCACTGTAAACAGCTTAATTGTCCTGACCAGAGCGGTCAAGAAAGCTTCACAAGCTGCGACACAAGCCCGAAGATACGGTGCGATCATTCTTTTGTTGTGTCTGAACTTTATCAATCAATTCCATTCATCCGTTGTCGCACTTTCGATTCTTGAAGCTGAGACAGGTCTACCGGATCGACCTTGATCGCACATTTCCTTCACAGACGAAAAGCTGGTTGCTTTATTTCATGAAACATGGCTACCGTCACCGCCAAAATATCCGAGTCCCTGCTGGGTACTGAAGCAACACCTAATCTCTCCTCAGAATCCCGAGACAGATTTTTGAAATATGCGCAGCAGGAGGACAATGGACAATGGACGATGACAGAGGAGCAATTCATCAATGCAATTGCACCTGCGGAAGAGGATTATGTGAGCGCAGAAGATGTCAAAAGGATGATAGGACGAATGGCTGACATGTGACTGATAGCACAAAATAAAACGAGACCAATACAACGTTCTCTTCTCTGTTGCGGATCGTCAGAAGAGAGGCAAGATCCTCCTGTCCGAATGGGCTGCCTTCGAAAACCTCCTCACAAAATCTGATGCCGAATACGAGATTGCCTTCCGAGTATTCGATTCCAATGGAAGTGGAGTGATTGATTTCGAGAACTTTAAGCAGACTTATACCGCCAGCATCAGTAAAGAGTCGATTCCCTTTGACTGGAACTGCAACTGGGCACAATTGTACATTGGAGCAAGGAACAATCGACATGTCCTCACCTACCCACAATTTGCTCAGATGATGAGAGGTCTTGTTGGTGAAAGAATCAGGCAATCCTTCAATCATTTCGACACGGACAATGATGGATTTATTGAGCCAGAAGAGTTTGAACAAATCATCAGAGCCACATCAGGTCACAAATTGTCCGATTACATCTTAGACAATTTGCCAACACTGTGCAACATTTCAGCTGGCAGCAAGATCTCGTACGCAAATGTCAGAGCTTTCCAAAATATTGTGCGAGACGTCGACTTTGTTCACTTACTTATTAGGACTGCTGTACAAAAGTCACCAGACGGCAAGATCGATCGTGCAGACTTTATGAACACCATTGCTCGTACCACTCGATTCACTCAATACACGCCAATGGAAGTTGACATTCTTTTTCACTTTGCTGGACTTGACGCACCCACTGGTCGATTAGGATTGCAGGATTTCGCCAAAGTTGTTGACGAAACATGGAAGACAACAGAAGAGAAGTTGAGCGCTATGAACGAAACTCTAGACCGTGTTGTAGGAAACACTGGATCCATTCTTCACAGTATCTTGGAATCAGCTCACCACTTCGCTCTTGGTTCGATTGCTGGTGCCTTTGGTGCTTTCATGGTATATCCAATTGATTTGGTCAAGACTCGAATGCAAAATCAGAGAAGTTCACGTGTCGGTGCCCGTCTTTATAACAATTCACTGGATTGTGCAAAGAAGGTTATTCGTAACGAGGGATTCCGCGGTTTGTATTCAGGTGTACTACCCCAATTAGTCGGAGTTGCTCCAGAGAAGGCTATCAAGCTCACAGTCAACGATCTTGTTCGTAGTCACTTCACTGACAAACAAACCAATAAAATTGCTCTCTCCGCAGAATTGCTTGCAGGTGGTTCGGCCGGTGCCTGCCAGGTTGTAAGTCAATTCCTCTATCTGCATTTCTCAAAATTTCAGCTCTAATCATATCGCATAGGTCTTTACAAACCCTCTCGAGATCGTCAAAATTCGTCTTCAAGTTCAAGGTGAACTAGCCAAATCTGCAGATGGGCCTCCTAGGAGATCTGCTATGTGGATCGTGCGCAATTTGGGTATTGTCGGTCTATACAAGGGTGCCACAGCATGTCTCTTACGTGATGTTCCTTTCTCGGCCATCTATTTCCCATCCTACAACCATCTCAAGCGAGATTTCTTCGGAGAATCACCTACTAAGAAGTTGGGCGTCTTGCAATTACTTACTGCGGGTGCAATTGCTGGTATGCCAGCGGCTTATCTCACAACACCCTGCGATGTTATCAAGACTCGACTTCAAGTTGAAGCTCGCAAAGGTGATGCAACATACAACGGTTTGATTGATTGCGCCAAGAAGGTTTACCGTGATGAGGGTTTCAAAGCTTTCTTCAAGGGTGGACCAGCTCGTATTCTTCGATCGTCACCACAATTCGGTTTTACACTTGCTAGTTACGAAGTTTTGTCGAACTTAATACCTATGCCAGGCTCTGGTGATGGAGATGCAATCAATGCAGCAGTCGAACCAACAACTGGTCTTAAGGAGGCTACTGGACCACTCACCTATCTCCGATCACGTAACGCACTCAAGATCATCCTCGATATTGATCCCAATTTTGGCAAGATCAGAATTCCAGAGGGAAAGACATTATTTGGTGGTTTACCATTCACCAAATCTTGAAACAACGAACTAAAGATTTAGCACTCTTCAACCTTTTCGTGTACAATAATCTTCATGATTGAGCAATAGAGAAGGAAAGAAAAACATTTCTACGAAGATTTCCATCTAGCAAGAAGAGAGGAGGAAAAAGAGCTTAGCAGAATTTCAAACAGACTGAGAGTTGAAATGATGCTATAATGGCACGGAGCTATTCTTCCTGTTCCCTCAATTATCACGGCGGCGTTTTTCTTGAATTGCTCGAACAACAAATGAACAGCATAGCGATCGAAGCGGATGGATGGATAGACGGAAAAAAAGATACGGATTCACCTTTACAGAAAGAAAGTAAGAAAAGACCGATCCTTTCAAAGTCAGATACTATTCACTTTTTGAAATGAAAAACAAATTGTAAATCATACTTACGCTCATTTACAATATGTCTCTATTCCATTCTAATGAGAGATTGATATGCTCGTTTACAGGACTTGTACTGTATTGTACGGTAGTGTATAGCATGTGATGATGATGATGTATTCTCACCTTAATCTCGAGTTGGAGATTACCTTAGATATAGTACGTAGTATGTAATTGGACCGAAGTTGTGTGGCTATATAGAATAGAACAGAATAAAGTCTCACCAAGTACTTCCAGACCGAACCCATGCCATACTCTTACCCTCATCCCTCTTCCCGTCTAATCTTTATCCTAATCCTTATCCATGTCTATATCCATGTTTATGTCCGTTCTAAAAACTTGACCTCAGAAAGAAGAAATAGAAAGAAGGGACGTAGATCTGAACTAAATTGAATTGAACTGAATTGAATTGAATGTGTGTGTATATGTACATGTGTATGTGTGTTAAAAGGCGGAATATGGAATGTTACTTCATCTTGATTTTAATGTAATTCAATCCGTTTCAATGCTATGCTATACTGTACTATACTATGCAATGCAGTGTAATTTAATTCAATTTATTCCGTTCTAATGCCGTGCTGTGTAATGCGACGCGATGCGATTCGATTTAACCTCGATATACAAGGGATGATGTTTATAGGAAGAGTATTATTGTAGAAGAGGATGGAATTGATACGGAAACATCGGAGGGAATGAAAATGGAAATTATGATAACGCGCCTGTGTTTCACAGAATACTATTATTACTAGGGAAGAAGAGAAAAATGATTTTGTTTGGAAGAAACTTTTTTTTCAATTCATCATCGCTATGAAATCTTATTCTGCATGATTAGCATGAATAAAGTAAGAAGATGAGGCATCGCCAATCACATCTGATAAGGTAAAGAAAAAACCATAATGCCATAACAGCCATATCCATAGCCATGTCCATGTTCATGATCTTATCCTTTTATTCATCATCAGTTCCGGTCTATTTCTCTCTGTCCACGATGTGTGAGTGTGAGAGTCTAAACGCTGAGATGCCCTATCGCTGAGAATACATAAGACATGCACTGATGACCCTGTTCTTTTTGTCGTATTGTTCTACCGGAACGCCAGAGGAATAGGTTACAAGGTTGGGTACTGATGAAACATCCTAGTCAACCTCCTCCATAGCACTCTCACCGGCAGTCTCAGCTGGAACAGCAGAATCCTCTGTAGCCTTCTCCTCTGTAGTCTCAGCCTCCTCGTCGACGTTTAGTCCAAGAGAGACAAGTTTGTGAATGCGCTCGGCGAAACCAGCTGGCTCATCAATGGTGAATCCAGAGACGAGAAGGGAAGTCTCGTAAAGAAGTTGAGTGATGGACTTGACAGTACGGTCGTTCTCACCATCAGCCTCGACCTTGTTCTTCAACTCCTTGATGATTGGAGACTTTGGTGAGATTTCGAAAGTCTTCTTGGAAGACATGTATGATGACATAGAGGTGTCACGAAGAGCTTGAGCCTTCATGATACGTTCCATGTTGGCAGACCAACCGAATTGGCCGG
This sequence comes from Camptophora hylomeconis, assembly GCA_032357745.1. NCBI lineage: Eukaryota > Fungi > Ascomycota > Eurotiomycetes > Chaetothyriales > Chaetothyriaceae > Camptophora > Camptophora hylomeconis. The sequence goes on along the minus strand of JAOTMB010000025.1, from coordinate 157,628 downwards.
TACGGATGGCGCAAGGAGCACCAATGAGCTTGTGGGAGACGACAACCTTCTCGACCTTGTCACCAAGAACGTTCTTGAGTGACTTGGCAAGACCTTCGTATTCCTTCTCCTCAGCCTCACGCTCCTTCTTCTCCTCATCAGTCTCCTCAAGATCGAAGTCCTTGGTGATGTCAACGAGCTTCTTACCATCGAACTCCTTGAGTTGAGTCATGGCGTACTCATCAATAGGGTCGACCAAGAACAATACCTCGAAGTCCTTCTGCTTGAGGGTGTCAAGGAATGGGGACTTCTGGACAGCCTTGAGGGACTCGCCAGTGATGTAGTACATGTTCTTCTGGTGCTCAGCCATACGAGTGACATAGTCCTGAAGAGACGTGGTCTCCTCACCAGACTTGGTGGAGGAGAATCGGAGGAGCTTAGCAAGAGCTGGTCTGTTCTGGGCATCTTCGTGGATACCGAGCTTGAGGTTCTTGCTGAAAGCTGAGTAGAACTTGTCGAATTGCTCACGGTCTTCAGCGATCTCGTTGAAGAGCTCAAGAGTCTTCTTGACAATGTTCTTCTTGATGACCTTCATGATCTTGTTTTGCTGGAGAGTCTCACGGGACAGGTTGAGTGGGAGATCTTCCGAGTCAACAACACCCTTGACGAAGCTTAGCCACTCTGGAATGAGATCGGTAGCATCATCAGTGATGAAGACACGTCTGACGTAAAGCTTGATGTTGTTCTTTGTCTTCTTGGTCTCGAAGAGATCGAATGGAGCACGCTTAGGTACGAAAAGGATGGCACGGAACTCAAGCTGACCTTCAACTGAGAAGTGCTTAACTCCGAGGTGATCCTCCCAGTCGTTTGAGAGAGACTTGTAGAAAGAGGCATACTCTTCCTGTGTGATGTCTGATGGGTTACGAGTCCAGATTGGCTTGGTCTTGTTGAGTTCTTCCTCCTCAATCTTAGACTCCTTGACCTTTTTGGTTTTTGGCTTCTTCTCCTCTTCATCATCATCGACCTCCTCGATCTTGGCCTTCTTCTCATCGTCGGCCTCGACCTCCTCAGCATCCTCATCTGGAACCTCCTTCTCGGACTCCTTGAGAACATGAAGGTAGATTGGGTATGAGATAAACTCGGAGTGCTTCTTGACAACCTCCTTAATCTTCGACTCGTTGAGGTAGTCAGTCTGCTCATCCTTGAGGTGTAGGATCATCTTGGTACCACGACCAATGTCCTCTCCGTCGTCTTGTCTGATGGTGAAGGTACCACCTGCGGATGACTCCCATACGTATTGCTCATCGTCGTTGTTCTTTGAGATGACAGTAACCTTGTCTGCGACGAGGTATGCTGAGTAGAAACCGACACCGAATTGACCGATCATGGAAATATCAGCACCTGCGGACAGGGCTTCCATGAATTGTTTTGTGCCAGATCGAGCGATCGTACCAAGGTTGTTGACTAGGTCCTGTAGAATCATTAGCTGTTGCCTGACTGCGTAGGTGGTAGAAAATTGAACTTACAGCTTTGGTCATACCAATACCGGTATCCCGGATTGTAAGGGTCTTGTTCTCCTTGTCTGGAATAATGTCGATTCTCAGGTCCTTGCCCGTATCGAGCTTTGATGGATCTGAGAGAGCTTCATATCTAATCTTGTCCAAAGCATCTGAGGCGTTGGAGATGAGTTCTCGAAGGAAAATCTCCTTGTTGGAGTAGACTGTGTTGATGATGAGAGACAGGAGCTGAGAGATCTCAGCCTGAAACTCGAAGCTTTCTGAAGCCATATTGATTGTGAATTAATGTGACTGTTGAAGGTAGGCTGTCAGCTTGGAGGTCTCGCAGGTTTGTTTACCAAGGCGAAGGAGTTTGTCGGAGCAATAGGACTGTGGTGATGAGGGTGATCAACTTACAATCAAGTGAAATAGGGTACGAGAACTGAGCAGGGGTATCTTAATTCGTGAACGTTGAGAATGTGATTTCGAGATGAAGATTGTGCAGGTGCAGTCTGAGGATTTATGTTCGTGAAGGACACGGCGAAGCAAATAACTTTTAGCGTGGAATCACACTCCACGTTTCCAGGGCAAAAGCCTCTGGGCGATTCGATGCCTTTCCATCGCTCTCCAGCCAATTCTGCCTTTGAAAATTAAAGTGGGTCCAACATGTGCCGTCTCAGCCTTGTTTGATCATTCAATGCAGTGCCGTTCATGTTATATTCAATGCTTCAATATGAATTATCATCCATCTCAGTCAACATGCCACCTGCCTGCAAGCAACCAACCGTCTAAAACTATACTAATCTGTACCCAACATTGATCCACGTATCTCGTATCGACATGTGTATCATCCGAAATTTCAAATCACCTCCAGCGCCATATCTATGCTGTGCCCGATTCAGACCCCTGACTTCCTCCACTAAAATTGCCTTCCGCGATTCTCTTCTCCGCGTCTGCCAACTTCCTCTTTGTGACCTGTAATTCGGTTTGGAGATTCTTTATGTATGTGATAGCCATCTCCACTGTACTGGCTTTACTTGCGCCCTGAGCGCCGCCGCTACCTGCATCCGGGGAGGTTGCGTCGTTCTCTCGGGCAGAACCACTACCCTTTTCCTTCTTAGTGTTGCTCGTCATTGACGGAGGTAAAAGACCTTCGATCTCCTTGAGCGCCAGATTGATGCGATTCCGCCGTCCTTGCTCGGCGATCTTATGTGATGTTCGTTTGGAGCTTAGATTTTCTGCAAGAGCTTCCGGATATGATACCCCTGGTAAATGCGTGCCATCCAATATGTTCTGATAATTCGATTTCGACGCCAAGTACAAAGCGCTCGTCTCTGCTGAGAGATGTGAAATCGCATTGCCTGAGAGAATATTAGTAATCTGTAATGTACGTAAAACTATACAATGCTTACCAGTAGACGGTACCAGAGGGCTTATGCTCGGAGAAATCTTGGGTCGCAGAGCTGGAGACATTGCAGCCGAAGATATACTCTGTCTCTTTTTGCTGCCTCTACCACCAGTTCTCGTCTCTGGTCGTTTAATCTTCTCGACAGAATCATTCGAGTTGTTATTGGGTCTCATGGCCGAGCTTCTTGGAGTGCTACCGGCGTTCAGCTTCGGTGTTTTTGCCAAAATCGTCGGGGTGTTCTGATCGTCCTCTAGTGGCGGCTTCACGCCAATATCCGGCAGAATTCGTTGTGGCATGGCAGCTGCAGCATCGGGTAATACAATGTCTTCCATTACACCTCCAATATACGTTGATGCTGGACGGTTCGTGCTGGTGGGCTGCTTGCCAGGCATCCGCATAAGCATCGCAGGCGTGGCGGGCATATCAGAGTCTTCCTTGTGAGGGTTTACAGCCAATATTGGTGATCTTGCATTTGATGGAACCGGAGGTGGTCGCATAAGTGCTTCTGATAACGCTTCCGGAGAAACAGAATCCTCACTGCTCGCAAACGTTGCTGTGCGGGCGGATTGGGGCTGCAATCTGTCACTCGAAGTAGAATTCTCAAGCATAGTTTGGATCTTGTCCAGTGGTAGCGTATTGAGGGAGATCTGACGTCGTTTCGACTGGGGCTTCATGGCAGGTGATTGCCTTACACTACGAGCGACATTACGCTGCTGAGGCTGCTGGACTCTGCGGCGACCTCGTCGTCCTGAAGCGACAGGGGTTTGGGCTGCACTTGTATCTGCATTGAGATCCACAGGCGAGGCTGTCGCATTGGTTGATGCAAAAGTCGCCTGGGCCTCGATAGCTGGTGAGGTAAGAGGGCTGAAGAAATCGTCTGCACCAACATAGTCGGCGAGATTCCAAACATTGTCCAGTGGTGTCTGAGCTGGTGATACCAATGGAGTGAATGATGCCTAAATTATATGAGTTTTGCGAAAACCCCGAACGTCTGCCACACTCACCTGGTTGCGCTCGAACAACAGCTGCCCAACATTTTCCACCTGCGACATGTATTTGTTTGCGTGCATTTCGGCGCTGATCGGAGTGGGTGGTACTTGGAAGTTCTGACTTGGATTCATCTGCTGGTACATTTGATAATGTTGGTACTCCTGCGTCTGGTTACTTTGTCGCACGTCGGCAAAGTTTGTGTTCCCATGCGAAGCACCCATCGGCATGTTCATCTGTTGCAGCATGGTCGTGTCGTGTCCAGTCATATCCTGCATAACATCTTGACCAAAAGCCAGCCTGCCCATGGGTGTCTCCAACGCCATGTGCCCATCGCTGTCGTTGATCTGCTGTTGATAAGCATCGAAGCCATTTTCGAGATCAAGGAAGTTTGTAAAGTCCTCTTCTTCAACACCATTCAAGGCATTATGGTGCATGTCTCGTGGCCATGGTACGGACGAGTTTGCTTCTTGTGACATATTTTGTTGTGACTTGTGTGTAAAATTTGCGCCCGCAGGTGGGCTGCGGGAGGTGGAAATTGAACGACACGACGCTCTACAATAAGTCCATGATGGCGGCGAGGAGTCTGGAGGGTGTGTTAGAGGACAGGCTCACACAGTTGGCCGTCCCCAGAGGTAAAGGAGTTGCGTTGATCTGTACCGTACAGAAGTGAGAGCAGCTATACAGCGAGGGATCTCTGATGGTGCGTTACGGTAGTAGAGTTCGAGATTGATTCGAGAAGGAAGTGACGAGTGGGTGCTTTGGGTTTTGCTTTCAACACTGACAGGCTTTTTTCGGGGCCAGAAAAGCGTGAGCGGAGAGGTTGGCGGGTGGGACGAGAGGTTCAGAGAGACCTGAGGGAACCTGAGGGGATCCGCAGTGGTGTCGACGAGTTCTTGACTAGTGGGAGCTAACCGTTTAACGGGAATCTAAGCAGAGAACACCTGCAGCGGCTGACCTGTGAATGGCCGAGCACCCCCGGAAGTCTCCCACACGCTGCAGGTGATCTCGCTCCAAAAACTCTCTCATGACCCAAAATTCACACCACGGCTCGTAAAGCGTAACGAGATCGGGAATTGTCGTTGACTGCATTCGGCTCGTTTCGCTGCACCGTACCAACATGTCCGGTGGTATTCATGGTGGCTGCATAGACGCCATCTCGCCATGACCTGCAGTCTCTACCCGCGGTGCAGTAATTCAGCCTATTTCTCTCTTTCCTTATCACACATCGATTGTCGCAAGCTTCCAGACTCACAAGTCGCGCACATCTCGGCTGCCCCGCTCAATGCAACCACACAACGGCAAGACTATCGCTCGCCAGCATGCCACGCACTAAAGCTTTTCTCCAACGGGCCAAGTCCAAGCAGAAGAAGGAGCAGGTACCCGGATACACCTCGACCGTACTGGCACCGTCATAGTAACAGACTTCACAGACGCTCGAGACCGCTGATGACTTCCAAGCAGGTAATGCGTACCAGAGGTCTTTTTCGAGCGAAGCTGACGACGTGGAACAGCTGGCGTTGACTTTGAAGATGCTGCGGGCAAATGGAGGGCTGGAGATGCTGTCAAATCGACAAGATTCTTCCAGCGCGCCCTCGAAGTTTATGACCAGGGACTAGTCCGATTTCCCGCAAGTTTCGATCTTGCCTATAACAAGTAGGTCATCTCTTGCATCATGGTCGGTTCTAAGAAGGAGTAGAGCTCGCGTGCAGCTGGAGATTGCCACACATCCAATTCTAGTAAAGCATCTTCAAGTCCCAGTCCTAAATGCTTTGCAGATAGCGTTGGAGTCACACCGTTACGCCTTGAGACTCGATCAGGACAATGCTGACATCATCTTCAATACTGCTCAAGTCTTGACAAGCATCGCCGAGGAGATTGCAAAGGATGATGGCCGCTCCGATGCAGAAGCTATTCCCATGTTAGAGGAAGCACTGGAATTGCAAAACCGCTGTCTATCGGTCCAGGAGCTCAAACTCGAGGAATCCGCCACACCTCAAGATGTCTCCGAAACAAAACCAGGTGCCATAGAAGAAAGCGACGATGAAGATGGAGGTGCAAGTCTCGCCTCTGCCAATGCAAGTCAAGAGGAGCAATGGTTCAGCATCATAGAGCCTATCACTTCAGATACGCTGGTAGACACCATCCTGGCACAGTTAGGCACCTTGACGACACTCTGCGGAGTACTAAGCAACACGCCGGGCGCAGCACCTCCAGCTACCCTGGGATGGATAGAAGAATATTCGACGAAGCTTCTGAAGGATAAACTTCCAACATATGCACAGAACAATCCCGAACGCGCCTCTGAAATTTCGATCGTAAAGGCCAACTTTATTTCCTCACTGTTGGAGGCAGGTTTTCGATCTTCTAATCTAGACGCAGAAACCTACAAGCGTGAACTGGATGCTGCATATGCTGTTCCTGAGCTAGCAACGCTCACCTCTCCTGATGCTCTAACGTCACGGGTACGTGCACTCATTGCCTTCAATGCTGCACTCTCAGATTCAATTACGAGTAATCAACCAGCGTATGTGTCCACACGCTGGAATGCTCTCACGAACGCAATGACAATTTCGACAACGTTATCCAAACAACAAGATCTGACCTCGGAAGACAAAGCGAAATCACATTATTTCCGTGGCGATGTATCTCTGCTGCAGTATCAGATGAGTCATGAGCCGGTCTCTTATCAACCTGCTGTTACGAATAAGGCACAATTGCTGAAGAATGCTGAGGTGTTCTACCGAAATGCTAGCAGACTATCACCAGACGATGAGGAACAGGCTATAGCAGGATTGAGGTCTGCAGTCGCCACGCTCTTGCAGAATGGAGACAGATCTGGAGTCGTGGCAGCTGCTGGCGCCAAAGGAGAGGTCTGGCTGAATAGCCAAATTGAAGATATGGTAATTGAAGGATTGATACCAAATAATCTAGTATTATCATAGCCTAATACATGATCTCGGAAATACTTCCCCTCAACATTGCTTTCCTGCATCTGGAACTGACTGTTTCCTCTCGATGTGTTATGTTACAATGTAAACCACGATGATCACATGATAACGCGTTGATTTACGCGACGGCACTGATGCAAGTGGCGTAGATTCTGCCCCATATTCCCATGTCCCAGAGTCGATGCTCAGATGCATCACTATCAAGATCAAGGATGATAGAGACGCACGAGTATGGAGTGATGAGGATATTCTGACGGAACTAAAGCGTCACCGTTGTTTAGCAGCAGCCATGAGAAAAGACGGTACTATCAACACGAAAAATGGTGTTGCAATCCCGCACACTCTCAAAGCACAATACAATGCTCAATGGCAAGACCCAAAAGATACCTCACCCTGCAAGTACGAGATTTCACGATGAAGAAGACTCGGTCACACAGACATCGAGCAAAGAGGAGGCAGATACTTTTGAGAGTCCTCAGGCAAAACGACGACGTTTGGATACAAGCAGTAAACACACTCCTCCAAAATCTGTACAATCCAAGATCAACCTAGGCATTTTCTCTCCGTCACCTTCGCCATCACCTGACAAGGCGACTGATAAAGATGACGATTTAGAATTGGAGGATGATGAAAGTCGGACTCGAGAGGAAGCTGACGATGGCAAGAGAACCTTTACCACACAACTCGAGACCGCATTACCGGCCGTCTCCACCGATGCTGAGGCAATAGAAGCTTATGAGATACACCGAGCGGCGGAGACTGTTATTATACCGACGCCAACTACGAATGAAGATACGCTGGCTAGTCGGTTTGCCAACCGCAGCTGGACTCGAGGACGATCTTCGATATATGTCGATGCCTTCAACCTAGCGCTTACGACTGTGCTTGAAGATGAGAATCATCTATTCGACGAGGCGGAAAAACAAATTTTTAAGTACTGGGAAGAACTTAGCTATGAAGCACAATACCTATATGTACGACTCTTCCTGCGGAAAACGAGTACGTGGTTTCGGATTGGCAAGCTAGGCTATTACGGTGATATTGCAAATTTGGAGGATGCAGTGGACGAATTGCAGCTTCTCAGGACACTGCCCAAAAAGGAGGAAGAGCTAGAACAGTTTCCCGGAGAAAGGACTATTCCGGATGAGGCTTTACCATTGGGAGAATCGTTTGTCTTTGCAGAGAAGAGCAACGAGCAGATTACAACGCTTGACGAAGCAAGTAGACTGCTACTTCTGGATGAGTTGAAGGTTCTCGCGAAAGAAGCTCGTGTCAGAGGGAAGAACAAAACAGAACTTTTGAATAACCTCAGACGAACAAGTGGAAAACAGCGCGGACTCGCTTTTCTGAAGCGCTCGGAGACAGATGATTCGATTGGAAGCCAGAGAAGTGATTCAGTTTTGGATGGAGAAGATGAAGATGAGGATGAAAAGAATACAGACGGTGCAGTCACGCCCGGTGACAATGACAATCGTGATGATCACTTTACCAAGAAGATTCTCGAGCGAACTGGGAGTTGCATAAGACTTTCCTTGATCCCTCTTAAGCTTTTCGAGAGAGTTCATCTCGTGTTCTATCGTAGCACAGAATGGACAGAAAAGTCTTTGACGACCTTGATTCTCGCCAAAATCTCACGTCGCAACTTTCCGGAATATATTGTCAGCAGATCGGCCACAATATTCGAGTCTAGGTCGCTGCTCCTTGAGTTCGAAGCCAGTCTACGAACCCAATTTCGAGTCGACAGTATTCTAGAGCTTAACGGTACACCGTCAAGAAGGGGTCTGGAGGAGGTTAAATCAACTTTCGAAGCTGTATATCCACGATGGCAGGCCATCGTAGTAAAAGAGCAGTTGAAGGAAGATCGCGTTTATGAAAGTGGTGAAGGTGCATATCTAAGGAGATTTAGTCCTGCCTGGGTATATACACGTATCGTTCATAAGGCTCTGGCGATTCTGGCCAAATTCAAAGAACATCTACGCGAGCACGACTTACTCTGTGAGTTACTTGATCAAAGATTGTTCCATGCTGCCCGACGAGGACTTTGGTACTCACGAAAAGCGCTTTTGGAAGAACATTACATGTATGCCCTGAAGGATAATGGAGGACGGAACGAGGAAGCTAATAAAAAGTATTGGAAGCGAATTGCTTTGCAGACGTGCGAGACTGGCCTACAGGATAACGAATGTCATGTCATATATCATTACGATCTACAGAAGCGTATCAAGAAATTGGAGAAGCAATTGAGGGTTCCCAAAAGGGAACAACACGATTTCGGTCATGTTGGACTCCTCAAGGCTCGAGAACGGACAGTAGAAGGTATCAAGATTGAGAAGGATGAGGAATCACGCCCATCATTCCGTCGCAGGGAGAGTGGAGACGGCCAGAGTCGAAGTCGTGAGCGCAGTTCAGGGCCAGCTGGAGATACTACACCTCGTCGTGGAGGTAAGACAGTCTGGCTTGACACACTGGATACAAATGAGCCTGTCAGTGTCGAATCGATGTGTCTTTCGCATTATCGCAAGGTTCTAGGTTGGAAAGGTTACCATTCTGAGGGCGGAATTTTGAGAACTTTGTTTGGCCTATTGTTTTATGACGTTCTGTTTGCTTCTTACGTTCCCAACGTGTTCCAAACAGCATATCAGACCTGCCCATTGGATCTTCACACTGATGCCTTCTATTCGGCGCGAGTGTCAGAGGTCAATGCCCAAATCAATCGTATTGCGAATGGTGAAGCAGCAGCAATCATCCAACAGACCTGGGAACAACATAGTGGGAGAAAGACATGTGTTGTTGGTGTTCGATGGGAAGAGTATGCGCTTGATGATTTGGTTGAAATTGTTCAATGTTGGAAAGGCGAAGCTCTCGGAACAGTCATGAGAGTGATGGCTCAAGAGTATGCTAGCAGAGGTGGCGGTGTTCCCGACCTATTTTTGTGGAAGGTAAACCAGCGAGACGAAGACGTTAAAGAAGAGGATTCTGGTCCTGCATCACATGATAAGACGAGTTCTCAGCTTGGCTATGGTCAGGTCATGTTCTCGGAAGTCAAGAGCGAGAATGATCGCTTGAGTGACACACAGAGGTTGTGGATTAGCGTATTGCTGAACGCGGGTGTGGAAGTTGAACTTTGTCATGCTGCTGCCAGTGAGATCATCAATAGATGAACCCTGTCGCAGACACATACGTTGTCATTAAGCCATGAGGATTGTTTGGATCATTTTTACCGTACGATAATATGTTTAATGACCACCCTGAGCCAGAGAGGATGTCAGGGTATCACGAATTCTTTTTGAGATCTCAAGTTGTAGGGAAAGACCGAATATAGAAGAGAGGCGACGACGATCTGAGTAGCATTAACGAAAGTTGGGATTCATTTATCTCACCATTCGCAAAGTACCATCGACTTCTGCGTACAGATATATCATCAGTAACAATCAGCAATATACCAAATGGCTGACATCGGATATGAACAGTCATGTTGCGAAAGAAGCTTTACTTCGACCCGTACTACTAATCAGCAGCTAGATTATAAACCAAGCATCCTACAACACCGGCAGAGAAACCTTGTTAGAGCACATATCAACAAAGCCACATTCCGAAAAGAGGTAATAAGCATTGAAGATGAATCTCACATGTCAGATGTATCCTCTTCGAAGGGACATCATGTCGCAACTTGATTTAATGGAGCCACTATTTAAGAAGCCATATATCACTCTCCATTGCCTCTCCTTCTCACGAGATTTCTTGCCACACCGTCTAGTTGGACACATACCAACAAGACACAACAAAACTTAGCCATGGCTCCCGCTAGTCAAGGTATTCAAACAATAGCAGGAGGAGGAAATTTCCCATTTCGTAAAAGAAACGATACGACCCCAACAGACGTACCTGAGTTCATGGACATTCTCGCTGAATTCGGTGTCGAGACCATCGACAGTGCTGCTGCGTACGGAGACTCTGAGATTCTTATTGGTGAATATGGTATCGCTGAGAGATTTACTATTGACACTAAAGTACCCGGTACGTCCTTACTATAGATGGAAAAGGCATAGAAGGAGGAGAGAATTACTACGTCTGAGAACGAATATCGCTGATACATTTCTGGCATCGATACAGGTGTCTTCGGTCCAGGCTCATTGTCAAGAGAGGGAGTTGTCGCGAGTGGCCGGGCATCATTGGAGAAAATGAAGGTCAAGCAGGTAAGTAAGTCAGTGGTCATTTGATGATTTGTCACGTACATCTCTAGAGAGACATAGAGGTCGTGATACTGTAGCATATCATGTCGTGGGCGCATTACAGCAAAGAAGCAACTTCTGCATCAACATCACTAGTGCAAATACTTATTCAAATCAATCCACATATATACATCGCAATATTTGCTTCAATTCAACATTCGATCACGAGAGCATGGCAACAACTAAACTTGTACTCCTCGACAGGTCAATATATTATACATCCATTGTCCCGATTCCAGTGTGCCCCTGGAGTCGACCTTAGCTGGAATCAACGATCTCCACCAAGAAGGCATGTTTCGACGTTTCGGTCTTTCGAACTTCATACCCGAACAAGTTCAAGAAGTATATGATATCTGCAAGAAGAATGGATGTAAGTGATTGAACCAACAGACGAAATGCTTCTACGTCCAATTGCAACAATAAATCACATCGGACCACAGCACGCATATATACATGTCACGCCAAATAAACAATGAACATGAAACCTAAAAGTTCTGACATTCATCAATTCAATACCTCTATCGATCAATCAATCAATAAATCTAACATCCTCCTCTAAACCCAGATATACTCCCAAAAATCTACCAAGGAAACTACAACGCCTTCGCGCGCTCCCACGAACAAACACTCTTTCCACTCCTCCGTTCCCTCAAAATCTCCTTCTACGCCTACTCCCCGCAAGCAGGACGTTTCCTCTCTAAAACCGCCGACCTAGTGAACTCGAACGCCGGCCGCTTCAATCCAGTAAACTACCCCGTCCTCGCACCAATGTATGCGGCCCTATACAAGAGACCGTCTTTACTCTCGGGACTCACGGAATGGAATCGAATCGCGCTCGAAGCAGGCGTGAGACCTGGCGAGATGGCGGTGCGGTGGGTTAGATTCCATTCCGCGCTCAAGGGGGAGTTTGGCGATGGTGTTATTGTGGGACCTGGACGGGATTTGAATACTTTGAGGGAAATTCTGGAGGGGATTGAGAGGGGGCCGTTGGATAAATGGGTTGTGGAGAGGATTGAGGATGTTTGGGATATGGTTAGGGAGGAGGCGCCGGTTGATAATTATCAGGATTATATCAAGGGTAGGATTGACGGGATGAAGAAGTGAGGATGTAGATAGCTAGCTGACTATGTGGCTATGTAGTTTCTTGAGATAAATTAAGGGATTGAGAAGGAGCTTCTTCTATCTTTTTTCGATCGCTGATGGGAGTAGAAGGGATTAGTTCTGGTCTTCAACGTGAAGAGTTTTCTCCGCCGATATGGTATACTACTGTACGGTCATGTAATCTAATAGAGATGAGTCACGATTGGATTGAGCTGGATTAGACGTCATTGAACGAAGTGATCGTGACCTCAAGATAGAAAAGATGATTAACTGAATAGATTGAATGAACAAGGGACGATGTATAGATTCACAGTATTGTATTGTACATAGAAGTATATGATATAATTCGACTCGATTCCAGTCTTATCTACTTTTGACATAGTGTGTGTGAAGTGAACGGATGTATATTTGTGTCGTCAGTGATGGGACGAAAGTCATGGTTCTTGTTGATGTGCTTTCGAGATCTTCGTTTGTGAAGGGCTGAAATGTATCTTTCTGTCTATTGTACTGTACATACGATACACACGGCATGGCGTTATCGGAGATTGACTTTGCTGTGACACTGCACTGGATATGCTGGGACGAGATCTGTACCTCAAATTTGTGCGCTTGTGCGCTCGTGTGAGTTGATGCCATTCTATATTAAGGCAATCCCGTCGAGCCAGGGTCGTCGTGTTTATCTCCATATGGCGACAAATCAAGCTGGTATACAGACACACATGTCAGGACCAAGCGCGGTCTGAAGAGTAGCAGGTCGGGAGGTAGTAGAAGAAGTTGTGGAATTTACACTCGACGTAATGGACGTTGTCGATATCTTAGTAGTAGGCGTGTAGACGACAACTGTACCTGGAGTATTACCAACTTGTGAAACGATTGTCGAGGTAATTGGACCTGATATTGAACTCGTTCCAGTGTATGGTACCATTGTGGTGACGTATCTTGGTGCAGCTGGAGTAAATACCGCAACCGTACCTGGTGTTGTTCCGGCTTGCGAAGCAATGGTACTTGTAAGCGGTCCGGAAATGGTACCTGTGCCTGTGTATACTAATGTTGTAGTCACGAAGGTCGCGCTGACTGGTGTATAGATCGCTACTGTGCCTGGAGTCGTTCCTGATGGTTGAGCGATGGTACTTGTTACAGGAGCTGTTATGGTGTCTGTTCCTGTGTATGCAGCCGATGTCGTTATGTAAGTTCCAGGTGTGAAGATCACGATCGTTCCAGGTGTTGTACCTGTTGCCTGAGCTACAGTTGTAGTCGAAGGTCCAGTCAAAGTACCTGGACCAGTGTAGAGTTGGGTGGTGGTAAAGTAAGCGCCAGGCGTAAATACGACCACAGTTCCGGGTGCGGTTCCGGATGCTTGAGCCACGGTAGAAGTTGTAGGTCCAGCCAGAGTACCTGCGCCTGTATACAACTGTGTAGTCGTCACATAACTGGCAGGTGTGTAGATCACGATGGTTCCGGGTACAGTCCCTACCGCTGTAGCTGCTGTACTTGTTGACGTTCCAGTGAGACTGCCTGAATAAAGTTGAGTGACGGTTGTGTAACTCCCTGCAGGCGTGTAAACAGCAACGGTACCTATAGCTGTCCCACTCGCTGGTGCAATTGTTTGTGTTATTGGTCCTGTCAAGGTCTGGGTTCCTGTATACGCAAGGGTTGTTGTTGAGTATGGAGCATTCGTGGCTGTGGTCGCGGGATCTGCACACAATCTCATAGATACCGAGCATTTAGATGGTAATATCTGGCTAGGTGCGGTTCCCGAATAGAAAATAGCATTGTAACCAGCAACGTTATACTTGGAAGGATGACTTGCTTTACTGAAAGCGGAAGCTGTGTAGCCCACGCCGAGCTTGATCAAAACTGTATTAGTTGAAGTCATAGTGACAGTCAAGACTCCAGTAGTCACATCGTATGAAAACGTAGAGATGGTTTCATAGAATTCGATTGCATTTCCACTTGTAAACCCGTAAAGTTGCGGACCAAAATTTGAGTTGTGTGAATAGACTTGAGTATCCATATGTAGAGTTGCATTATTGCTCCGAAAATATATGTTCTGGTTGGGAAAAGTCGCGCCATAGCCAGGGTTTTGATATACTCCAGTTCCATCCTGCATGTAAAGAGTCGAACCTCCACCAAGTACCCAACAACCAGTTCCAAGTACGTTTTGTACAGCTTGAAAGTTGACGTTGACCAGTCTAACAGCGCCGTTGTTATAGATGTTTGCAGCAACTGTGGTACCTTGAGGATAGAGATTCGTATTTCTCCAATTGAAAGAGGCTCCAAGATTACTGGTGTACTGCTCCCAATCCAAGACACCATCGTTATAACATGTATTGTCGCAGTACAGTTGATATGTGCTTCCACCAGTGTCACCTCTCCCACACCACTGCATAGAGCCTGCATTTTCCATAGTGTCGAGATACCAGTCGTAAGTCGGCGCTGAAGCAGAGCCATAGTCATTGAGTGAGATCGAACCATAATTGTTGACATTTCCATTGTTGACATCATGTCCAACAAAGTCGGAGGTCTGACCACCAGCAGAAGGTGTAGTGATAAGATAATCTGTTTGACTGATGGTGATAGAGCCATAGTTGTTCAAGTTGCCATAAAAGTTATGAGTACTTCCACCCGAAAGCCATCTGTAGACTCCAGCATTTACCGTCGTAAGTTGACCAGTAATCCCGAATGATTGATCGTAAGTTGAATCTCTATTACTGGTCGCAAAAGTTTGATCGCGACGTACCAAATCAGCTGCAATCTGGACGGCACTCAGCGCCGCAACAACCAGAACGTGTCCCAACATGATGAGTTTTCCTCAGACGTGATAGATGTGATGGCTTGAAGAAGAGAAGGCATGATGAAGAGAGAATGTTCCAGATAAAAGACGACCGCGATTAGTTCGCTGTCGTTCAAGTGATATTCAAAACGAACATGCAAAAGCATGATCCAAGCTTCTATGAAGTCTTTGAGAGACTGAAGAGTGACAGGACTATTTGAAAAGGCATTGCTAGCCTTGCCATTGTCCACATCAGCATTCTCGATGAGTCCGACGCTAAAGAATGTTCTCGCTTGCCAATTATCTCATGGACAGAGGTCCATATACCTGGGAGAGATCCATATTAACGTCAAGAGGAATGTGATCTGTCATTCCTTTCCAAATACAAAAAGATCTTTGTAACAGATCTGACGTGGAACAGACCATGCTATATAAGCGGCGAGAGCAGACCGTCCGTCTTGACTCCTCCGAACTGGATCTTCGATGAATTAAGTGTTCTCATGATAGGCTCGAAACCGACCGATAGTCGGGACATCCATTCTGGCAGTGCTGTCAGCCCGTTCTCAGCAACAGAAGGATTTTATTTGTACGGATATCTTTTCCTTTCTCCAGAGATAGCTGAGGATGTCGGTGTGTGCTCATGTCTATCAGGTTTCTAGAACGGATTCAGTAATCCGTAAGACGCTTCTGGACATGCTGAGGTGGAGACTATATCATGTTTTGGTTCATAAACTCATTGATGTTCCAGATGTAGCTATAGTGCGTGGGTCTTCTTCGCATGCGCGATCGTCTAGAGTGGTCCACGTCTTTTTGAGCAGACCCTGCAGCTTCGGATATCGTCCTTCCGCAAGCATCTTACCAAGTCATTAGGGTCAAAGACGTGACATTCTCGTAGTAATATGATGTTGCCAGCAGATCATAAATGAGACATGAGAAGCTCGGTAAACATCCTGGAGTTAAGATCTTATTGACAGAGCTCTCGCTCGCTTCCATATCAATGAAACATTGAAACAGTGAGTATATGGAGCTTCAGTCTTGAAGTCTATTATTGCGTGACGCAGAGTTTGGCATATGTGAGCTAATCCTCTGATTGGTGAGATGTCACAACGGGAATGCTGAATCGAGGCATACGAGAAGTTCCCGGCATTTTGTAAGATTGTTTGGCTCGATTTATTGGCTGCTGAAAGCACTAAACCTATGTGGTATAGAGCTTCGACGGGATCTAACTTTATCGTGGAGGGCAGAAGTTTTGTATTTCGATCATTAGCAGTTGATGTCTGGCCAAGATGACAGGCGCTTTACACGCGTCGACCCTTCATCTATTTTTGGTAGATCTTTAAAATCTGTGCGTGAGCCGGGACCAAAATCTTGTCTCGCGCTGGAGCTCAGTTCCTATATTAACCGTGGAATTATACGAGTGAGCTGAAGCATTACCGTAGGAACTTCCAGCCAGGAGCTTGATGATGTTGAAGTTCGGGCATGAAGTACGACTAAGTATGGACCATGTTGCCAAGGCCTTGACATATTGAGAAGAGAATGTTATGTATGGAACGGACTAGTTTCAAAAAGTTCAATATTCTGATACAAATGATAATAGTTGTCAAGATTAAGAAGTCCCGATAGCCTGCCAGTGGCGATCACATGCAATCAATACCCTGCTCTATTTCCCAGTTGAACCCATCGCCATGCTCAATGCTTCCATTTTTGTGTCGACTCGCTCAAAGCTAACGCCATGCTGTATACCAATGCTGTTTTGTATAAGGACCCGACCTCCGCAGAGGAACGGATTACTTCATAACTTTGATTTCAATTGTTGTTTGCTCTCAGGTACCCCTGACTTGCTATCCTCGACTGGAATGATCACCAAAACTGAGATGTCATCTACCTTGCCACCATGGAATGGGTCATAAGGCATCTGCTTTTGCCACGCTTTAGCGAAAGGACCATCTCGTTTTCGGTTCAAACTTGCCGTCTTTGCTTCACCAACGACGGCAGCTGCAATGGTTGCTTGGAGAGAACTCGTGAGGTTATGTTGTGACACGGCCGTATCTTTGTTGACCAATGAAGCAAGCTTATCTCCTACTATATAGCCCTTTTCTGACGTTCTGTTCCATGCTCCAGTCTGACGCATTTGACTCGAAACGATATTCAATACGTCTTGTGAGCTGAGATTGTCCCAGAGTCCGTCTGTGGCCAGGACTACAACGTCGCCGTGTTGTAGAGTATGGTCAGATATGTCCGCACGTTCGGGAGAGTCATTGAGTGGGAGACCACCAAAGATCATCGCTTGTGATAGCATTTCGGGCGGCGTCAAACTCAGTTGGTAAGGTGTGTTGAAATCGTGTGTTTGTGGAGATGAGTAGTTTTGTACTGTTCCTAGACGGAGTTGAGCATATCCAGAATCGCCCAAGTTTGCTATTCGCATGCGGCCGTCACCGTCTATAAGACCAATGCAAGCTGTACTTCCTCCACCCTTTATAGAAGAATCTCTGATAGTCTGTTCGTAACCTAGTTCCAGCAAATGTTGTGGGTGTAATTTGGTTTGTCCTTCTGTTGCACTTGACCAGTTGATCGATGTCTTGGCCATATAACTACATAGTCCATGTGAGAAGTCCGCCGGATCAATACCATGGTCCTCCCATCCTCCCACTCCGTCACATATACCAAAAGCAGTCTCATTGGGTTCCGAACCAACTGGTGCGACGAAATATGCATCTTGTCCACTATCTGGTCTTGCCCTTCGCTTTTGAAAGATTGTCTGGCCATCCTTTTGCAGTCCTAAGGCTGTACCATTGTTCTCGTACTCGTAGGTACTCTTCTCGGGTCGGAACTTCGATCCCTTTCCACTACTGGAAGCCGCGATGTGTATTGAGATGTGAGGTATTGCTGAAGATCCCATCGAAGGCCTGTAGCTTGATTGGTGAAATTTTCTTGTCGCGACTTTCGTTGTCAGGCTGGGCCCTCTCTTTCCATTGTGTATAGCGCTACCCATGCGAAAAGGATCTGAACTTCGTAGAATATTGTGACGAGGTATTTCTGTAAAAACTCGGTAAGCAAATGAGATTTGACTTCGAGAATGTTTGCCCGCACGATGGTTCAAATATGATGGTGTCAGCACCCAAGTACGAGTGACAAAACCGGGAGAGCGTATGCTACTCATGTTCGCAGTGGAGTGACCAAATCCTACGTAGTGAGTAGAAAAGGTGCTGCAGTTCGATCGAGATAAGGCACTGATAAGCGGTTGGACAACTCCGGAAGGAATTAGAACGTTCAAAAGAGTGTCGACATAATCGGTTAAAGAGCGTGGGATAGAGAGATTGTAGCCTGAAGGCTGTGTGTGTTCTTCAGAGAAGTGCTCGCAATACTAATGGAGACGGAGATACATGCGGGAAAAATGATCGGCTACAAGCTTCGCTCCTGAACTTTTTTTGGTGGGACGGGCCGACATATCAAAAACCGACACGTGACCAACATCACTCCTTCAGTATTATGTGTTTATTTGCTATGCCACTAATGATTGCATCTGAATTGCACCTTCTTTTTGATTTAAGATGGAAATGTAGCGTACAACATTCCAAGAGGGCCATACAAGAAGTTTCATGCTCGGACATGGTGGACTGGTGGCTATTGATGCCCTGGAAAGGAACCAGAAGTTCTGGAAGTATACTCGTGAGTGGAGGGGAATAGTCTGTTGATGTATTCTAGAGCTTAAGGTGTGATCGTGATCTTTCAGAGCCTGGCCCGTATCAGTGGTGTCCGTTGTTTCATTCAAGCAGTACGTCGATTGGCTTTGAGACGATGTGGACCTTCAGACTTGTGAACAGTGTATGCAACATTGTATGCCTATATTAGTTGATACTCTGTCAAGGAGTGAGTATTAGTCTGCAGTAGTACCCAGCTTCCAGCGTGCCATAGATTCGTGGGAATGCCATGTCCAAAATTGTTGACAGATGATCGTAGTTGTTACTCATAGAATTCTCAAAGGCTCGTGTTGTCGAAAGCATCCAGTGACACTCAACTCCTCTCAATCCTTTTCGCAAGCTGACATCTTCATCCTCTGCGAACACATCTCTTGCTATTCAGCCTCATCGTCACCCAAAATTCAAGACCACTTTACTGCCATCCCGATACTCAGCCTTGATGTTCAACTCCCATCATCCTGAAAAACAACAAAAAATTCTTTTTCGCGACCCTTCTTTGGCCCCTAGCTCCCCGATTCTTCCTTATATTTTTTGTTGGTTTTATTTGCCCGGAATTTTAGGATCTTAACCTTATATTTTGCTCCCATGACTCTACTACTTCTCCTTGTGAGAGGAGAAATTTCGAGGCCCCTAGCTATATGAGTTTGTGTTCCACAACTTAACGGAGGATTGCACTTTAGCATCTGCTAACCAACTGCACCATCCGGGGCGGGAGTGGTACTAATTGAGAACACATTGTGGAAAAGCTGTTTATATTGTTGTGGTCGTACTGTTGCTAGGGAAATCTATGATCGAGTGACAATGTTGCCAATCTTGAACATTCACCGGTGACTTGTCATAGACGACCAACTCAATTTCAGGTTCTCCAAGTCCTCTGTCCATATTCCTGCGGGATAGATCTGGTGCAGCACTACTTACGGCTGTGTTGTAGTCGTTGCTCACCGTGTCGCATGGTTTGCCAGTAAGCCGCACCGGCCATTGCTGCACAACTGATGCTCAAGATAGCAGCTCCATGGTAGGCAGGTTTGAACTGACCGCGCTCAAGCAGCCTCATATTGGTAAAGTACCGAGTCGTTCCGTATATGATGCTTCCAGAGCCGGTTCCGAGTAATGCTCCAACGAGCATTTGTTCCCGAGATTTTGCTTCATCACTTTTGTGTTTTGGAGGAGCGTCATCTGGAGTCGAAGGTCTCAGCTCATGCACTAAAGACCCGAGATCAAGCTGGCTGAATCTTTCGACTGCAATCCCGAGAGCAATGAAGCCTAGACCTGTTCTTATCCAGGCCAAAAATGTTCGTTCTGATGCCAAATGATCACGAGCTGTAGAGCCTGTGTTTTGAAGAAGAGGGGTTGCGATACGCGACCGCAGAGACATCTTCGTTCGGGATGCCTCTTACACAGAATCTTCAGATCCGTCACTCTTCGAGCAAATCGGTCCTAATAACGAATCTGGTAAATTGATAAGCATCGAGAGAGATTCCACAATAAACAATAGTTATGGGGTGGTATTGCCAAGTAACGGGAATGCATCTCCTGTACTCGGCTACCAGTCCCTATTACTGGAGATGTTAGGCATTACTCAAGATAGCTATCGTTAGACATATCCATACAGCTATGGGTGCGCTATGCTGCCAAGTGCCCCTACAACATGAGTCTCTATCCTTACAGCACCACTAATCAATTCACTGCTAGCATTTCATCATGGGAAGCAATTTAGATGCAGCTTACAATAGCTATCATACACCAGGTAGCGCCGTTCAGGCTGACGTCGATTATACGAGTTGCGGTAAATTTGCCCGGATACTGATAGTCCGGAGGCTTAACACTGCGGCCCTCGCAAAAGAAACAAGCGTAATTTTGGCCCTAGTGACCCCCTCTCGAAGCTCATACAATACAATGATACCAGCAGTCCTTGAGCTCAGACTGATTCTACTACAGCTTACCTTCAGCTCAGTGGAGCAGAATTTATAGTCATCTCCGAAAACTTTCGCGAACCGAATCAGATTGTGTCGCAATCTGATGGTGAGTAAGGAATCGGGTAGGTGCTCTTCGAAGTCCTCGACTCAGACCATTATGCTCTACGTGCGGCCAACATATCATGACAAAAGCGACAAACGTTCATGTCACAACAAGTTTGATTCAACTCTCAGATACCGGATGGCCAGATGTCTTCATCGGAAGTAATAAATGGTTTGATTGAAAACATGATGGAAAAGACAGTAACTAATGCTATGAAACTTCCACCAATTACCTAATCAAGTCTAACCAATAGCGGCGCAACAATCACACGAAGCTCAACACCGAGGTTTCCCAACCCAACGCCGACAGCCAAAACACTCAACTACCACACATCACAAATGTCTCTGTGATAGTAATTTCTCTCCTTTCATTCATACTACATTCGCTTCTCTTCGTAGGAATGGAGGCCCAGAGCTGGAGATCCCCCCTGGCTCGCTCCGTAATTGGGTTTTCAGAAAGATTTCGATTGGCTACTTTTCCATTTCACGCCAACGAGGTCGTGACCTCCTTTATCGCGTACAACGGTATCTTACATGTTATTGCTCCTGCTCTTTCAAAGGCCGTTGTACCGAAACAATATGCGCGACTATCCGATCGATCTAAGATCAGTTGGAACTTCCGGGCCGTCTCTTTTGTTCAGTCGGCTTTGGTTTGCGGCATGGCGCTTCGCATTATAATGTCGGATTCAGATAGACATAGTGCGACTCGCGACGAGAGATTATGGGGATATTCGCCTTCTGTCGGAAGAATTCAGTCCTATGCTACAGGTTACTTTATGTTTGATCTTCTTGCCACATTACAATATTACGATGTATTTGGTTGGACATCTCTGACACATGGAGCTTCTGCTTTGGCAATCACATTGCTTGGATTTGTAAGTGTCGTTCCGCCTGAAAGAGTTCCAATGCTGACTCGAAAACAGAGACCATTTGGGAATTACTACGGTGTCAACTTCATATTATACGAGATCTCAACACCTTTCCTCAACGTACATTGGGTTCTGGACAAACTAGAACTAACCGGCACCAGAATTCAATTCTATAACGGTATATGTCTCATGGGATCTTTCTTCGGTAGTCGTTTGGTATGGGGAAGTTATCAGACTTGGCTTCTATCAAAAGACATCATATCAGCTTGGCGAGATTATCTCTCCGGTCAATCATATGCACCTCAAATGGTTCTTGAAAATGGCGTCTGGCACAACCCTTCTATCGCGGAAGCAACGAGCTCTTACAACTTCCCCAAATACTTGCTCGGTACATACCTTGTCGCAAACACGGTGCTGACAGGTCTTAACTTTTACTGGTTTGGATTAATGGTGAAAGCGATGCGCAAACGTTTCACGCAGAAAGGAAAGAAGGGTAATTGATCAAGATCTTGTGGTTGAGAAAGTGCCTCTTAGATGATGAGTTCACGTGTATGCGATATACAGCGCAATTCGAACGAATTGATGGAACATTGGATACATGCATTGAGATTAATGATTTCCGGCAACTTACGCGTCTTGTTACGTACAGCGTTATGCTATGATTGTTCCAGAACGATTAGACGACACTCTTAGGTGTCTGTAAAAAGAAGAGTAATACGATATTGTACATAGTTCCTCCGATCTTGCGTCTATAGGAATGCTTATCCCAGACTATTCGTAACATTATTTTGGATCATATGATGCCCTTTTCGAGGTAGAAAATGATTTTGGGTTCAGTTTTAAACATGCACTTATCAGATACACGATGGTTGAGACGATTCATAGGAGTGACGAGAAGAAAAGCATACCTTTTCGTTCGTATTGGATAAATTTTGTATCATTGTATCGTGTCAAAATTTTGTATTTTCCAAGAAGAGCAAACCAATATCTCCAGTAGATTCTTTCTCATTTTGCTTGCTTTTCGGACCTTCTGAAACATTCATCACGTCAGGACCTTATGAAGGGTAAATGAGGAAGCGCTGTGGTCGAACGGACGGATAGGATAATACCACTTCTTTGCGTTGGACCTCACATACTGAATACATCGGATACCCGCCAATGTCCAAGAAAGAAGAACATGACTGATGTCTTTCTAGTCTATAGATGAACTCGAAGGTGTAGTCCTTGCCCATCAGCTGAATCTGGAACTGGTTCTGCTCTTTTCCATCCGTTCATGAACCATTTTCTGTACGCCCATCTGCAAAGCCTGTCATACGTACTGATTGGTGACTCTGGCCATGACAAGAACGTAGCTAAAAGATCTCGGCTGATCGTAAGATTAGGTATTGGAGTTGCATTTTGTATTATGTTTTCGTTTTGGAAGTCAATTCTGGGTGTCAACCTGGCCGAGGTGCGCGCATTGAATTTGTGCAAAATGTTGACTGACATGTAGACTTTTGGGAAGTCGTCTTTGTGAGTGCGCAATACGATGTGAATGTCGGTGGCACACTCGGTACAATTATATGAATTCGCACCGTATATGTCATACTTTTTGACTTTCTGATCCAGGAGTTCCAGCACTTGGCCTTGTAGGTCAGTGATTGCCCTTGTCAGAAGGTAATTCACATGACCGCATGATGTTGCCTTCATAGGAGCAAGTTGTTCCTCAATACCCTTGTTGATGTATATAGTGCTGACAGATGAGCAACAGAGAATTAGCAGCTCATTTCGAAGGCGAGCCTGTGAAATACGATGTACTTGAGCTTGTGACCTTGCTGAAACTAGGTCCTCCTGGGGACAATCGAGATAAGATATTGGTAGCCCAAAGTCCGCACCTAACTTATCGGCTCTGAAGATGAGATCGATAACAGCTGAATGAACACAGCTTAGCTTGTTATTGAAACTGAGTGGAGGTAGATGTGTTATAGAACTGTAATCTGGACATGCGTAATTATTTGATTTCCTCCAATCGTATAATTTATGGCACACGAAGCAAGCTAGAAGACGAGGAGAGTTCCTCTCGAGTAAGAGTAGGAGACGTCGCAAATTCTTCTTCGACCTTTTCAGAAATTGGACTCTATCGTGCAGAACCCGCCTAAGACGAGAGGAAGTCAAAGATAATGACATGACATGTTCCGGTGTCAATTGATCAGTAATGTTAAATACTAATTCCGCCGGTAAATCCTTGATCTTGTCGGATGATGGCAGAGGCTCAGGACAGTTCTGGTCGGGAAGAGCGGTGAGCGTTCTGCGAAGGAGTAAGGCGTAGGTTGGAGATCTCATATTGAACAGGTGATATTATTTTGTGATCAGAATCCAACTTTTAGAAATCAGCTTGCTGTTGAGGTCGAGATGATGAGCTGCTTATGGAATGAGAAATGTAAGTGGTTACATGTTTGCAAACGTTAGTGGACATGTTATAGGAATGCCGATGGTGGGCGCAAAGAGCAGTCAGTATCATAAGACAGCCCTCCAGCTATTCGATACATACTCTGGGTATAGCAGCATTACCCGTGTTAAACAAGTTAACACTGTGTTCCACGGCCATTCAGACTGCAGCCTACCTTACTAATGGTCAAAATCTTGCATTCATGATGGATGATTTCGTTCCTGCTCAGAACTTCGAATGACCAACCTCCACTTCTTGATGATGGTGTTTTGGTTCAGCATGACAATAGAGAAAATCGTCCGGATATAGAGTGTATATCACCGGTACTCGTAGCAAACGCAAGTTCATGCTTGGTACAGTCTTTCTAAATTGTAAGACAATACCTCATGTATTTGTGGATAGAAGCGTATGCCTAGAGCACAGACGCTCTGGTGTTCCGTCCCAGTCGCATGACCTCTATAAAAGGCTGGTCGACTTTTGAACGCACTTTCGTTCGCAATTTGGTGTTAAAAACTCGGCAGGTAGGATAGAGCTCCCACATATTGCAATTCAAGAGTTGGCGTATTGCTCACAACCTTCACTCAGGCCAATGAGCCGGATGCTAGGGAGCGACACAGTGACTTCCGTGATAGAGAATTCGACGGTGATCAGCCAGAGATACTCACGAAATACCTGCGTCTCGAACGAGTGAGAACATGGACAGAAAATTGAGCTTTCCTCGTCCAACAGAAGTCGTCGGTATCTAGTTCTTGGTCGGATCGAAAGGGATTGCAAAGCTCCCAGATCTCAACGAGATCAGATAGACTCTCTTCATTTTTTCCAGTCTGCACCATCAATTGAATGGCAACGTTCGATCTGACATTTTGAGATGTAGTAGTCGATATGATGAAACTAACAATATCATACATGTAAGCAATGAGATCACTTCCGCCAACCCCCTTCCTACGTCATCACTTTTTGGCAGCGCGTCGAGCAAATTCAACATCAGCATAGTCCGAATATCTACTCTTCTTCGTATGTACATGTTAATCCCAGGATAAGTCAATTTCAGCGTTGTTTTCGTCTCATTTTCAAACATCATACTCATTCACAGTACACAACTTTGCGCACCAAATCATACTTTTCGCGACACCGGATACCCAACCACTAATACCGCACCAACATGGCCACCGGAATAATATCAAATCCAACTCTTTCCACCAAGCTCACCACAGAGACTGAACTATCACTACTGTACCGAGTTCTGCGTACTGTAATAAAGCCCCTTAAACCACGTCTTGTCAAACCGGGCAAACCACTTCCTGCCGGCTCCCCACAACTCACTAGCCGTCCTAAATCTAAGAACAAATGCGACATAATCGAGCATTGCCATGAAGAAACAGGCATATGGCTCTACACCTTCAAGCCTCAAGGCTCTTCTAATTCGAACAAACCAAATCATCAAGTACTCTACTTCGCCGGTGGAGGTTTTCAATCCCCTCCTAGTGGCGAACACTGGGGCCTCGTCTCTAATCTCGCCTCCCAACTCTCCTCCCTTTACACATTCACACTAGTCTCTCCTCCCCTCGCACCCAACAGTCCAGCCAGTACATCTCTCCCGACCGTACAGAAATACTTCCGGTCTGTCCTCGACGAAGCGTCCAAATCAAACCAATCCGTATCTCTAATGGGCGACTCCTCCGGCGCAAACATAGCCCTAAGCCTCGGATTCTGGTACATCGAGGACCTCTCGCGTCAAAACACCACCACTACTACTAGTAATACAGAACGAACAAAGAAACCAACACTCCAAAACATCCTCGTAATCTCTCCACCCGTCGACCACAGAAACACCAACCCACAAATAAAACAAATAGACCAATACGACCCTGTCCTCGGCGCCAAACTAATCGAATCCGTCTCTCAAGCCTGGTGTTCCGCTCCACCCTCAGACCCATCAGCAATGACCTCACGTTCCGACCCCACTGTATCACCTCTGCTCAATACTCCATCTGCATATCGTCTTTTCAAGGAACACGGAATTAGGATCCACGGCGCAATAGGGACGCATGATGTCCTTGGTCCGGACGCGGAGTTGTTTAGACGGAAATGTTTTGAGTTTGAGGTCCCTGGGGAATGGCTTGTTTGGGAGGGACAAATGCATTGTTTTGTTCTTGCGGGTGTTTATGGGATGAGGGAGGGGAAGAAGGGGGTGGAATGGACCAAGGGGGTTTTGGAGAGGAATGTATGAATACAAGTAAGAAGTTTGGTGTTTTGATCTTTTCTTTCTTTTTAATGTTCTCATCTAGATCTTGAGCGACGAATGAGTAAACAGTTAGATGGGGGTGTATGTGGTTTGATTAGCTCTAGAATGTAATGGTATCTGTAATAATACATGTGATTTAATTGTACATACTGCATTCATCATCGATCAAATCTACAGTGCACTCTATCAGGAGAGCCGACCAGAATCTCACTCAGAACATGCTCAATTCAACTCATGAGAGCAGATGCCTGAGCTACCATTTTAATCTTCGTGTTCACCATCATCTTCCCATTCACCTTCACTTTCTCCAATCACGGGACCAAATCCATTGAGGGTTCGATCTCTACGTGTCCTACCTCTACCTCTCAATTCTTCGCTCAACATGTCTCCAGCAATGCCTAATGCACCTTGGAATTCGCCAAGTAATCTCTCTAGCTCTCGCTCGACGGTCTCTGCGTCTGCATCGCCAGTAAGAGCTGCAAATTTTGGAGGCTTGGGATCGGGAAATCCAATTGCGATGGCGCCGATCTGACTTACTCGTGTGCCTGTTGTACCAACGCTTGATATAGATGTGTTGCTTGGTCCTCTTTCATGTGAGCCAGCCAGGCCAGCTGTACTAGGCGTCGATGGATTCAGATTGCTCGTGCCGATACTTCCTCGTGAACTTGCCGATGCTGCTGAACTACGAGATACATGTGTTGCATGCCCTCTATAATGGCTTGTTCTCGCGTTCGATGCTGTGATTGTGTTACCTGAAAGCTCTTCTTGGCTGCTTCTACTCATTCGAGATGAGCGGCCATTTATGTATAACCCTGATGATTTGATGGAATCGTCTTCTCCCATCATGCCATCGTCTTCTGGTCCTGGCCCATTCAGCGAGATTCCTGACATAGTGCGACCTCTTGTCGAATAGAATGAGCTTGCCCCCATCTCGTCTAAGTCAGATTGTACAACATCATCCATTTCGCCATGTCGTTCTAGCGCAAATGGATCAAAATCCGTTGAGCTTTGTGATGTCTCTGAATATGCGAATGATAGAGCAGTATCTGGTCGACTGGGTATACCATCGTCATAGGCATACTGTACTTCATTCTGCGTAATCGGTTGTGTCATGGTTCTCTGCATCGGAGCTGGTCTCCTTGGTGTATCTCGTATAGTGGAGAATTCGGGCTCATCTGTCGTTGATGCTTGCGCCATTGCATCTGAAAAACTCCAATCCAGTGTAGCATGCTTCTTAGCCTTCGTATCAAGTGTTTCGTCGAAGTTGTCCGATGGAACATCTATGCGAGGAATAGACGGAGTCGATTCTGTCCCACTCTCATCGGTCGTTGTAGGCGTCAATTCACTCATTGCACTTGCAAAGCTCCATTCCATGGTCTGTCTGGCTGCAGCACGAGGATTCACTCCTGTGGGTGTGATCTCAGCAGCCTCTTGCAAGGCAGGCTTCGGGTCACGTAAAGTCCATTCGTCCTGGGCCATGGCAAAGTCCTGCGCTTCGATACCGTTAGGCATATCCGGTTCATCAATACCAAACGAATGACGTGATGTCAGGTTGTCTGGATCACGAGGTCCTTTGGAATCCGCTCTCTTAGCACGAATTGTTGCAGCATCTGCTAATCGGAATCCACTCTCTTCTTTGAAAGAGTTGTCAGCATACACTGTCTGGACGTGATTGTCTGATGAGATAGGTGCAGCAATAGCGTAATCATCAGAGTCAAAATCACCAAGATCGATCACGTTTGAAGCTATAGAACTTGGTCTATCCTCCGCCATAGCTCGAAAAGGAAGATCTGAGATCCGTCGTTCCGTTTGTACGGGTATGAAATCCGTTTTCGTTTTGTATTCGTATGCAGGTTTGGCCTGATCAAACAGATTTGCGAGACCTTCACCTCGTTGTACTCTTCGTTC
Organism: Camptophora hylomeconis; assembly: GCA_032357745.1. Lineage (NCBI taxonomy): Eukaryota > Fungi > Ascomycota > Eurotiomycetes > Chaetothyriales > Chaetothyriaceae > Camptophora > Camptophora hylomeconis. The sequence goes on along the minus strand of JAOTMB010000025.1, from coordinate 129,532 downwards.
GAAATTGACTTGCTGTGCTGCGCTGAAGTCTTTTTGAGGCGTTAGGCCTGTTGGTTTTGGTTGCTTTGGTGTGGCTTCACCTTCGAAATCATCAACCCAGGACTCGTCAGATAGATCTGGTATTTCAAAGATCGCCGACACACGCTTCTCAAAGTCCTGAGTCATACTGAAGTTCCATTCTTCAGCAGACATATCAGGATCTTCATCGTCTACTGATGCTGCTACAGCACCCCCAGGCATGAACAGAGAGGCTCTGTGTCCGCCGCTGAATAGCCATCCGTAGTAATGCTGAACAAGCTCTGTCAAGCTGCTAGTCGGATGCGTCTGCTCTGTCTCTGTGAGATAATCGTGATGTAAGATATCCTGCATAGACGGACGAGAAGCCGCATCAGGATTCAGCGCGAACTGTACTAGAGACCGCAGCCCACTACTGAAGTCTTCATTGTCGGGCAAAGATATTGACTGTTTTAATCGTCGCATACGCATCTTCAGTTGTTGTCTCTCTCGTACATCAGCATTTGGTGGTCGACCCAAAGCGCATTCATATATGGTGCATCCATAGCCCCATACGTCTACCTCATCAGAATATTCTGGTTTGTCATGCCATAACTCAGGTGGCATCCAGTGTAAAGTCCCAATGAAAGTCCTCCTCTTATCTTTACTGCCCTCCAGCGTAGCAGCCACACCAAAATCACAGAGCTGTAGACCTCCATTCTCGTGAATTAAAACATTTGCAGCTTTGACATCACGGTGCATAATGCCAGCCTGATGTAATCCTTTGAGAGCTTTCCCTAGTTCTCTTGCGACAACAATTAGATACTTCTCAGCTAATCGATCATTAGTCGCACGCATCAGTGTTTTTACACTACCACCTGGACAATATTCGCAGATAAGCCAAAGCTGACTATGTACTGGTAGTGCTTCAATCATCTGATTAAGATTCTCAGCACCACTTTCTTGCGCCTGTCGCAGAATCTGGATTTCTCGATTGAAGTCTCTGATTTGTTCATCCTTCTGCTCGCCAAAAGCCTGAAAGTCAGCATCGTCGATATCTAAGACCTTGATTGCAACAACTTTAGCACTTGAGTTTTGACGCCTTGAGACTGTCAGTTCATGTCGGCTCAAGTATCGAATTTACGTACCCTTTGTAGACTCTACCAAAGCTACCCTTTCCAATCAACTCATCAAAAGTGTATCCAGGAACTCTTTGGTTGCTTCGGTTGCATTTGTCGAAAACAGCCTTTTCTTGAGATTTGGCAAGACGTATAGCTTCCCTTCGATGAGCTGTTAGAGCAGCAGCAGACTCTGGTCTGAGTGACGCCATGCTCACGAATCAATCTTGGTCCGCCAGGTACTTGATCTATATTGCTGGGGTGAGAGTAACCTGAGGACACAATGCTACTGGCGAGAAGCTGAGGTTGGCCAGGACGTGGTCTGCGGGCCGGTCCTGACACAGGAAGTTCATATAAGACAACTTCCACGTCTGGTGGCGTTCTTTTCGATTGGCAAAAAGGTCCAAAATTTACCTTCAGAAGAGGTTTAGAAGACTGTGAAGTTCTTGACTATTAGATTCCGGATGAACTGTTCGTCATGCGTAATCAGATAGCGAAATTACCCAATTGTTGACAACATTTCAGGGAGTAATCCTGTAAGGTGAAAATCAAGGTAGTAAAGAGACTGTAGACAGAGAGACGTTCCTTCCTCTACTCATACAGTGGGTATGACTGGGGTTTGGACGATGGAGACTCCGCGACTCGTGGGATTGCGACTAGATAGCCTGTAGCGAGCGTATTGAGTAGAATCTGAACGGAATTTGTCGGCTTGGGATCTGAGGCGCATCTGTGTTTGTAAAGATTGCTGCTGAGTATCTTTGAAATCTGTCTTCTCTACATGCGCCAGCGCTTCTGAAATATTACAACAAGAAAAAGAATTGATAAATCTGCATCGGCTTGATAGGAATCTATTAGTCTGGCGCGAAGCAAGTGTTGAACGTGTCTTTTGTTAGCGTGTTACTCCCCTTTCGAGTATTATCGGCAAATCCTTCCGTTCTTGGCAATGGGATACCCGTAGTACTAGTATTGTACAATGATCAATGTTGTTGTTGTCGAGGTCCCGATTATCACAGTAATGATTTAATTCAAAATCAGCACACTGGCACGTCTAAGTCTGTCTTTCTCACTGGATTAGAACTATCACGTGAGCACTCAGCTTGGAATGGTCAAACAGGCCGTATTATCGTGCCTGAATATCATTCTCCTGCCATTCTCTCACTGTTCGATGTGTCTAATTCTTATCCATTCATATATCCAACGCTCGACGAATCATGACGAGTTGACGTTCGTCCATTCTCCAACTTCTATTCGTTCTTCAGCTAGAATTTCCACCTCAAGAGCCACAGTCTGTTCCGCTAGTGATGCCTGACTCGGTCTTTCTATGACGAGCCACAGTCCTCCTGCTACTTGCATCTTTGGATCAAGGCTGACGTCCTCGATTCTGAGACTATGGATTGCATTCCAGAGCTCGGCATCACTATTAGCAGAAGTGCCAATCTCAACCGGATATGGCCCACTGCCTTGCTCGATGCTAATCTTGAATAGCGATGAGGATCTATTTGAGTTGCTTACTTCCGGCCGCCTCACATGGCCCTTAAATATTGCTTTACTGAGTCTCGGTACTGAAAGAGAAGCTGCAAGCCGTGTATCTCCAGCCTTGAATACTGCCGGAGTGCTGATGATGGACAACCTACCACTGCTTTCGGATGGCACTAGTCGTAGCTGTGGATTTGCTGGGGATGAAGTGTACAGGTCGAGTGAGAATTTTGCCAGTTGGTTTTCGTCGAAGGTGGAACAGATCAGAGTGTATGTTCCTGGGCCAAGTACGGTCTCAATCACTGCACTACCTCGGCGATAATCTCCTGATGTTGCAACGATATCTCTCGAGCGTAGTTTACTGATCCGATGAACACGAGAGTTTGAAGCGTTTCGCAGACTCTGAACAGGACTGTAAAGAAGGAGAAGTTTGACATGGATGTTGGTCTGGTCAAGAGTATTATTCGGATCTGAAGAGAGTCGAAGTGCCACAGCAACAGAGCTGTCAGGTGAAACGATCGTCATGTAAAACTGCGGATTCTCTAGATATCGCGGAGAATCAGAATTACCACCAGAAGTACTTCGAGTCCATGCTGCAGATAGAGTACTCTGGTGTTCATACAACGAGGGTGCCATTTCCAAGTGTGTAACTGACTTTGAGAAAACAGACAGTGTGAAACTGTGTTTTCCAGGCGGAAGATCTTGCGCGACGAGCACTGCAGTATAAGCTTTGTGTGCGCTTCCGTGAAATCTTAACAATATATTCGGTGAGTCGACGAACGGCCCTCGCACTTTTGCACCTTCTGTCGACAGTACTTGAAAGCCGTTCTTATCGTAAAGGTAAAGACTGATGTAACCATTTTTGCCGCTATTTGCGTGAGTGTAGTCTCCAGTTCGCAAATGCCGATTCACAAGCAGCCATATTTCATCAGCATGCTGTGCGCGTATCATAAATTGTGGATGATCGGAGAACACATTTGGTACAAATGGCTCTTCTGCAATATTCCAATTGAAGTGCATATCTTGCCGTTGATTGAACAATCCAGGATTCCAGTTGATATACATATTTTCAAAGAACTGAAAAACGCTGTTAAACTCCATCCAAAAAGTTCCTGGTAACATCTCCTCTGCAAGCTCTTGAGCTGACAACTCCGATTCTTCATCCTCATGGTTAGGATTAGGACGACGCCTGGCGGCACCTTTGAAAACATCACCATCAGACCATGGGTTTTTTATTAGCATTTCTCTGATATCTCCATACATTTTCATATCAAGTATTGCATAATCGTGCTCGGCAGCCAATCCCAATTGCTTCTGTTCTCGCCGTGGTAGTTTACCTGTGCCAATAGTAAGCAAGATGTTTCCACGCTCGAAAGCATCGAACAGCTCAGTCCAGAGCGCATTTGGGTCAACATCTTCATCGTGCAGGAAGACCTGCTGAGGTAGCCAGCCAGTCAGAACCTCCAAATCAGTTCCTGAATTGCTTCCAGGAAAGTCATATCCACCTCGGACCTTGAGATACGCCTTCTCGATAAGTGCAGGCCATAACAAGCCCGGATGGTTTCTGTCCACTACGTGGAGCATTCTTGAAGAATTTGAAGTCGGCAGTAAGTCGTCAATCTCTACTCGCCGCCAACAGCCATTGAAGTATAGGCGTAGAACATATTTGCCATTTGGCGAGATCGCAACATGGTCACCTTCATAGTCATAAGGATGGACGATATCGCCTAGTATCTGTCGCAGAGATTAGTCTGAACTATCACGATATGAGATGACTTACTCTGGGATGACCTCTCTCCGCACGGGCTGTACCCGCGCACAAGCTAGCCACTACGGAACAATCTGAGGCCATGTCTTGCACAAGATCTATCTTACCAGGCAGAGCCACGATGGGTGCTGTGGGTAATACATCACCATTGACTCTCATTTTGATGCCACCCAAAGCCTCTGCGGGTCTCTTCCAACCATTGAAAGATTTTAACTGGTCTTTCGACAGCGACAGCTGAGACTCTGAATAAAGTTCCTCTCCATCACGAAGCTCAAATTCCGTCGGAGAAGGTATTTGAGTCCAAGGTTTGAACACTGACCCGTTCAGCTTGGAGCCTTCCAGCAGAATGATATTTTCCCGGGTTGTCAGCTTGCGAGCAGATACCGGTTGAGACATCTCAGCTGGTCTCACGGATTTCGATTTGGGTTTGACCGGAGCACCATCGCGCTTTGCTTTGATGGACTCAGCTTTGACCAACAATTCTTTACATTTTCTATCAAGCCTTGTGCGCTCTCGAGGGTCACTCGAAAGTCTCAAAGCTTGCATGTACAGCTCAGCACTGTCGATGGCGGCTTTCAGAGCTACATTACTTGACGAGCTAGAACTTGCACTCTGCTCATGCTCTGCAGCCCTCTTCTCGATGCTTTGAATGGTACGCGATGACATCGTTGTTCGAGATCGCGCATGTCGACATGTGCAGCACTGAAATAAAGATCCGGATTTGCTTGTTTGGAGTTACACGGCCGCCGAGCACTGCCGGTATCTTTCTTAGCTGTTCTCACCAGCGAGTGAGAGCCGAGGCTATGACGAGAGATTGATCGAAGTCTCGACCGGCGTCTTAACAGAAACATGAACGATTCATTCTCTTCAAATATTTCATACCTGAAACTGTTTGATCAAGCTACACACCTGCCGACTTGACGATTCTCAAGAGTCAATATAAGCTCAGAAAACAACACACAACGTTCTTCACGCAACACCAAATCTCATCATACGTCACATGCTACAAGCATAAGCGGAGAAATAGAATAGCAGTAACACATACTAACATCGATTCAATCCGATGTCTGAACCACTGCCACCATGGGGCAGCGCATTGGCAGGAGCCACTGGTGCTGTCCTAGCAAATGCTATGGTCTATCCTCTTGACATGTACGCTCAATTCGGCGCATCTGTGAATTCAAACAACTGACATGTAATAGCGTCAAGACAAGACTACAAGTTCAAATCAAGAGACGTCCCGGTGAGCTCGCAGAGACGGTCGACGACGAGCACTACGAATCTACCATCGATGCAATTCGCAAGATCATCAAAGCAGAGGGATTGGGCGGCCTTTACTCCGGTCTCAGCAGTTCACTCGTTGGAGTTGCATCTACCAACTTTGCATACTTCTACTGGTACTCGGTGGTGAGAACATTGTACACAACTTACAAAAAGACTCCAGGACAGCCAGGAACAGCTGTGGAGTTGTCGTTAGGTGCTGTAGCTGGTGCCCTGGCCCAGTTGTTCACCATCCCCGTGGCAGTGATTACCACGAGACAACAGACACAGCCTCGACATGACAGGAAAGGCTTCTTTGATACCGGAAGAGAAGTCATAAACAGTGAAGATGGAGTTTCGGGTCTGTGGAGAGGATTGAAGGCATCATTGATCCTAGTGGTAAATCCTGCCATTACATACGGCGCGTATCAGCGCTTGAAGGATGTTATGTACCCAGGTCGGGTATCTCTGAAGCCAGCAGAAGCTTTCCGTAAGTCGATTTGGATTTTATGTGAGATCATAATTAACCAATTCTGTAGTGCTAGGCGCATTGTCAAAGTCGATGGCAACGATAGCCACACAACCGCTTATCGTCGCCAAAGTCGGACTTCAGTCCCGACCACCTCCAGCCCGTAACGGCAAACCATTCAAGACATTCAACGAAGTCATAGCGTTCATCTTGCAACACGAAGGTCCAATGGGTCTCTTCAAGGGTATTGGCCCTCAGATCACCAAGGGATTGCTTGTGCAGGGTCTTCTCATGATGACCAAGGAGAGAATGGAACTGATCTTTGTTGTCCTGTTCGCATACGTCAGAATGTGGCGATCAGAGCAACTGAGGAAGGCGACAGATGCTATCAAAAGCAACGTCCAACCCATCGCCGAGCAAGCTGTAGAGAAAGCAAAGGAGTCTCTACCTGCCATGGCAAAGTAAAGCCAACGTTTTGAACACAGCCGGAGTTTGATTGCCTTTTTCTGTTTCTAATCCGAACGAGCCAAACGGGACGGCATCGTGCGCGTGAAATCATGATTTGTATCACTGGATGAAGAGATTTTTATTTTATTGCATACTAAAATATGAATGTGGTATAAGTACATTCTTCCTACAGGCTGAATACAGTACTCTTTACAGGTTTTCTACAATGCCCGAACACCAAACTGTGATCTGTTGTACACATCGTTGGTAAAATTGGCTCTCTTTATTGCGTTGTAGATTCATGGTCAGATCGATTGTTTTTTCGCTCTTTTCCTCCATAGAGCTATGAAAGCGCCTCCCGTGATGACTTTGCCAACCATCGGTCGGCATACCATCGAAGGGAAATCAGTCGGGTCCGCCTCAGATGCAGAAGTCGTCGTTACACTTTCCGATGGAGAAGCCTCAGCACGTTCAGCCGGTGAACTGTTTCGAGAGACCGCCTGTTCAGCTCTGATTTTGGCAAATCTTACATCCCAGACTCTACCGTTGCTGATGCCTTCTCCCAACTCGAGTACTTGATCGAGTACAAGAGAGTGGTTCTGACGTCTCAATTCGCGCTGACAAGCGATGATCTGGGTTATCTGTGGAGCATAAACGAGCAGGTATGCATCGTCCTTCATCGCGTCGATTACTGATCCCAACTTGTCCTCCACACTTGGTAGATCTAGTATTACAATATCGAGAAATTCTTTGGCCGGATCGGACTCATTTCCTTCTGCAATGGCGCTTTGCTGTCTCGATTCCTGCTCTTTCTTCACCCATTCGCCGACATCCCCCGAATGAAAGTCGATGTGTGGCCAGTAGAGACCACCACGAAAGGAACGGATGAGTCCTGCAGTCTCGCTGCTTCTGTGCCTGTCGTATTCCACAGTGTGCAACACAGCTCTTCTGGACTTTCTCCATTCACTCCATACTTGATCGACATCTTCGTGCTCTGCAATATTCTTCGTAATTGGAGGTGAGGGATTCGCTGCGGCTATTGCTCGTGACAGGTGTATCGTCAAACTGCCATGACCTGTTCCTGCTTCCAATATTTCAAGTGGAGGTACCTCAGAGGTGACAGGATCATTGCTCAAATGTGGTGGAGATACATGTATGTCAAGTAGGTCTACCATTCTGGCTGCATAAGATGCATAAATCTACTAAACATCATATCAGTTATGAACGGTCCACCTCTCGAGGGACAATACAGACTGGTGTGACGCTTCTGGGTGCAAGGGCTACGAAGTCGTCGAAGGTAGGTTGTGTGATTCGCCATGGTGCCTTGAGATGCTCCGAGGAGACTGGGTTGAAGGGGTCGACGTATTGCCTGCTATTTGCCTTTCCTATAATGTCGCTATGCTGGAGGTCATACTTGGGGTGGGCACTGCGTGTAGTGCCTCCTGCTTTGAGTGGTGGTAATAATTTGTGTTTGACTCTGCCTGCTTCCTTGTATGAGGCTAGAACACGATCACCCTCTGAATGAATTAGCATATACGAATGGTGGGATTACTTTAACGGACCTTGATATCGGCCACTTCCAATATGTACAGGGTATTGCCCGCCTGTTGTCGAAAGAGTTCTACGATACAACTTCGCAGATGACGGACCGACCAGCGAGGTTCCAACACCACGTTTGAAGTATAGCATTCCTCCTCTTCTGACTACTTCGAGTCTCACCAATGCATCAGGCGCGAAATATTTCACGCGTTAAGATTCGTACCCTGCAATGATCGACGATTTAGCCACTAAGCTATGGAGAAATAAGCGTCAATTTATCGCGCGTCTGATACTAATAAAATCTACCCCGGAAAATTGGTTCATCAAGTTGAACCGGATGCTCACGCGCACATCCCACGCAGGCGTTTCAGCAATAGTCACGAGTTCAGGACAACGTCGCCCTTCGCCATCTTGCTTGAATACTTCACCCCGGTCTCGATCTCCGTTTACATAGCGGTCTCTCTGAAGTCAGTGTATGCGAAGTCGATCTAAGGTGCAGCCTTTTGGCTGACACAATGGTTACCCGAAGAATAGTTCGTAAGGCCAAAGGAAACATGTGGTCTCTTTACTGACACGATTCAGATACGAAATGGCCTACAGCTCGCAGTCATAGGTTCCATTGTACTAGTCGTACTTGTGTTCCTCGATAATAGATACAATGTCCTCCCGCAGGCGATTCATAATCACCTGCCCGCACACCACCCTGGCCTACAAGTAACCGATATTCGGGTCGTGACATGTTCATCCATCAATCCTTTCGATTCGTGTACGATGAAAGGCGATGAGTTCTGGCATAAGATTGACAAAGATCTGTACCTTGGAAGAGGCTATGTGACCAGAGCATATCTACATGTACGACGAAAAAGGGAGGAAGAGCTTAATGTCGACGAAGAATTGGTGTATGATGTGAAGGTGTCAAGAACGCAACCCTCTGTTGACGGCACGATCAAAGACGCTAGATGGGAATCGCGTACGATGGATCTGTGGGTAAAGCGATCTGCTAAGAGGCCTGGAGATTATGAGAATAGAGTTGTCACTGGTATCGATGTGCTATTCGGGCCAGACGCGGCAGATCCACGATCGAATTGGGACTTACTTGATCGAGCATTAGCCATACAGGCACGAGGCGAGAATCCAGAACCAAGACTCACAGTACGAAAAGGAGCCGCAAGGAATGTCGAGAGGCCTGTACCACGCGTACGAAAAGATGGTAAATTCAAGATTATGCAAGCCGCAGATCTTCATCTTGCAACCGGACTGGGAAAATGCCGACAGGCAATCCCAGACTCCTATCACGGCGGCCCTTGTGAAGCCGATTCGCGCACATTAGAATTTGTTGAGAAGATGTTAGATGATGAAAAGCCAGACCTCGTTATACTTTCTGGTGATCAGGTGAATGGAGATACAGCGCCTGACGCGCAAACTGCAATATACAAATACTCGGCACTGTTCGCACGACATCAAATACCATATGCCGGGATATTTGGCAATCACGACAGTGAAGGCAATCTCAATCGAGCGCAGTCTATGGCCATCATGGACGGGTTGCCATATTCATTATCTACGGCTGGACCGGATGATGTGGACGGAATTGGAAATTATATTGTCGAGATCCTCGGTCGAGGATCGTCGAAGCATTCTGCCCTCACCCTCTACATGCTCGACACACACTCTTACAGTCCGGATGAGAAGAAGTTTCCTGGCTATGATTGGATTAAGCCAAATCAGATATCGTGGTTTAAGGACACGGCTCAATCTTTGAAGAAGAAACACAAGGAATATACTCATATACACATGAATTTGGCGTTCATCCATATACCACTACCTGAATACCGAAATCCAGATAATCATCAGGTGATCGGAAACTGGACTGAGTCTGTTACAGCTCCAAACTACAATACGAAGTTCAAAGATGCTCTCATAGAGGAGAATGTTGTGGTTGTGTCTTGTGGACACGATCATGTCAATGACTACTGCTTGCCAGGTAGTAACAAGGATGGACAAGCAGCATTGTGGATGTGTTATGGTGGTGGTTCTGGATTTGGTGGTTATGGAGGCTACGGAGGTTATACAAGGCGGTTGAGATTTTTCGATATTGACATGAATGAGGCTAGGATACGTACTTGGAAGAGATTGGAGTATGGCGACACAGAGACAAGGATTGACGAACAAATCATTGTCGATGGTGGGAAGTTCAACTCTGGATCATGATTGCATCTTTGATGAGCGAGATTTTGTATCAATATACCCTATGTGCAATGACTTTATCATGGCTGTTGAAGCAGGAAGCGAGGAATATAGGTAGATAAGGCTAGAAGTACCAAATCGAGACCTGTTACTTCCCATATCCAAACACATAATCTCGCTTCGATCGATATCAACATGTCATTGTCATGACTCATTAAGAGGGCAACGATGTAACTCTACCACACCCACTTAAATCGAGCAATGAATACTCCTTGAGATGAGTTCTCGACTTCATCGGTCAACCGACGACAAGGATACATTCTGCTTTCGAATATGGCTGGAGGAAGTGAAACAGGATCAAACCCCTGCTTGATACCAATCGACACCGATAGCAAAGCTGAGGAACACCTATACTACCAGCAAAGAGTAGTATGCGGCTGGAGACATGATGCTGTCCCACAAGTCTTCGATCAGGCACGGAACAAGCGTAGAACTCTATACTGGGTTTGCATCCCGTCGGATTCTGACGCCAAAGTGTCGAAAGACGGAATAGTACTTCTTTCGGACTGGTACAAAGATCCTGCTTCGATCAGCAAGATAGAACACATTCACCTCCCGTTGCTCCAGGATCGACGAGCGGATCTCTCGCTTGAGGAACAAAGGAAGAAAGGTTTCCTCCCCGTCGGTCACATATCAATTGATTTCGAAGACTTCGGAGCCAAAATTACACCACTGCTCGGTTCGTCAGATGGTCGGATCATGACCATCTCATCGCTCTTCGTCCTTCCATGCTATCGCGAACTCGGACTGGCAAACTGGGCAATGAAAGAATGCGAACGTCTCATTCGATCTGGATCTACGCACGAGATCAAGGACGGTGGCAATATGGTCAAATGCGAAGTCATCGCATTGTCGAGTATGTCTGCTCGACATTAGAATATGCCTGGACCAGATGGGATGGGGAGGTGGGAGAGGCTAGGACTACAACCTGGGAGATATCTAGGGAATTGGTATCGGAGTTTGGGATACGAATGGGTTACTGAGATGGAGAAGTATAAGGTTATAGCACCTGACGGGGAGGAATTGTATTGGTGGTGTGAGATATGGCATAAGAAGATATGATGACAAGTTTTGGATCTTCTGTTAGGATCAAATCTGAGAGTTTTATACATGCTCTACCACCACTTCTCGAATAGTACTCTCTTCTCATCGAGACCTGGAGTCTTCAAGAGCAGATCTGTGTAGTGGTCCGTCATCGTCGGTAGTCCACATACATATACTAATGTAGTTTTCCGCTCCTCCTCTGATCCGATCGCCTCGAACAGATCCTTTTCACTCATTCTTCTGTATAGGTGCCGTATATAGCCCATGTCCACATCCTTGCTTGTATCACTTCCGCCTGATGTCTCGAACAACGTCCACTTCAGTGCTTTGCCTCCCTCTTTCCAAGCACCAGCGATAGAAGCAAGACGCTTCTCGAACAGAATCTCACCTCTGGTCGCTTTGTCGTTTGCATCCGTCTGCTCTCTCCGTGATGAGTATAGGATTTCTACTTTGGGCAACGAGGCTCCAGGTCGTCCACGCCTCAGAAGATCCAACGCGGAGACCATGCTCATGATGGGATTGATGCCTACGCCTCCGGCCACGAACACGACTTTGTTGATCTTCTCGTACTCTGCTCTCGATAAGGAAAAGGGAGGGAACGTAAAGTTTCCTCCAATCCGTATCGTCATGGGTGCGTTGATGATCTCGGCTGGATCCTTGAAAAGATACGCTGCCGGAGGATTCTTGTCTGACCTTTGAATCGCCAACTCCACGTATGGACCTTCAACGTCTTGAGCTGATCCCTGTGGCGCGATGGGGATAGCTGTTTGAGGCGGCGACGTGATGGTGAAACCTCCTACAGTCTCGATATCTGGAATCTGTAGGTCGACGTACTGACCTGGCAGATGTCTGGCCGGACCATCTTCCAAACTTAGTCTGAGGAGTCTGATGTTTTTGTTTACGATCTCTATTCTGCTCAGGACTGTCGCGTGTGCTTGTCTTTCACGACGATCAGTGGCTGTTCGCACGACGTGGGGTACTGAATCCTTGACTGTAGCCATGTATCTTCTGTGTGTTGGTATTGAGTTTTGTCGATGAATGCAAGCTTGAAGCTGGCTCAGGCGTTGGAGTATTGAGCGTGAGCGACTCACAGCCTCTGTCATATCGTCTTTCTAGTGGAGGGTACAGCAAGATGGACGTTCTTTGAATTACAACATAGTATGCTGGCAAGAGTCGGCTTTGATGTCAAGTTGAAAGCTGTATATTTTTTAGCTACTGGAAGATTGTTCTCTTACTACATATGACGAACACGATTTTTGTGACGGGTAGGATTTACAAAGAGTTTGAGAAACAAAGCACAGATGAGATTTACAAAGATACACACATTAGTATCTCGGCCTATGAATACTTGAGAAATCACGAAGCATTTTGAGGATGAAATCGATTGTATTGCTGACTACAAGATACACCTGGACTGGCAGCATGGAGCAATGCCGATTTTCTATCAGATCGTTGAGTATACTGATACAGTAGATCATAGCTGCAGTGTATGGCCATGACTCTTGTTGGGTGTACGCCTGGTCGGCTAGCCAACAGACCAAAGTTGAGTCAATCATTTGGGAGTAACGTAGATTACTACCTTTAGTGCCTTTCCCGTTTGCTTTTCTACTCGATTGATTGAAATCTTGTCTTTTCGATGCCCAGAGCATGTAGGAGATACGCATGATCACATCCGTATGCCATACACCTTTCCCCTTTGCCCTCTACCATGTGAAGAATGTCTACCGTACTATTTTCTCAAGACAAATCGTTTCGCTTGAACATTCGGATGTGTCGACCAAGATCGGGCAAACGAACAGGCGCCTTTCAACAATCATGTATGGGGCCAACGCGCCAGTCCTTTCTACCAGATCTTGATCATCCTCTCATTGCTTGGAACATAGCCAGCATGCTAGTTTGGTTCTTTTCACACTGAATATTGTTTGTGTCAAAAAGTGTCTCGCTGTCTCATCAAATCTTGTAGTCTCGACGCGTTCGGGGTAGCTCAGCTAGTGTGCTTTAAGTAACAAGAGCGATCTCTATTCGTCAATGTGATGAAGTATCGATATTGAACTGAGAACGGTTAGCCACGACGCATCATCACATTTTTATCAACATCGCAAGCTGAAACAAGAACGCAGATGTGTTTCTGATATGCCAAAAAAGCAACCAAGTCTAGGCTCAATGATGTAGCAATTTGACAAAATCAGAACATTGCAAGTCAAGAAAGTGTGATACAGCACGACATCATGTTCGTCTTCAAATCGTTCGCGAATGATACGTAAATTTTTGATGCATGACCGAATTGTCTGGAATATCAATCTTGATGAGACTTGCAGATGGCTGCTGTCTCATTATGTATATTGGCCAGTACAAACCCTTCGTACTGCGTACAACATCATTCAGCATCGAGATACGAGTCATCGGCAGGGATGGTGTATGAGGTAAAGATGTAAAGTTATGCAGATATTATCTTGTGGGCATTTTGATATTTTGATACGTGTTCGGGAGCGGCTCGGATTTTGCCACCGCAAGGATGAAGCTGTGTAGGACAAGGCAATTTCATTTGCAATCGGAAATTGGCGGAAGGTATGCGGCATGCTGGAGCATGCAATGAGGTGCAGCTAATGCCGCTTGAAGAGGACTGATAGAGGTAGAAGATGATGTATATCAGAGGGTGAGGGAAGGATAGAGACAAACTGGACGTTCAAAGGTGCGGAGCGCTAGTGCGTGGCGGATTGACCACCGCACCTCATGTCTTTTGACAACGACGGCAGTTGATATCACAAGTAACAACACTGCACAACTCATCAATCGAGACGAATAGTAGTCTGATATGATCCTTGCGATGACTGTATCATATTCCAGTGTCATGAAGTCGAATGCAGTTTCCTTACTCCGATATCAGCCTCCTTATTACGGTGCTAGTCCGTCCCGCATCTAGCCTGCCCACAACGAAAACCTCTATTGACTGTGAGCAACCAACATCACATCAACATCATCAAAACTGATCAATACTAATCGAGTATGTGGTTAGGACCCTCACAACCCTTCGACAAGTTTCTGGAGTTGCCCATGACGAGCCACCGAGAAAGAAAGCTATATCAAGTTCAGTCATTCATCTGATATCTCAACATGGCCGAGGCAGTGGTCACAAGAACTGCACTATCTACAGATCAGACCACCGAGTCGACCTCGAACATACCTTCAATGATTACAAGTTCGATATCAGGGTAGGTTTCCGTATATTTCTGATGGCTTATATCTTGGTTGGTTGCCATCTAACATATTGAGATATAGTCTAAAGCAAGCGATGTCGATCGAATCACCACACAACCATATAAAAATGGAGTTTGATGATGAAGACATATCAAGTGGACCCGACTCGACCTTGAGGAGTTTACAAGAAGGAAGTGAAGCTCGTGACTCCCCTAACAGCTCATTGACATCGATCTCTATGACATCCTCTGTACAGGATATCAAACCTACTGTATCGACCAAAACCCCATCACAAGTGGAGAAGATCGATCCTGCTAGTCAGTATCTGCATACCAAACTTGCAACCCATTTTCGCTCGAAATCCTCCATACCATCAAGATTATCAGGTACAGAATACGGTCGTCAGTGTATCGCAGCGGCCGAAGCATCGAGACTAAATCCTTATGCCCTTCACGAAGATGAGCAGAAGTTGTTACAAGACAAGTTATGTCATCAGCATGTTGGTGTCTACCTCAACGTTCGGAATGGTATTCTCAGATTGTGGGTACGCAACCCAAGTGTCAGTGTTAATCTGGAAGAAGCTATTGGCTGTACCAGAGATGAACGTTGGACAAGACTTGCATGTTTCGCATGGGAGTGGCTCGTACGTCGAGGATACATCAATTTTGGATGCGTCGAATCACCCCCGATGCAGCGAAGTAACAAAAATAAAAAGCGAGAGAATTCGCGAGAGACAATCGTTGTAATAGGTGGAGGAATGGCTGGCTTGAGTACAGCAAGACAGTTAACGAATCTATTTCAGCATTACCCAGACCATCCAGCACCAAGAATTATCGTTCTTGAAGGACGTCATCGGATTGGTGGCAGAATCTACTCACATCCTCTAACGAGTATGCAATCTACTAAACTGCCAGCAGATCGACGACCAACAGCTGAGATGGGCGCACATATCATTGTCGGCTTCGAACGAGGCAACCCTCTTGATGCGATCATTCGTGGACAACTAGCACTTGACTATCACCTCCTTCGAGATCTCTCCACACTTTACGATGTCGATGGTAGCCCTGTGCATGGTGCAAACGATGCGATGATTGAAAGACTCTACAACGATGTTCTTGATAGGACGGGTAATTATAGATTGAAGAATACAGTCAAGAAGACTGCAGAAGGAGACAGGGAACTCATGAATTCGGGTCGAGATCCACCAGATGATGGTGACTCACTGACGATCCGTCAATTCGAGGAAGCTACTGCTTCTGGCACAATTGATCAGCTCATCACAAAGAAGTCAAGAAGGCGCGGAGCAGGTCACCGAGCTGCAAAGGGTGACAAGTCAAAAGAGGAGGTTGAGACAAATATGGAAACAAAGATGCAACTCCCTGCAGCTCAAGCTGCACATGAGTTTGGGTTCAAATTGAAGCCAAATACTGGTATGCATGAGACCCTGGAGCTCGATTCCTTGGCCAGTCAGGTCAATCAATCACTTGGTCTCATCATGAATGAAGGAGTGAAGCAATATCAAAAATTTCTTGACCTTCGACCACTGGCATTGAGACTCATCAACTGGCACTTTGCTAATCTCGAATACGCTAATGCCGCAGACGTTGATAAGCTCAGTCTCAGAGGATGGGACCAAGATATTGGTCACGAATTTGAGGGCGAGCATGCTCAAGTCGTCGGAGGTTATCAGCAGGTACCTCGAGCTTTGTGGCGATCTCCTTCACCACTTGACGTTCGTACCAATAAACCTGTAAAAAGCATCAGATACGGTCCTGCAGGTACGAAAGGAAAAGCCACCGTTATCTGTGAAGACGGTGAGTCATTTGAAGCAGATAAGATTGTTTTCAGTGCTCCTCTAGGCGTACTGAAAGCTCAATCTATACAATTCGAGCCACCTCTTCCACAGTGGAAGCGTGATGCTGTTCGAAGAATGGGATTTGGTTTGCTTAATAAGGTTGTTCTTGTCTTTGAGAAACCTTTCTGGGACGTTGAGCGAGATATGTTTGGTCTACTTCGTAACGTCAGGAGCGGCAACGGATATTCTCAAGATGACTACAAAGCAGGTCGTGGTCAATTCTATCTATTCTGGAATTGTATCGACACCAGTGGCCTTCCTGTTCTAATTGCTCTCATGGCTGGTGAAGCAGCACATGAAGCAGAACGTACACCAGATAATGTGTTGGTCGCGCAATGTATTGGACAACTTCGACAAATCTTTGGTGAAGCAAATGTTCCCCTACCGGCGGAGAGCATTGTTACTCGATGGGGATCCGATCGATTTGCTCGAGGTACATATTCTTTTGTTGCGAAAGAAGCACGACCACAAGATTACGATCTCCTTGCTGAACCAGTTGGCAATCTTTTCTTTGCTGGTGAAGCGACTTGTGGTACTCACCCAGCGACTGTACATGGTGCTTATCTCTCCGGTCTTCGAGCTGCCAATGAAGTTTTCGAGTCCATGACTGGATCAATCAAAATTCCTACTCCTTTGGTCATGCCACCTCTATCACGAAAAACATCGTCTGTAGTACCTACCGCTACGGTCGATCTTACCCTGATGGATGATCATTTAACTCAATCTGCGAAGCGCAAAGGCGATCCTATCCTTCCAGCAGGAACTTTCACACGCCCAGCCAAGGAAATCGACAATTCGCTCCATGATGCTTGGGATGCAGCAATGTGGGTTCGAATATATGACGACCTCGGCCCCCCTCCTCCTAAGCCAACTAAGCTCAATGTCAATGCTTTTCTCCTTTATCAAATGGAGCATTGGGAACAAATAAAAGCTCAATTGGCGGCTCAAGCTGCTTCGAATGGTAAAAAAGGAGGTGGTAAGCAGAAGCATGAACGTGATCATATACGTGTGGAGTTGGGTAAGATGTGGAATGACCTTAGCGAAGAAGGTCAAAAGCCCTATAAAGACAAAGTCCAAGAAAACAGAGAGGAGAATGAACGAGCTAACAAGGAGTGGGCGGTGAAGGCTGCCGAATGGGATAGAAGAACATATGAAATAAAAGATGTATGGATCAAAGAAGGAAACAGTTTTGAAGAGTTCAGTCAGAAAGCTAGAGAGGAAGCTGAAAGAATGGACGGATCTGACAGTGCGAAGAAGGTGAAATATTAAAGGCTAGTATTGATTCAGGTTCTCAAAAATGATAGAGCCAAGAGACAACAAGGGATACCACGGGGGCTATTTTTCATTAAGAACAAAATAACTGTCTCTTATTTCGTGTATTTCTAGGGAGAATAGGGCGCTAAAGTGCGACTCGCATGGACATGGAAATATCAATGTGGCGCCGATGCCGATGTTGGTGATGAAACTGTTGTCGGCGTCAAATCCGACATTGGTGCGGGTGGACGAGTCTAAGTACGTACTCAAGACAGAGTTTCATTGTTCATTCTCGAGCTGAGGAATATGTATAATTGACAGTACTGCTACTGCACGTTCTTTTTGTTATTGTTACATACATAGAAGCAATACTGTGTATCCATTCAGATACATGTCCACATCTGCACTTTCGTCCTCTATTTTCATGTTCGTTCGTCTATATCTCTGTATTTATTTCATGTGGTAGAGTGCATGGATGATTTCCCGTAGCTAGATATATGGATATGCGCGGTTGGATATATGAAGCTGGATTCGACGACCGTGTGCGTATTCACGAAGATGCAGTGCTTATCGATTGTTGTGTTGTGCATTCCTGTCTCAAGTCAAGATGAGGCTGTCCGTATACGACGAGACATGATGGGGGAGCCTTCCTGGCGTATTGCCAATGCTTATCCATGGTGGTGCTTGTTTGCAGTCCGAATCCATGAACGTTTCGTAAGTGGAGGTGTTGGTAAAATCTAGACTTGTCACTTTAATGCTGGAGTTCCTGTCATGATCTTGGTATGTGAAGTAATGTGGTCTCAGCCATGAAGGTTGTAGGTTGCGGTTGACTTCAAGACTGTAGTGCATGCCAGTCGAATTAACAACGGCTACACATGTGCAATTTTAGGCGTCAGACACCAGATACTTCTTGCTTATTACCGGCTTGAACGCATGGTTGTGGACGTAAATTTGCAGGGATTAGAACTCCGGCAGGAGGAATGGCCAAGTACTCAGGTCGAATGTTAATCAACGTTATATCGTCCATGCGAGTAAGTCAGACAATCTCGAATGCTCGAGTGCTCGGATAGATGCTCTTCCTTCTTATTGTCTCGACTATCAACAACGTGCTGAACTTCTCCAAATACAACGACATGGTCTCCGACTTTTACATTGAGATCTGGTTCTGCTTTGCACAATATCTGTAGCATCACCGCATCTCGTCCCTCTGGATGTGTCCATTGCAGCTTCGGAGGAAGGTGACGAGGATCTTTCTGTGCTTCTGTATCTGAAGTTCCCCATCGAATTGCATTGTCAGCATATATAGATTGACCGACAAGGTCCTGCTTGAACTGATCTTTGACCATAGGCTTCGCAAATCGACTCGCAATCTCTACCGCTTCGGACGTATTACTGAGAAGATGAACGGCGAACATTCCTGAATTATGAATCGCTTCTAGTGTCGAGGACTTCTCGTGTACATTGAAAGATACCATTGGTCGAGGAGACATAGATACTGTCGTGAAAGATGATACTGTTAAACCACGCCACGATTCGATTTCGCCGCTGGGATCGATGGCGGTATCGGTTGATGTGATTATTGCCACAGGATATCGTATCGACCTCATGCATTCACGTAATTTCTGTGCGGCTCGATTTGGTGATGTCGAATCCTCTTCTGTACCGATTCCGCCATGAGCTATCGTGCTATGAGAACGACCATGTGATACTGGAGTACATGCTTGTACGGTATGTGGATCTGGAACTTGCGTGAAGCAGCGACATCGTAATGGTGTATGCAATAGTCGAGCTTCTCGTATCGTGAGGAAAGGCTTTGTACCTGGAAATTGTAGCTGTCGTACAGGTGCGCAGGTTGTCAATAATGTCCCGAATCGCTTGTAACGAAGCAGACTCATGCCTGTTGATCTCTGCTCGCAAACTAAGATTCAGAGTGCTCATAAGCCTCCTTCTCTCATATTCGCGAGGATTGCATTGCCCGAGTTTCCTCTATGTGGTGTTTACTGTTGCGCATGCGGACAAAATTCAAGATCAGCGGCCGCTCTGCAAGTTAAGGTCCCGGTTGAAGAACTCCCCGAATGATTTACCCAAGACTCCGCTGGTACTACGGTACTGTACTTTTGACCGAAGCGAGACAGGCTAGAGCATGTATGATGTATGTATGTCTGTCAGGTATGGCATGAGTCGGCGTTTGACTCTGCTCGTCCAGCATATGGAAGGGTTTGACTCCTTCGAGGCCTCAAGAAAGTAAATGACTATGTAATCTAGCACGTGCTTCGCAATTACTGAAGGAGGAATGACAAGAAACATCGTTATATTCGGATTCATGAACATCTGTAAAATATACTTCTCAACCCAACACCTTCGCTAGTACTTCAAAACATGACAATGACCTCAATCTAAATCCGGACCATGCTAAGGCAGCTCATATATCTTTGTCGTCCGATCCGCAATGGTCGGTGTCGGGAGCGGCTTCTCCAATGCTGACACTGGGCTCACAGGACTTCTACCCATCGGACTCGCCATGTTTGTCAACGGTACCTTCTCTTCTCCGGGCTTAGCACCCCATTGAACAGGTTTCCGTCTGATCTCCTTCCCGTCACCTAATTTAACCGTCCTCGGTGCGAAGAAGCTCGCAAGATATGTGCTCTTTCTTCCATCCGAACCCACCGCTCGACGTGATTGTTTTACTCCAGCTCCTGGTCCATCAAGAGCATCTCGATAAGATCTTTCCTGGAATTTCTTTTCTCGACGCGCCGCCCACCAGGCACGGCTTCGTGGATGGTATCGGAATATAAGCCAGGCGATGACTCCTAAAATAAACAAGGAGAGAATCACAGCTACAGCAATTCCAGCACCAGAGATACCGCCTTGTTCTGATGGTACAGGAGAGGGTGATGGTGCAGCATTGGCTGGATTCGATGGAACTGGGGTAGTGGAAGAGGACGAAGATGACGATGTAGTTGAGGAACTGCTCGAGGTTGAACTTGTAATCGTACTCGAGTTGGAAGATGTATTTGTTGTGAGTGTCGACCCTGAAGTTATCGAACTGGAAGATACTGTTGAAGCAGAGATAGTCGATTTTGTTAACGTAGTTGACACAATTGCCGTTGATGATTGTGTTGGACCTGGTGCCTTTGTACTCGTCGATGTTGCTGTCGCCGGTGCGCCTTTCAATGTAGTACTACTCGGTGGTGCAGCCGTGTTCTCTCCACCACCAGCAAGAAGTGTGCTCGCAGCACTGACCAAATCACTGATTATGTTGCGCTGAAAGTGGCGACTGGCCATGGCGCCATGTGATGCGATTAACATAAGTGAGGTAAGGATCGTGGGTCGCATGGTGTACGTTGTGTACTATCGAAGAACACAACCATTTGACGGTTTCTAAAGAGTGTACTGCATCATTATCTGACGAGAAAGGTGGAATGACTTGGAAACAATCACCATGCAGCCATTTTGAGTAGTTAAGCTGCAACCTGGGGTGACAACCCTCATGGTTTATGAGAAATTGTTTCAATGCTCTTACTGGTTGATGTTAGAGTTCATTTAAGATTGCAGGTTCAGGATCTTCAACCCGATCAATTAATCTTTGTAAGGGGGAAATAAGGCTCAAACGGCAAGGCTACAAGTCGTGGAAATACGGGCACCAATGGATCGCTCTGACAGATCAGTACAGTAATTTAGTTCGTTTGAGCAGACGCGCCAAAAGCGGTACAGCACAATAGACTGTTTTAACGTTGAAATACTGGATACTCAGTACCATGTTTCAGACGTACTCTCCTATTGGTTACTAGAATGGACCTAGTGCTCTTCTTATTGGCTTTACAACCTGCTGCACTATTTCCGGCCGCAAATGACTTTGTACTCGATTACTCTATCACAACCGAGGCTAAGGTTTACTCATCAATGTTCATCAATGCACTCATAATCGCCGAGACGCTCACGCCGCATATAAGTATGTGAATGCTACATGAGAGTTCTCTGAAACTCAATGTGAGATCCTAATGAATAGGAAATAGCAGTATCATCAGCTACAAAATGAATACAGACAAGAAGCCAGTAGCATTAGTCATTGGAGCATCAAGAGGCATCGGAAGACAAGTAGCAATAGATCTTGCTAGGAATGGCTATTATGGTGAGTGACCTGAACGATAATGTTTAAAGGGCGTCACAGGGATCGCAACGTTCTTGTTAGACTTGTCGTGTTGCCTTTGACTGATCCTCAATGCAAAACTGATTGAATATCACCAGTCGTGGTCTCCGCCAAATCAACGACGTCCCAAAAAGATCTTGATACTATGCTCAAGAGCGGCAAATTCCCACCTGGAGACAAAAGCTCTGAATCAACGATAACCACAGTTGCACTGGAAATCACTCAAGCAGGTCACTCGGCCCTAGCTCTACCCGTTGATTGTCGTTATCCTGAAAGCATTACCAATCTAGTGGATGAAGTCGTCTCTCGCCTAGGTTCGCTTGATGTCCTCATCTATAATTCAGGAGCCATCTGGTGGAGCGCGGTGGAAACAACACCCATGAAGAGGTTTCAACTCATGCAGAAGATCAATCCTGAAGGTAAGATCCAATGTGAACGACGAATTCGACATTGAGTATGAACTAGACACTGACTCATAGTTGTAGGTCTATATGCTGCCGTACAAGCAAGTCTACCTCATTTCAAGAACCAAAATTGGAAAGCACGTATAATCGTCGTTTCACCGCCGATATACTCAAGATTCTTCAGAGGAAAAACTGCTTACGCGATGGGTAAGAAGCACTCACAGTCTGACTTCAAAGTGTACAGGAAACAGAGATACTAATTTCTGTACAGGCAAAGTTGGAATGTCAGTCTTAACCAAAGGTCTCGCCATGGATTTCATCAGACAAGATCGCACCGAGATGGCAATTACAAGTATATGGCCTGCAAGTGTAAGTACTATCCATACAACATCCTCTCAAGCCTATACAAGTCGTCATCCTCATTCTCAGTCTTGTGTTCAATTTCAATACGATACTGACCTTCCATAATCCTTCTTAGTCAATAGAATCAGCAGCCACAGTCTCCGTAATCTCCTCAGATCAAGACACAGAATCCGACCTCCGCAAACCAACCATATTCTCCGACGCAATCTTATCCATGCTCTCCTCTCCCGCAACCGAAGTCAATGGTCTTCTTGATACAGATGAGGATTTCCTTCGACGAGTCAAGGGCATCAATGACTTCAGTCGGTATAACGTCGTACCTGGATCGAATCCGAGGAGAATTATGCCAAAGGAATTCCCATCGCTTGAGGTTGCGGAGCAAAATGACGAGGGGAAGAGGGTTGATAGTTTGAAGATTGAGAGGAAGGGTGGAAGGAGAGTCGTTAATGAAAGTGGTGGTGCGAAGTTGTAAGGAGGTGAGTACGTAGAGGAGAAAGTAGTTTGAGAGTGGAGCTGAATACATAGGTAGCTGGATCGAATACTGCCAACACACATGTGATTCATTATTGAACTTGAGACGAATATGTGATTCACATATGCGCGCGTACATCCACATTTGTCTGTCTCACCTTACAGTATGGAAAATACATACTACGACATATGATAATATCAATTTCAATCAACCAATCAATCAATCCACTCGGCAACTCGGCACGATCTATACGAAATCTTTCCTCCGTCCAGTTCTCTCTTTGTCAGCAGTAAATAAAGAATGACGAATCTTCAAAATCCCAAACGTAAAGGGAAAAGCTGTAAGGCAAGAACGGCAGGTAAAGACCGTCTATACTTGAGAACGTTATGAAATAATCAAAATTGAAATTTAGCTGTATTGTTGAATTTGTAGAAGGATTTGAAGAACCTGAAGTGGTAGAATTGGTGGTGGTAGTAGTAGTAGTAGTATATTAAGTATGTAAAGTAAATTATACAGTATTATCTTTCATCACAATGAAAGGGGGGTATCAAATTCATTCATCCATCGCCTTTCCAAAACGTTTATCTCTCAATCTCTCAATCTCATTGACCAAGACACCAACGTCCTAGAAATCGCAAAACGAAACCGAAGCATTGCTTCTTCTTCTGCTTCACCTGTTCGCTTAACCAAAGCAAAAAGGAAAGCCGATCGTTGAAACAATCACTTAATCAATCCTCATCCTCCTCATCATCATCAGCATCTCTAACCCTCCTCAAAAAATCAACACTAGAAACCAATTCCCCATCTGCATTAAAGCTCAACATACTAATACTCTGCTTCCTGACACCACCGGGCAAACCGCTGATTTCGCTCCGTACCCAGACTTTCATCTGTGATTCGTCGACGCACGTCTCCTGGACGTCAAGACGGTATGATTCTGGAAGGGATTTTATTCTGTTGAGGTGTGATGAGAGGTATGTTTCTCGCGTGGTGAGTTGGGGTGGGTCGTCGTTGTGTTGGGTTTGGATTTGGGGGGAGAGGTATTGGGATAGGGTTGAGATTTGGGTTTTATGGGTGGAATGGTAGTTTGAGGAGGAGAGGATTGTTCGGGCGGTTGTGGCTAGGGTTTGTGTTGTGTTGTTGTTTTGCATCATGGTGTTGTTGTTGCTGTTGTTGCTTGTTGTGGAGGCGAAGGAGTGGGATCTTGATGATGTTTGGGATGGTGATATTGTTGGTTCCATTTGGAATGTTTCTTTTCTTGGTGGTGTAATTCTCGGTAAGATCTTTATTTGAATTTGTTCTCACTTGTAGAGATTGAGATGGAAGTTATGTAGATTTGGTGTTAGCTTTTGTAGAGTGTATATCGAGTGACTTAGTATGGTAGTACTACTGTGTAGTTCGTGAGATGTAAAGATGATCAACCAAGAGTCATGAAGTCCCAAGTGCGAACGGGGAGACATATATGTATCCAAGAATCCCTACCTTTGAAATCATCCTCAACAGATCTCACGATCATTCAGTCATTGCGAGAGCTTATTCGTGTCTCTCGGTGTTAAGCCCAGTACCAGACACGGAACAAAAGTGTTGCGACTTTTTCTAAAATCCGCTGGCGTTGGAGAACGGGATGGAGGAATGATCTTCGGTCCAATAATGTGTCCGATTCCAGGGAAGAGACAGCTTAAAGGTTGATCCACTCTACAATAGTGCGTACGTGGATTGGGTACGAAGGGTAATAGTGCGGATGCAATGCGGATGTAATGTTGCCGAATGACGGTATAATCGATTGAGCCGCTATGTCCATTGTGAAGGCAAATATCGTACTACCACAAGTACTCATATTCGCACATCGGTGAATTTCTAAACCCTAAGCTATGACTCAAAACATTCATTTGTTTCCGTGTCGTGGTGACGTGTTGTTGCACTCTGTTTCATGCCGATCTGTTGTAATTGTTTGTAGCTGAGGGAAGCAATTGTAAGATGATGATTAAACAATCACTTAGGCAGCCAAGATTATGGAGGATATAGTATGCAGCTGATAAACCCATGTGAAGTACGAGTACAAAGTAGACGACATTCGTAAACATAAACGCAGGGGAGTGGATCGGATAGGGGTATGTACACACCGTCATCGCTGTGCATGGAAGATTGTATGGATATCATTGATGTACAGGATTTCCCGAATCATTTCTCGTTAGCCATTGCGCTCGTCACTAGCTCGGCCGACGAAGATTCGGATGACAATCATTTGTAGAGAAGGCTGACATTTATGTCCATCTCCAGACTGACCGTCTGTGTAGTGAAACCTTGCTTGGTGACGGATCGTATGTAGTCAGCGGTGCGAGAAGGTTCTGTTGGCACTGGTCCTGGCCTTTCACATGCTTCAAGAGATGCATTGTATGCTGAGTAGGTCTCTTGCTGCTTTGACTTGCTGGACGAACAAAATCTTGCGGAGAATATAACATAAGCTCATGCCTCAAACCTTTCTGCGTGATTCCTAGCTTGACGGTGAAGCAGATATCGCGGTTGATACGATCGAATCAAATAGTCTTCCTCAGGAGCTGGTGAGAAGCTTCGTTCAGCAACAGACTGATGAACCACAGTAACAGGCTCGGTAAGAAATCAAGGATAAAGCTGGCCACTGATTCAAAACCTGCTCATATTGTGAACCCTCAATACCAGCAACTTAGCTCCTGTCTAATTAGCATCTCTTCTTCACGGTACCGCAATTGTCAAAACGAAATTTGAAGAATGAGGACCACAACAATGTCATGAGAAGCTTATTTCTACTCATGTTGTAGATCGATATCTCAGTCGCTCTCTATTGGTGATGTTTTCAAACGCCATCGCCATGCTGAACTATGATAAAATCTGGAAAGAAAGCTGTCCATCGGTTCCGTATCGTCATGCTCTCGTTATGCTGCCGAAATTCAATTTGGAGGTTCGACTTATTTACCGCCTCGTAATGAATATCCAGTTCCTTGGAAATTACCTCCTTGTCCCGAACCACCAGACCCATTCATATCGACCATGCCAGCTAGGTCCATGGCACCAGTAATTCCACCTTTCTTATCCTTAGGTGGTGGCTTGACCTCCAATCCAGCATTAATCACATTCAATCTTAATAATTTCAAATGAGCCTCACGAATAAACTTGTCAACTGTCTCGAGAGCTTCTTTTTGCGTCTCAGCACGTATGTCGATTCTGTTTGCAACCAGAGTCTGATCTTCAGTGTTAATCCTGGCAGGAAGAAGCTTCGCTTGAATCAACTCGACGAGTTCATCTCGAAATTGTGGAGATATCGTAGCTGAAGAACCACTGACATTGGTAGAGGGACTTCCAAACATCTTCTCCATACTTGACAATGTCACCTTGCTGAATGGCTGGAAATACTGGACAATGCTCTTAGTACGAATGCGATTGTAAATGTTTTCGACCTGACTCTGCAAGTAGATGTCTAGCAAATAATCGGCTCGATATGATTCCAGAATCTGAAGACACTGACTGTATTTACTAGTACAGAAGTAAGTAATGGCCCGTCGAATATGAGGTTCAAGTTCGAGAAAACTGCGAAAATTGGCATTCTCAAACACTTGCGTCTGTAGTTCCGAACGAGACATAGAAGCCAACGCGCAGAGACCACCATAAACCGCTACATCGTTGCTGGTGAGGACATCGTTGTATGAGTCGCCAAGGTCCGAGCTGGTGTTGAGGAAACTTTGAGCTGCTTCTTTGAAATCACCAAGTGACATCTGTTGTAAACCCATGGCGGCACTTGTCTTTGGTTTGTTCCGAGCACTCTCATCGTCACGCATCTGTAAATTACGGATTTTGTGAACTTGTGATTGAACTGCCAGCCAGTTTCGCTGCTCGATTGCGACTGCGATAATACGGAATGCGGTGGATGCAATATGAGCTGGAGTCGTACAGAAGTCTCGCATCCGAGAGAAGGCTTTAACTGCGCTAGCAAGATCACCAACATGGTGATAGTGCTGACCTAGGTCTTCATTTCCCATCTGCTTCATGTTAGCATCCCATGTGTCTGACGAATGGTTCTCTTACTCGGATACTCTCGCGAATGAGGTTGTTCTTGTACTGTTTCAATTCGTTTTCCATCTTCTTAGTCTCAGCTGCGTTCTTCTTCTCTTGCTCCTTAATCCAATTGGAATCAATGAGATGACTCAAATCTTTCCCACCTGATGTAGATTGGACTAACTTGACAGCCAGGTTGTAATTGTTAACGTCTGAACCCTTCTTCGCTTCGATGAGTGCCATTCGAGCAGCTTCGTCTCTCAGGGTGGTGGAGCATGATGCGATGAGGTAGAGTCTCCGGAATACCGTTCTTCCTAGAGTAAGTCAGAGTCCATTCAGCGCCAGTAGATCTTATTGAATGAGGTCTCACCTTTGTAACTTTGAATATATGATTTGAGATCGAATTTGGGTGGTTCTATTCGAGGGTCAGTTGATCTCTATTGAAAGAGGAGACAGAAATACCATTGACAACGATAGTATAATGTGGTTGCTCGATCCCACCGCTGTGCTCGGCGATGTCCTGATCCTCCCTCATCGTTGGTATTGTTGTCATTGTGTCTGCTTATAACATCCCAGCCAGTGATCTATCAATACTCGTTCCCAGCAATGAGAAGATCGCAGACGAATCAGTTATTTGCGAGGACCAGAGCAGAATTTGTAGACCAGGAGCAACACTCTGATGGCAATAAAAGTGTCAATATTGGCTGAAGGTCAATGACGAGCAGGGCTAGGTTGTGTTGCCTGACGCGATGGAAACAGAGGACTGCCCGCAGCTGCAGGTCCGGATATCTCGCTTCCCCACTGAATCCGCCGCCAATAATGCATCTGAGCCAAGTATAGCCCCGACAAGATCAGAGATACAGTAGAATTGTTCGACACTTGACTTCAGAGACACAGAATAGGTAAATGTGGAATCGTTTGGTATCGCGCTCAGCGCTGAAGATGCCTTGAGGCTTTTGCTATAAACTCTTGTGGTTGCTAACTAATATACAAGTCCATATTGGACCATGCCATCAAAAACGGGTATCTGTTATCGCTATGAACAAAGGGTGCTGTCACCATACAATGATGTTCTCGTGCATCATAAAAATCGTATCACTTTTTTTTGGGTGCTGACCAAGATGTCGCCAGCAGTAAAAACGCTCACAAACAATTCAAAGACAGTTCACTGTTCTCATGCCATCAAATCGCTGAGAAAGTCCTGTTGAGGAATCCATTCACCCCTCTCTTCTTCTGTGGCACCATGGAAAGCCTCAGTACGTTTCAAGCTTTCCACGTCAAGGTCAGTGACGTAATAGTCACTATCTGGCAATCTCATGCGGACTTCATGCTCGCTGTGAAGCATCATGTCATCTTTGAACAGTCGGTGAGGGCCATTGTAGGCTAGAAGAACTCTCTTCTTCATTCTCATCTTATCAGCTGGCAGACCCCAGGAAGCCGGGTAGTGCTTTCTTCGCTTGCGACCTTTTCCTACAAGAGCGACACCACCCTTTGACCAAGTCATACCTTTCTTGCCTGACTTGGTATTCTTGGTGATGCCACCACCGATGATGACACGAGCACCGGCAGCTCGTGCGGTCCTCATGATAGTTCTGCCGAACCTGTCACTGGACATGCCATCTTCATCTTCATCATCATCCATATCGTCGTCGTCCTCATCTTCGTCATCTTCTAGAGGATTGAATTCTGTTTCTTCTTTCTTGATATGATGTCGCTCAAAGGTCTCTAGGACATCAGTGTCCATATCGACCTCGGCTAGACGAAGAGCGTTGATGGCTTCTATCGGATCCTCCCTTTGTACAACACGCAGCACACAGTCATCGAGATGCTCATAAAATTCTTGAGCATTGTTGAATGTGCTTGAACATGTCGAGCATTTACCTGTGGCATCTGGGCAATAACTAGCAAGCTTCTTATTAGAAGCACTCGGGCTTCGCTTCCTGCTGTTAGGAGGATTCTGCTCAACACCATGCACCTGTGTGAGATGTCTCTTGAAGACATCAGCTCTGTTGAAACTCTTCTCAGCTGCTGAACCGGAACCTGGACAGAAGCCACAGATCATGGTTCCCTTGTAGTGAGTCAAGGTATGCCTGTTCTTGTCGTACTTGCGGGCAAAGCCTTTGGTGTAATAATCACAGTTAGGTATTGGACATCTGAATGGTCGCTCAGGTTGATGTGTGAGCATGTGAGCCTTGAGATCCTTGATGGATCTGCCGCATTCTGTACATCGTCCTTTCTCACCATCACCTTCATCACTGGTTACGGAAGCTCTTGATGAGTTGCCTGATCGTTGAGAGGATACAGACATTCTTCGTTGGCGTGGTTGGCTGTAATCATCTGGTGTAACCACTTGACCGAGTGGGCCAAAGGTACTATGATGTGAGGGAGCTGGTGAAGGAACTGGCGAGTAAGCAGCTACTGAATGTGGTTGTTGAGGAGCTACCGTGGAGGTTGAGTATTGGTTGGAGAAGTAGAATGGCTCTCTACTTGTGATCAGGACAGGATCAATATCTGCCACGATGTTAGTCGGTCATGATCAAGAACAGAAGCTCTGCAAAATTACCATTGAAGGAGCTAGCTGGCATCTTGTCGGATTCAGCAAAGCACAAGTCGGCATTGAGATGATTGGCATATTCGCTATGGTAGTGTTCACTCAAGATAGTGGGAGTGTTGAGATATGGCTGAGTAGTCTGAATGTCACGACATGAAACAGTGCGGACAGGCTCTGAGTAAGGTGAGCCAATGGGAGATGATGCACCACTGGCGCCTGAGGCTGATGACAACAGAGTTGGAGGTCTATCATGTGCAGACAGCTTTGCACTGTTATTTGAGAAGGATCGAGTCATCTGATACCCACCATCAAACGGTGCCTCAGTGTATGTTACAGACGTGTCGCAGTATGACATTGGGACATGAGTGTATCCAGAGATATTGAAGTCGAAGCTCTCCATGATGTGAGTTGGATATGATTCGACCGAGTTAGCTTCTGAGCTATAAGACGGCTGCGGAAACTGCTGGGTACGGTAGTGCTCGTAGGCAAGCATTTTAAGAGATCGAAGTGAGAGAAAAGAGCATCGATGAGGACCGAGTTAGGTTGACTCGAAGATTTTGACGGAAGAGATATTCGAATATGTTAGATCTCGGATTGTCTTGCGGGATGGGTCAGATTGAGAAGTGATCCCGACCCTTGGTGAGCTGGAACGAGTGTCGATTAGGGGTCGGTACGACACGACTGAAGGGCTAGATGAGGTTGATAACACTTTTTAGGATTTCGGCTGTCGTGATGTTTCCAAGGCTGGCTGAAGATTGCCGATCACTACCGGAATAGGCGGGAGTAAAAGATGATTGTCCGTTGATCTGTTATCCGAGATGGCTAGACCAAGAGGCGACAGGGTTATGTCTGTACCGAAGGTCTATCTCTGTCGACGATCTGTTGTGAGTTGGGAAAGGTGAGTCTGACAACAACAAGGAGGGAGGCGAAGTGGTATCATATGTAGTAGTCGAGTTCCTCTGACCTTTTCCCAAAGCAGATGGATACAAAATTGTTCGTTAGTTAAAGATTGAGTCACCCGTGTCGAAATAAGAAGCAGGGGCTTTGGGCTGCCGCGCTATGATTAGCGTGGGACCAGGGACCATGCCAGTTGACTTTTGCATGGTGACTGTTCAGGACAAACTTTCTGTCAGCGCATCTTGTCATTACCGTACCATTTCGCATCCACCTGGAGTTCTTCGGGGCGGCCATTGGGTTGGCAAATGCATCGCACAGCATCTTTCTCGGCACGCTTGCTTCCTTTTCCTAGGCAATTGTTTCCATTCTCAACTCTGCCACGTTTTCGACAGACAATAGCGTCCTTTCTCCAGTCTCATGAACACGGACGTGCCGACACTCTAACGCTTCCTTGCTGGACACCATCATGTCTATTTTCCCATCGTGAGGCTGTGGGGATTATTCTCCAACGTTCTGACCCATACTTACATCTCCCGCGTGGTCACCAACACGTTGACATGCATGCAGGTTGATACCGCACTGAATTGTAATACCAACACCGTGAGCCTCATCGGTCGATCGAGAACTGTCCTATCGTGGTGCTGGTCCTCACGACCATCAATCGCCAAGACTGGGAGAGCTGCAATCGTATCTGCCATGACCGCAGGCGAGAGACAACAGTCCGGATTAGTCGTTCGTGTCCACGTATACGAGTTAGACTTGAAATTGCAGCCGTGTTTGGAAGAGAGGGGTAACGACGCAACTGGGCTGGTGATTATTGACCCAGCCCGGTAGCCGAATGAGTTGTGCACGAGTTGGGGAGGGAGGAGTCGTGGATGAGGCTCTCTAGGTTCAACATGCTCTTTTGGGACAGCTTGTGATGTGGGAGGGCGACGGAACGGAAATTATCCAGATATCACCCATCCGCGAGATGACAGGTATAGTGAAGTGTAGCCAATGATGAAGGGCAGTATAGTGCATGAGGAGCAAGATGTGACGGATTGAACTTGTTCTTTTGGGGAGGCCCCGCAGTCGACGTTTGCAGGCACCACGCGTTCAAAATTACAGGCGCGTCTTGTCAGATACGGCGGTGTTTCGAGCAGGACAGAAACGTTCGGTGGAGGGGTATCTGGCAGTGATTGGCCTTGGGCGGTCCCAGAGGCGTTTGGCGGTGCCTGCTTCTCCAGACTACTCCCAGCCAGAGATACAGTGGACCTCGAAGCCTAAATCATTGGCTCTCAATAACGGTGATCGCGAGATTCGGTGGGCACTGCCACGGGACTGTTCCTCTTCCTGCTCTCCCATTCGTCGTACCTGAAAAGCCTCCATAATTCTACACCGACCTTTCTGCTATTTGAGGCTGGTGTTCGTGGCTCAGCATCTATTTCTCAGTCTCTATTCACCGCTTCCACTTCTCTCAAATCTTCCGCCCCCTCCACACTCATGACTTCATCGCGTCTGCATCTCTCATTGTTCTGTACTGCATGAGCAACGATTAGTATTCCGCATCTCTCTTGCGGTCTGTCCCCACTGCATCATGACATCTTACGTCCAGGTACAAACCCAGTGTTCGTGACGGATGCTACGAGACGAGCTATGACACATACACACACACCCATGAAATTTAAGTTTAGCTCGAGCTGGGTTTTTCGGTGACCATTCCTAGTCCCGATGACAGACATCTCGTTCGTTACGAAGGAGTGGGAGCTTTTCTGAGAGGCTTGCTGGGTGGCATGCGGTAGTGACTGGCTAAGTCGCTACCTTCGCGCAAGAACATCGTCCCGGAACCAATCTCGGATCGAGTACCAAACTGACCCACACGAGATCCTTTTCCGGCGTAGGGCCATCCGATACACTAAGACACCGCTGCCATGTGTCAAAACTGCCGTGTAATCACGGGCCAGTATCAGTCTAAATAATACCTGTACGACCTCACCAGACCACGCACGGGGCAACAGTCTATCAGTAAAGCTACGTGGTCCAAAACTGAAAGCGAACAGCAGAGACCCTGCATGCTCGGTTGTAGTTAGAACCAGACGCTAGACGGACTCGTCACGGTACTTGTTACTCCCTTCAAGTGATCAGAAGAGTTCTATCACGGATACGGTCAGAAGATGCAGTACACCCTTGACAGAATAGCTGCACATTCGCGACCACTTGCTACAAGTACGAGCAGTTTAATGAACAAAATCCTTATCGGGCTGCCAAGGTATATGTTGCTCGCATGGAAAGACGCTAGGAATTCGGATGCTTCTAAAGATTTGGGATGAAGAGTACCATGGTAGATTCGAGCACTTGTACACACTATGGTTGGACGTTCAACAGCTCCACGTGGTTGGCAAAACTTGTCAGGCCTAGACGTTTCGCCGCTTCCCCTCCCATGTTTCTGATTGTATCTGTTCCTAAACCTTTTGGGTACCCCGGCCAAGTTGATCTCAGACATTCCGGCTGCGATTCGTTAATCACCAGGAGAGACGTGGTCGATATTCTGATAGTCATCTGCAATTTACAGGGGTCATGTTCCGTGCACCACTTGTGGGCCCAATCAGGAAAGGTTCATTTCGTTAGCTTCTCGAGCCCGACCGCCTTTCAGGTATTATTTTTCAGAAATGGCTGGCTGAATAAAGACACACTTATGCAAGCGTCATCTTGGTACACGCATGGCGCACCTATCCCGTTCTCCCTCACCTTATCTTGCTACACAACTTTCAGACATTAAGTTCTTTTTCCATCTGTTCAAGGCGGTGTCCATATTCAAAAGCGTGCCCCTAGTCGACCACACCAAGACCCTCTCTGACCACACCTTAGGAGGCATAGATCTTCGGCAGCGCCGGTGAGGCGTTTACATTTCTCCCTCTTGGTATGGCTCTCAAGTCTATCGATTGGCACGGTCCAGGGAAACAATTCCGTTGTGAACGAGTAGTGAGATCTTTCATGCATGTCTATCACATCTTTAGACTTGAATGATGCCTTCGTCGCAGCCTGTCACATCAATACATACACACCACCTTCTGATCACTGTATCTAAGCCATACGGCGAGTGCGGACTGTCTGGCATCTAGTCCTGCAGTCCAATGTAGGCTTGCAATCCTATCTATGCATCACTGATCCTATACAGAACTGGTGTGGTAGCCAGATGAGGCTCTGCGCCAGATTTTCCTTCCTCAACAATTACACGACGGTTGCGAAACTTGGTCACCTGGTCCTCAAATCTTTCAACCGTCTGCGAAGTACGCCTTGAGTCTGCCAGACTCAGTTCGATCTCCTCAGACCGAGGCATGCAATCTGGCAGTCACAAGTCCGCTTTCCATCACGGATCTCTTGACACGTCTTGATGATCGACGAAGTTGCCGAACATCTCATTATAATTACCACACCCTTCAATCAATAGCCTCGTCGGTACGGGCATGTCATCCTTCCCGCCAACTCCTCATGGAGACACTGATCAGCAAGAGAAGGCTTTTGGAAGTTCAATCGTGTACGAGACCAACAATACGAACTATCGTTTTAGACACTTTGTCAGAAACACTGCGTGATGGACGTAGTTGGCATGTCGGCTCGATGCATGTCAGATAGGAGACAGATGCCTGAACACTCTGTCGATAACTTGTCACCACGTGTAAAAGGGATCAGTTGAAGCAGCTTCCCCTCAGCACCTGCACGACCATTGGGTAAATTTGCTGCACCGGGCGACCAGAAGATTCTGGAAATGAGTCTTGCATCTACTAGTGATCGACACCCGTTCAGATCTGGCAGAGGGGTCTAGGCTACGCTAAAAGATACCGTCTTTTCGGTCAAAGCTACTGCTCAGTCGATGATACCAGATTGTGAACAATGCTGGCTCAGTAAGTGGTGGCCGGTACAAGCTTTTGAGCTTCAAAAGTAGTATTCCAACTACTCCCTGTCACAGAACATGGTCCTGCAACAGCATTGACCTTTCAACATCTGCTGCTCCATGTATAAGCTTGACAAGTTGAGCTGCTCATACTGGTATTTGGAGGAGAGGTGTGTCCAATCAAGCTATCCGTGGCCGAATGAGCGAAGTTTCCGGGGTTGTCACTCATCGGGTTTATTTGCTGTCCATCATTCTCACTTCCAAAAGTTCGCAGGTCAAGGCTGCAGATACGCAGACTACAGCAAACAGAGTTGTGCCAAGATTAGATTTTTCCGGGATTGCATCTGGTCTGACTTTGACCAAGATACGAAGCGAGAGAAGCTATGGTCCAGAAAGGTAAGCACCTCTACAGTACTGCAGACTTCATTGGCACCAACGCGTTGTAGTGCAGCGTGGTAGACTACAAACTAGCTGAAGGCCACATGCTCGAGCCAGCATGTGATTCTACAGGAAGAGGGAACCTCCAAACCACGCCGCTTAATTCCATACTGCAGAACTCTTTTCTGTGCATCGGGCGTAGGACGCGATACTAGAATTGTAGAAAAAAGAGCACAGCAACCACGGAAGTATGCATCGAAGCAAGAGAAGCATTGTGCATGGACTGGTACTCCAGTAAAGCTACACCCTGGTCCTTACCCCGCTCTCTGGTGACCTGCAACGTGCAGCTTGAGCATAAACGAACCAATCTCGTCCTCTCCCATCACCTGCAACATTGAGGAGCCCTCGTCTTCTTTCCTCATTGCCGGTACGTGGAATATACCATTCACCCGCCTATCAGAGAGTACCTCCATGATCGATTAGGCTGTGGTGTGTGCATTTTCGGGACCCCTGTGGACTGTGAGCAAGGACTTTCCTTGACATGTCACCGCGACTAGTATCGGAATCACGGGACTATGCAGAGAAATGCAATATCGATACCACATTGGACAATGAAAGTCATGTCTTGGATTAGCTGGATTAGGTCTTCTACATTACTACTTTTGGTCGTCCAATGTTTGATCCGACTTGTCTGCACGGTGGTGTACTTTAATTTTCTCACACCAAAAGTGTCACAGCAATACCGCCAGCGATCCAACACTCGAAGCTTCACTCGATTCCCACGCCTATCTTCAACTTGATGTCTGTCATGATTAGTCTGTAGGTGTCAAGGAAACTCAAATCACCATATCTGATCGCAAGTCACTTGCACCCTGTTTCAACGTTCTTCCGCTGTCAGTGACATGGAAGATAGCTTTCAAGTTCACGAGCCGATGAGTTCCTCCCGCACGTACCGACCAATCTGACACCAGACCAATCGCATGGTTTTGAGATTCTCCACCTGGTCTATGCTGACTTTGTTCGGTAAATACCTTGACAGCTCGAGTCCTGGCGGGAAAGGGCTCTGGTCCCCTGTACTATTTCCACTTCACACTCGCGATCACTATCCTCGGAAGACGCACCTACCATCGTCGCTATCGTCCGGCAGATCCCTCACTCCCATCCGCACTACGAATCCACCATGAAGCTATACTTCGTGACACTTCCACTTGCTCAGCACGGATAATATATGAACACCCATACGCGAAGTGATCTTTTTCAGCTGTGCAATACAAAGCCACAACCACATTCTCAAGCTATGTGAAGCATGACCAGAAATGACATACTAGTAAGCAATTAATGGAAGTACTAGGCATTGCGTATTCACTCGACGTCCTACATTTAATGGTGTCGTCGCAAATTCGTCTGTGCTGCCGCTACTATCACCTCCATCATTGCTTTACTATGAACAAGCCAGGTATCCTTGTGAGCGAGCTTATGTTTGGTCTTATCTCGAAATATTGACAGGTATATCCGAGGCACCATGGGTGTACAGCAAGCGAATACTCGTTATCAGTGGGAAGAGTCAGATGATACTCTCATAGTAACGCGCGGTCTGTTCGTTATGGTTTATTGAGAGCATCAATGTCACTCTCCACGTAACCCGGACGATCGGGCTGAACGTGTAAGGTGAGGTACCTGACTCATACGGCATTCTATGCGCTCTATAGCACGCCCACGAAACGAAAGCCTGCTTCCAAAGTCACTTCGTATCTAAATGAGAACATGGTGGAGTGATGAACAACACTGATCAAGAACGGTTCGAACTACAGACCTACCATCACCGCAGATGCGAGTAGAATCTTCCTACGTTCCTAAGATTGCGACTCGAGAATTCCAACCCGTGATATCTCCAGTGTAGAGATCTGGAATATTTTGTAACAATATTTCCTTGTACACAAAGTCTCGCATTCCTGGTAAAGCCAAGTGATCGGTCCTGATGACCAGATCTCTATTTACAGATCTTCCTCCTAAACATCGCCCAAGCACATTGAAGCCAAAGCCAATGTTGAGACCTCTTATCTGGCATTCCGGCATTACTCTGAAGTCTAATATGCTAAAGCTTGTATATACTGGTTGACCTGTGTATCATCGTGTCGCTACCGGACCATATATCAGCATGTCAAGTCAAGTTTGACCAAATTGAGTAGGAGGTAAGAAGAATCAAGATTCTTCCTCTCTCTCAGATCCTACACTCCAACACACAGATATATATGTACACAGCCTATATCCCTGATAGACATGACTTCTCTATATCAATTGAATCTAGACTTTTCAACTGTCAAACAAGAAGCACAAGAGGAAATCTATACATGTGCCTTAACAAATACGACAATATAGGCAAGGTCTGTCAGGCCAGATAGATCAGATACTTGTTGAACTCTACCTGAAGCACAGAAATGAATCAACGATTAGGAACATCAGAAAGTCAGAATCAAACCCATGACAATGGAAGGTAAGGCTTCTACATCGTATTCAGATCCTATATCATTGACTATATTTCCCTCTCTTCCACTTCAACTTCTCCTCTCCTCTCCTTCTGTCTTCATCAGCCTTAGTCATAACATTCAATTCATTAATACATCAAACCCGTCATAACATCTAACACAATTCCATCTCAATTTCATCATAGAATCTCGAAAAATTTAGAGTATAAGGCCTGTGATTTCTTGTCTTTGTTTCAGATTATACATGCCATACCACACCACACTGCATCATATTATACTATCACACCATATGATAGTATAGTATCACCATTTCTATTACTTTCTCATTTCCATGATCTTGGCGATTCTGATGTCGTTTTGTTGATATATTTATGTACTTTGATCTACTTTACTTCTCTTCTCTTCTCCTCTCTTCTCTTCGCTTCGCTTTGCTTTGCTTCGCTTTGCTTTGCTTTGCTTTGCTTCTCTTTGATTTGATCTAAACTATTCGAATACGCAGTGTTACAGAGACACGTACATTGAAAGAGGAGAATCATAGAGTCGACGAGTAGGACGAGGACGAAGTACCTATTCTAGATTCCTGGCGCCGTACAGCAAGTAGATACACTCGCTCGGGGATATTGATATCATGTTCACTATCATTACTAAGTAGTGCTGCTGCTGCTGCTATCGTTATCGTTATTGTTTCTAATGCTGGGGCGCATGCATGTGTACGTATATACATACATACATACATACATATGTACATACTCGTAGCAATGCTTCTGCTCTTGTATTCCTCCCGTAGATATGATAGCAATCTGACATGATACACAATGCAATGCAACGCAACAACGACGCATCGAATTGAAGTAAAGTAAAGTGAAGTCTGTAGGATGTTGAGAAAAACGATATATGATGGAAGCTTGTTCGTACCATACTGATATATCCATACTAAAAATGGAATGGTGGTATACATACCTATATATATACATACATATGCATATGGTAGAGAATAGGTAAGAGTAATAATGGAATAGAAATGGAAATAGAAAAATGAACCGGAACAGGAACATGAACAAATGTTGAAATACTATTGAACTTTTATTGATTTTATGTGCGTTGATATAATACTATGTGTATTCTTCTTGCCATATATCATGCTTTGTTGTGCTTGTTCGTCCGTTCGTTCGTTCGTATTCGTGTTCGTGATCGTGTTCATGGTATTTCTTTTGTCTATGAATTCCTCTTTTTCCTCACGAAATGCATGTATGAATGTCAGTCATGTCTTCCATCGACTGCAGCCTATTTCTGACTTTGATCTAAATTCTAAGTCGGATTCAGATTCTGAATATTGGTATCTATGTCCAATGTGATGTGATTTGAACCGATTTGGTATGTAATCGAGTGGTTTTAGTGTAGGTGACATTTATGGCTGATGATTTCATGTATATGTATGTATGTATATAGATAGATATGTATGTATATATGTGCTGACTATTTTGGTGGACTATGCTTTTCTCGTTACATCTTTGTTGAATAAGATGTATTCAAAAATGGATTTTGTTACTCGTATTTGCACGGGGTATTCAGTATCGGGTATTATGGTGGTAATGACAGTGGTGGTAGTGTGAGTTGATTCATGGACGTTATGGTGTTGATTTTGTCAATATCCTCAATCGTTCAATTCGTGAAATCATGAACATGTGCATAGCATAATTGAATCATCTCTTGTGAATAGAATAGCTGCTCATGGCTTTTTAAGTAGTGAAGTGATAGAATATGTGAGCTGAAATTATGTCTATGGTGCAATGGTTGATATCGAGAATAAAATGTTCATCGATGATGACTGCTTTTGCGTCTCCTTCTGTGCTACCCAAGTATATCTTGATGAAGTAATTCTTGTGTAGAGTTGCTTGCGGAACAATGGTGGTGGTGTTACAGATCGTGGTGCGT
The DNA here is from genome assembly GCA_032357745.1 of Camptophora hylomeconis. Lineage (NCBI taxonomy): Eukaryota > Fungi > Ascomycota > Eurotiomycetes > Chaetothyriales > Chaetothyriaceae > Camptophora > Camptophora hylomeconis. The sequence goes on along the minus strand of JAOTMB010000025.1, from coordinate 90,324 downwards.
TGGTCAGATAACCGCAAGATGAATATCCTTGTAGCATGCATACATGTTTGTATCAATAACGAGGTTGATAATGATGATGGTGGTGATAGTCATGAATTGGTTGGAAGTACTGAAAAGAAGGATATGGTTGGGTTGGCGGACTATATGAGTTCCCTTGGTCTCTGGAGTGTACCACATACGGCTGCGACGATTCCAGTATCTGCGTCGTAGGTTCAGTAAACAACGGTGGTATTGCCGATGTTGTCGTTGGACGAAATATTGGCTTCGATGAACTTGAATTAGAACTGACGCGTCGTCTGTATAGTTGGGCCAACGCTGAGTCTTGCATCATATTGCGAGAATTGACGTGTGGCTCGTACGACGTGGCTGAACTGACAATAGTAGACGACGCATTGGATAAGTGAGGATCGAGTTCGTAGATAACTTCGAGAGTAGGATGTTGTGCCAAGAATAAAGGTAAAGATATATTGGAAGATGATAGCTGTTCCGCATTTGATCTCATCCCTGATCCATCCTGGTACGTAAGTTGTTGACTCTCCACAGCACAAGTGCTCTCTTCGACTGATTGCAACTCGGGGTTTGTTTTGATAAGACCTAAACCGCGTAGAATTTCCTCGGTGCTCACCAAACCTCCGTCTTCAGAAGGAAGTGTTCCCGGAAAACTGTTGGATCGCTTGCAAGCACCGTAGAGGACTTGTATGGCCTCATCCAGAACATCCTGCATCTCACATAACCTGGATAGTCATGTCAATACTGGGTCATCGAGTACTTGATTGGTGAGGTTGATGTACTTACCAAGTCCTTACTTCGCGGCGCCGGCGAGCGGAGAAGATACATGTGCGTTGGTAAGAGACGCACGTTGAACAGGGGCTTTTTCCCTACAGCAAGCTAGTATCAGCAAAATGTTTCCGTTCAAATGTCGTGCAACGTTTGGTTGTATAAAAGTCGGGGAGCATTATTGTTGATGAATATTTGCGTGTGCAAGGGCTGGAATTGATTCTAGTACACGACCGGAACGAACAGCCGCTGGAGCCGCAGATGGTGAAATCTCCGTACGAAACATATTCAACGAGAGGAGAATTGCCAACGAGCTTGTCATAAGCATGGCATGGTTCTTACATCACACTGAAACAAGTTAACAACCTGGCAAGCCATAATCCAAACGGTCAGTTTCAAAAGCACGTACTTTGGCCTTTTTCAATCTGCAACGATCGCAAGCTCTCCTGGTTCGGCGAGAGCTGTGACCAATTTTGCTGGAGGATGAAGTTGGTAGGTTATACCTTTCCTCTTCCCCTCTTCCTGCTTCGAACGTGTCCTCCATGTATGTGATTTCGGTGAATTGGCTCAGCAATATAGGAGGGATATGGTCAAGATACAGAGTCGTAGGAACCGCCACAGGAGTCTGGTTATGTGATCACACATTATACAAACGCAGGTATATCTCCGGTGATCGCCTGACAAGCTCTGTCTCATTTTCGTGAGGTATTGTTTGCTCAGGGGTGGTATTCAAAGGTGTAATGCAACCAGACACGTTATCGCCTTCATGGTCTGGATCGAGGACTACCTAGTCCCACGAAGCGTTGCCCCAAAGAATCCGTTGACAACACTGTCGTGATCTGTACTTCCCGTTGTGCATTCCGAGTTGTGATTCGATAGCATCAGAATTAGCTTTCCACCTCCAACCATCTTGTTCGGTCGGCATGCGGGATCATGGCCCGTTGCACCAATCAGCGTGTCCGGAAGTCCAATTTAGAAGAACCAGGGACTTTATGACGAATGTCATGCTCAAAGACCCATCTCATCAACGCTCGAGCTTTGCAGAAGTCAATTAGGCGAGGCGCATTGCTTTTCCGTATGCTACGGATGTCTTCGAGGAAACTCCGTGGATATGACCCCCATCTACTTTGGGAGCACTTATATCTGTCCTCTCTCCATTTCGAAATGCTTGTAGAAACATGAGGGTGTCCAAGGAATTGCTTGCCGGATTGACCAAATTCCATCAGCAATGTGTTTCTATGTGCTCCCCACTCTGTGAATACTGGTCTGAATAGTCTTCAAGGACATATCATTGGAACACACTTCCGGTTCAACGGCATTCTCTTGGCTCGCTCCACGACCCAGCGTAGGACGCGCTTGCGATTCGAATAGGTCTCGCTGCTAACGCTACAACCCTCCAGGGTAAAGGATCGCCTGTGGATTGATTGCATTAGCTGCCTCTCAGCTAAAATCCACCAGGTAACTGTGAGATGACAACCTTGATCTCTCATGACATCCTCCTGATAGAACTGGCTGTTCAAGCCTAGCAACGGCAGAAAGCTATTTGGGCGAAAGCTTGATCTGCTATCCACAGGTCGCTCTTTACCCTGGAGGGTTGTAGATGGCGCTCAACAGTTGATCCAAGCGGTCGAATTCTGTTGGTTAGCATCCAGAAAGATCTCCTACCGTAATGGTCAGAACGACTGACCGGGCTAGACCAATGGTGGAAAGATTTGAGGAACAATTTCGTAACATTACTCCGCATGGCTGTTCACGCACCGGCGAATCCGCTATCGTAGGATCGCTCATGCTTGTTTGTTCATAAGGAGACACATCGTCGTTCACATCCGCCATGGCAGTAAGAATGAACGGTAGCTCACTTTGTTTTGAAAGCAATCGAGACTGTAGTGGAGCTTCGGCAGCAGACCGCGCCCGCTGCATATTCAGGACAAGGTCCATACTTCTGCTCGTAGACGGAATATATTCCCGGTGCCGCAGGGTACAGAGCTCGCACCAGCCATTGATTTTTATCAAATGATGTGCCACCATTCTCATCGCGACTTCGAGACGATCGAGGTCTGACTGAAAAAAACGGCGCAAACCCTCAGATATGATCACCAAAGTGCGCCGCTAATTTCAGCCATATCTTGACAATGTATGAGCTATCCAAAGTCATCATGCACGTGGCAGAATTGGGATGCATTGTAGGAATAAAGTCAGCTGTCTTTTGTACATCAAGATAAAAGATAAATGTTCCATCTTCCACAATAGCGAAGAGCCATCCCGATACTTGCAAAATGCGATCTATGCCGCTTTTGTCGCTTACAATTCTTACATGTGATTCGTGCTGACGTTTGTAATACGATACTTGATAAGTTGTTGTAACATCACAATATAGATGCCGTGGTGCGGGGTGAAACTGGAGACGCTTCGTCATAGACCGTGATGGGCAATGGGAGTTATCATATCAAGGGCGCAGGCTAGTCATTTCGAACACCCTCAGTTTGTACTGACATAGAGCAGTAGGTCAAGGTCACTCTGCAATCATGGGCTCTGAGAAACTTCCTCTGCGTCAACTTGGTATCTACCATAATCTTCCAACTTTCGACTCAAACCTCAAGAACCTGCAAGCCATAGTCACAGGGGCCAATGGAATATCAGGCTTTTATACCATGCGAGCACTGCTCGACTCGCCAGAGAGATGGAGCAAGATCTATGCTCTCTCTAGACGCCCTCCACCTCAAGAAATGATGAGTCTTCTTACGGAAGAACAGCGATCTCGAGTACAACATGTAGCTTGTGACTTCCTAGAGTCACCAGAGTCCATTGCTGAGGCAATGAAGACTGCTAATGTCAGTGCAGACTACGCGTTTTTCTACTCTTACCTGCAGCCGTCACCGCCTCCTGGTGCTCCTCTTTGGTCCAATGCCGACGAGTTAGTCAAGGTAAATTCTGCGCTTCTCAAAAACTTGCTTGAAGCATTACCACTAGCAGATATCAAGCCAAAACGTTTCTTGCTGCAGACTGGGGCCAAGAATTATGGAGTCCACATCGGTAGGACCAGACAGCCATGTCTTGAGAGTGATCCTCAGCCACAACACCTTGAACCTAACTTTTACTATCCTCAAGAGAAGGCGTTATTCCAGTATTGTGAGGACAGTGGTAGCACAAGTTGGAATATAGTTCGACCTGCTTGGATTATCGGCGCGGTCAACAATGCTGCTATGAATGCACTACACCCTTTTGCCATCTATGCTGCTGTTCAGGCTCACAAGGGCATGCCTATTGAATTTCCAAGTGACTGGGAAAATTGGCAACAGATGTGTTTCTTCTCGACAGCCAGACTAACTGGATATCTCAGCGAATGGGCTATTTTGGAAGACAAGTGCAAGAATGAAGCGTTCAACAGCATTGACACCAGTCCTTTCAACGCCGATAGATTTTTTGAGGAGCTCGTTCGTTGGTATGGAGTAGATAAGGGTTGTGTCGCCCCTACAGAGGACAATGACAGATACATGGTGATCGCTGGTAGGGAGGGAAAAGAAACTCCCATGGGATATGGTCCGCCTCTGACAATGAAAATCACATTTTCACTTGTGGAGTGGGCGAAAGATCCAAACAACAGAAAAGCATGGCAAGAGTTGAAGGAGAAGTCCGGTGGCAAACTTACTCATGATCCTTTTGAAGATCCTGTTGCTCATTTCTCGTGTGGTGATGCAGCGTGGTCGCGAACCAATCTGAGTATGAACAAAGCAAGGCGATTGGGATGGACGGGATTTGTCGATACCATGGAGAGTGCCTTCGAAATGTATCGTGATATGAACATTCTCGGTATGTTACCACCGATGAAAGTGGACGCTGCAAAAGCTCTAGTATAGGAATAGAGAAGAATGTAATCATTCTCGTGTCACCAACACAATTGCGCTTGAACTTGACGCGACGAGGCTATCACACAGCCTTATAGTGTGGCTTCCTCTCGGCCTTGGCTTCAGTCAGAGCGTACCTGTCCCGATCACCGTCCTTCAGAGTGTCTCAAGTCGTGTCTTCACAGTCTGCTTCACAATTTACACGATTCTATTGATATTTCAGACAATATCATAGTGAGATTACGATTCACTCCTTTTCAAGAAGTCATAGGTCATATTTCTACCACTATCGTCCCTACTGTTCTTTGACAACAGCTGAATTCATCGACACATTTGACCCACCTTGACACTACTATCGCCAGTGACACCATTCGACAGCCCAGCCTCAGAGCAAGACGGTGCCGAGTTCAGACATCAACCGCTTCGCTAAAGATCCTTCAATACCATAGCTTCACAAATACTCTCATGCGCAGGAAGCGCAGACAGCGATCCGAACGACCCTCCTGCGCTATAACGAATTCAAGTCAATTTACATCGACTTCTCGTGTGTTACTGGCACACAGATCCTTTGGAAGAACAAAACCATCGCGTATTCTGCCGCGATAGATGGCAGATGGTGCATTCCGGTTCCAACAGCCTGGAGCCGGGCCCTTCTACAATTCTCAGCACAACAATCATAGATCCCACAACAGAGCTGCATCTCCCCACGGGGCCAGAAGACCATTCACTACCGATACTCCTTCTCCTTCCAGATCACCTGCACACCCGGCTATGGCGCATAATTTCAATATGTACAATCACAATGGTGGATATCAAACACAGAATATGATCAATGGGGCACAGAATCATCAGCGATATGGAGGAATGCATATGCCAAAATTTCAGCCCAACCACCATGGACATCATAACCAGGTCAATCAACATCACAACGCACACCATCATAATAGTCATATTGGGCATCAACACAACGTCTCGTCTGGCACCTTCCAAAGTACAACTCCACAATTTCAACAGGAACACATTCAGAACAATCACAGAAATGACGGCATTAGTGAGGACATGGAGGAAGGTAACGAGTTTTGGTTGGAGCAGAGAAGATTATGCGACGACTATGCTACTATGAATGCACCACATGAGCGTGCACGAACAGTGGCACAACAATCAAAGGGTATGAATTTTGGTGGTCCACTTGGAGGTGATGAGATGTCTCTGGAGGATCGAAGTCGGACTTTGACCACCGCTGGACAATCAAAGCAAGTATGGAGCGAGCTTGATCTCGGAGGACAAGGTTTACGAGCCTTAGCACCTGCCTTGTTCGATTCATATCAATTTTTGACAAGACTCGACCTTGGACACAACCACCTTCATCATATACCGCCTGCTATTGGAAAGCTAGTCAACCTCGAATTTCTCGATCTGTCATACAATGAGCTTGATTACTTACCAGAAGAGATTGGTATGTTGACAAATCTCAGAACTCTACTCCTCTTTGCGAATCAGATCCAGGTTTTAAACCCAGAACTTGGCTATCTACAGAAGTTGGAGACTTTGGGAGTGTATGGAAATCCGCTAGACGATGAGTTGAAGGCAAAGATGTCAGATGGTGGTACAAGAAATCTGATATTGTACCTCAGAGAAACCATGCCTGGTGAGATTCTATCATGCATCTTCCTTATACTCTACTGACCAAGACAGAAATTGATCCGCCGCGCGACAGAGAATGGCATGTACTCGAAGATCGACCATTATCAGACCCGACTGTAGAAACCTGCAAAGTTATGTCCTACAATATTCTTTGCGATCGTTATGCCACTCCATCATTATATGGATATGTTCCTGAGCGTGTCCTCAGTTGGGACTATCGTAAAATGCTTATCCTTGGTGAAATTACGACCTCAAATGCAGATTTTGTCTGTCTTCAAGAACTCGACAAGCATAGCTATGATGAATTCTTCCGATCAGAATTGTCTATGCATGGATACAAAGGGCACTATGCACAGAAGTCCCGTGCCGAAACACTGGGAGATAACGCTAAATTTGTTGATGGTTGCGGTACTTTTTGGAAAGACAAGAAATACATGGTACTCGACACACAACATCTAGTATTGGGTCGTAAAGCAGTTTCCAGACCTGGCGCCAAAGCTTCTGCTGATATGCTCAACCGAGTGTGGCAAAGAGATGATATTGCAACAGTGGTATTTCTCGAAAACCGAGCAACCGGCAGTCGAACGATTATTGTCAATACTCACATCTTCTGGGATCCAGCTTTCAAAGATGTCAAACTTATTCAAGCTGCTGTGCTTATGGAAGAACTTAGCAGGCTTTCAGAAAAGTATGCGAAGCATCCACCTGTAACCAATAAACAAGTATTCAGATTCAGCGACGCCGATGATTCCACAGACGAACCTGTACCCGAACCTGGTCCATCTCTGGAATACTCATCCGGTACACAGATACCTCTGATCTTATGTGGTGACTTCAATTCTAGTGCTGGATCAGCAGTCTACGAGCTATTTACCAAACGTAACCTCAATGCCTCCCACGAAGATCTCGATGGACGCGATTACGGTTCCTTCTCCTCCGGCGGAATGTCACACGCTTTCTCACTCAAATCATCCTACAGCGCAATAGACAGCATGCCATTCACAAATTATACGCCTCTCTTTGTAGACACACTGGATTATATTTGGTACAGCAGCAACTCCTTACGTGTGACTGGTCTACTAGGTGAAATTGATCCCGAATATCTCAAACGAGTTCCTGGATTGCCAAACTTCCACTTTCCCAGTGATCACATAGCTCTTGTGGCTGAATTTAGAGTTGAAAAGCCAAAGAAAGAAACTAGCGGCGCTCAAGTGAAAGAGGTTGATTTCGGGCCAGGAAGTAGGAAATAGAAACTTCGACAGTTGGAAAGTTTGAGTAAACTCGGACCTGCATTACCGATGGGAAAGCAATTAACATGGAAATCGATTTTGTGGGATAGAGGATGTTTTGACTTACAGTCAAAGCAAGTCAACCATCCTGTCAGACTATGAAAGCAGTAGCATAAGAAAGGGTGCAACAAGAAATCAGTGAGCAAGGAAGGGATCGATCGTTTGTTTGATGTAGTACGGAAATAGGGGTGGGTGGATGGATGGTGTGATTGATTGATTGATTAATCTATCTTAGGGAGCACAATTGGAAATCCAAATCTTATGTTCAAGTTCACATTTTTAGTCTACGTTGAAATGAATTGAACTGAACTGAAGACATGTAGTTGAATCTTCGTTCCCCTCTTCATACGCTTCCGCCTACTTTTTGTTCGGTATGTGAGGACGAAGCCTTTCATTGTCCACTAGTCGATGGACAGTTAGATGATGAGTGAGTTATTTACTTACTTTCTTGCTTGTGTTCTTGCTGTAGTAACTTCACGACTCTCTCTCTCTCACAGTAGAACAAGATATGACATAACGAGAACCAATGAACAGGAACAGTTGTAAATAAGTAAGTAAGGAAGTACTTAGATACTTATGTAGTATCAATCAATCTTGATCCTGTAGTGCTTTACTTCATTTTGCCATTCGACTTCCTGTACTGTGACATATGAGTACTATGGTAGTATACATACATACATACATACATACATACATACAGTACATGTACTGTTGTTCTGTTTAGGTTGTGTTTTCTTTTATGTCAGGTTTTCTATTCATTGTGTTTTAGGTCGATCTGTATTGTATTGTATTGTACTGTATTTGTAGGACTGGGGGACTGGGAGAGATGATGGACTATTAGTGTGTGAATTGGGGATCGATAGATAGATAGATAGATAGATCATGAACGAATGAACGAATGAATGAATGAATAGATTGATGGATTGTGATCTTGTAAGAGATGTATATATACTTGCTAGTATTCTACGATGTGCTTGTGTTGGATCATATGAATTAATTCGATTTGATCTATGTTCGGGCTAATCAGTACAGTCTAGATTTGGATGAATTGTGTGATTATGTGAATTGTCCTCTTCAATCTTATTTTTGAGTTGTGGTATTATATGTGTGCGTTCAAAGGTACGACTTTTTGTTGTCCTTGTGATCATATTGTTGAGTTTCAGTGTGCGTGTATCAATCTCTGTTTATTCAATGTTATTCTTTTGTGGTGTACTTGTGTCAAGAACGTTTACTTCACTGGTCAGGCCTCGATATATGCAATTGGGCTCCTTTGAATATTCTTTACGTCTGTATCTGCACTCTGGGATTTGGTCTCGGATGACAGACCTTAATGAGCATCTTGTTATATTGGTCATTTTGTCTGTGTTGTCCTGAGAAGTAGTGGGAGAGGTTTAACTGTGAGATGATAATTTTTATTTCATCAGGAATGAAAGATATTCATGCACGGGGAGATATGATGTGTGGAACGATGTGAGATATAGCTTTTGTTCGATTCAGTTTTATATCATCCTTCGCAGCATCAGGTCGTTCTGAATGGACCGGTCGGATCAAATTATGATTGTTATGAGAGTATGCAGAGACAGGGGAATACACACATGTCATACATGTCTTTCCTCGAGATCCAAAGTCATATCGACATCAATGAGTCTTCTTGCTCTGTGACTTGTCTCACACATAGAAGATCGGTTGTTCAAGCTAGGTCGGGACCAGATAAGCTGAACAAGCAGACATGTGTAAAGTTATGATGATGATGATAGTCAAATGCTAAGACATTTTCGAGGTAGCCAGTAATTCGAAATCTTGGTAGATATATTGATACTGCTGTTCAATGGCTGTACAAGAATGCTTGCATTCATACCGTCGATTGATGAGAAGTCAAGAACGAAAGTTCGTCATATGTAGTCCGCTGTGGTTGAGATGCAAAAAGAAGCTGACCACTTCGACGATAGACTTAAATGGGAGCTTCAGCTGTATCATTACGCGACATACAAGCGCTGTGGCATCGTAGGAGACTTAGGAGAGGACAGAACACAGACCAGGGATAGAAGTATAGGTGCAAGTATAGAAGAAGAAGTTGATCTGTTCACTGCAGAACTTACATTCCCCACGTTGCCAGTCATGGCTTGCCTGCCTTCCATGATAGATGAGACAGCTCTTAGATGAGCTGTCCGGTAAATTTGGTGCTGTATAAGGACACGAGCCAGTCACTATGTTTCGAACAAGCATCACCGAGGAGACGCTGCATCTTCACGGAGCAGTAGTCAAAATGCATCATGCATGTGAAGTGATACGGTACTTGCCGCAGATAAGAAGGCCAGACTACTTTGTCGAGCGTCTTTTGTCTAAGCTTGGTCTAGACCACTCATGCTCGGAACACCTCCTTTCAACACAGAAGGATCTCGGAATCCCACCAACTACGCAATGAGCATAGCTTAAGCTTGAATCTTTCTGAAGACAATCGAGAACAGATGTGATTTCAGGTCTGCTCCTCGGCAACTGCACCTCCGCAAACGGAGTCCTTTCTGTCGTGGATCGTTTCCCCAGATCACCGCTGGTATCCCCGAGGAAAGCTGAGGCTGCCACGCGGTATGATGACTGTGAAGATGTAAGCATTCCGTGTGGCACCGTGCTCAGTTGAGATTCGTTGTAACGTAGGAAAGTGAAGGGGATCGGTTCGTGTCATGCCGTGTCATCAAACCGTATATGATGCGATCGTATGACGCACCCTGCCTTCCTCTGTGACTAATTTGTATTCATTAAACATGAATATTGTTACATCCTGATGGAAGTTCACGGAAGTCATGGTGTTGGAATGACTTTCTGGGGAAGGTGTCCATACTCGAAACTGCGGATGAACCTCTACCAAAGTTCGAGAACTAATACTCGATTTGGACAAGACAGAATAGTTTGATGGGTCAGCTATTGGAAGCGAGAAGGCCAGTAATGCTTTTATTCGTCCGAGTAATGCGAACACAGCTTCTCGAGAGAAGATGACTTCTCCAATTTTACCCCAGATCCGGCTGCACGGCAGGGATGACGTCAATTGTAGTTTATTGATTTGCGAGGCAGGAACCCCTCGTCGGAAGATGCAGGTACAGCATGAATGGGGATACGTAGCTGTGGACCATCGTGTGGACTGGACAAGAAAGCATACGGTTCGTAAGAAGAATCTCTCAAGGTGAGGTTAATCAACCATTCTGTGTAAAGACAGGCAAGGCGAGACTTATCAAGGCAAACACAACGATATCTAAGTGTGAAAGTGATCCATCATGCCTCTCTATGAGGTTCAGCATTCATATCCATTGACAGCAAAACAATATCAGCAACTTGCAGAGAAAATAACATATCTTCATAGTACTACCTTTCTTACTCCATCTCTGTTTGTTCATGTCAAATTTACCACACACGATGCCTCGCGCAATACGTACTTCTTGGCTGGCAAGCCTTTGACCGCCTCGACGAATCGTATTATAGGTATGGTGAGGACTTCTGAGAAGCGTACCAAGAAGCATTTCGACGACCTTGCAGCTCAGATTGAAGAAGCTTGGTACGATGTTGTAAGTGGGGAGAAGATTGAAGAAGGGAAGAATGAAGGGAAGAGGAAAGACGAGGTCGATGACTCTGAGGGTACAAGACAGGCTAAGAAGTTGATCGTGGTTGCGTTCTACTCGATGGTCAATATTAGAGAGAACGGTCATATGGTTCCCTCTGTGCGTCTCATGCTTGCTGTTCGTGGCTGATTACTGACACAATCGTACAGGCTGGCGGTGAGGCAGAATGGTTCCACGAGATGAGAGATGAGTTCCAGAGACGTGCAGACGGTGGAGACGAGCTGTACAAAGACATGCTTGAGGAGGTAGAAAGGAGAGAGGACTTGAAGAAAGCTTATGGTGTTCAATGATCAGAAGAAGTATCTTGATAGAAACTCACATGCTGTCGTAATTGTACAGAGAATTGCTCGCTATATATCATTTCTTCAGAAGTTTCCTCAGCTTCCACTTTTCCCTTCTGGGCATTGACTCGAGGAGAACGCCGGCTGCTGCTAATCTGAATATGCCGGTGGCTGCATGGGCTGCTTGGTTGTCTCTCATTTTGATCTCCTCTTCCATCTCTTCAGCTTCTTCAGAATCCCAGAAGTCCTGCCTCATGTTTGTATGACTCTTGGATGTTCCAATCTGCTTTGAAGCTGGTCTTAATTCCGTGGTACTGCTCTTTGCAAGTTTCGCATCCCCCTTAGTCTCCATTGGTTTATCTCGGGTTTGAGCTTCTTGTCTCTTCTCTCTTTCTTGTTTTGCCTCTTTATCTCTTGCCAGTTTCGCTTCGTACCACGTGTCGATTATTCCTTGACCAGGGAACATTCGTCCACGCATTATGATCCATATAGGCACCAGCAATTTATGTAGCTTCTCTTCTTGGTCTTTTGCTTCTTGACTCATCTTGCGTCCTGTGGCAGCCCATTCAGCACCCCACCATCCTTTACTACCACCCGTACCTGCCATCGCCTTTCGACACCATGGATGCGCAAACCGTGAAGCCAGATATGTACGTGTGATCTCACGATACTTTGCTCGAGTAACGTCTTTGGGTGTTTCCAGATTTGGTTCGCATGCTGTAAATGAAGCAATCACGACAGTCTGTTCGCGAAATGATCTCAAGTCATGAAAAAACGCTGAGTGTGAAGGACGTGGGATTAGAAGACCATCAAAAAATCTAGTGTAAGTTTGGTGCGTATCTGGGAGATGAACAATATATTGCAGTTGAGGTTCGGGAATTGTTGGATTGACAAGATTGTCATCTTCGATAACAGCCATGGTGAAGTAGTTCTCGAGTATCGATTTTCAACTTATGTTCTGGCGACTGACTGGAAAATTCTCGTGTCAAACGAGTGAAGTTCAACGGATCCTGGTGGCTATGTTCGGTAACAATACTGTGGTACTCGAACGTAAATACTCGAGTATTTCGTCTCTGCTATTGTTAAGCTCTCTTCCGGTTACAAGCGTTTGCTCACGATCACGGAACAAAATCTACGGTACAAAAGGTCCAGACCTAGAACTGTAGCCTACTTACGCTTCTCTCAGCTGCAACGGCTCGAAATGGTATCTCCAGCAGCACAGCCCCTATCCTCATATCAAACCAAGCATCACTTTAATCTTGGAAATCGAATAAGAGCTCCGCCAAGTCAACTGAGGAACAATCGTCGTTTAAGGACTCGAAAGTTTCTCAAGCCCTGGGCGCGGCCAAGCTCAAGCCTCGAAAGATGGTGTTGTACAAACCAGAAATAGGATCTTCGGGGCAAGATTAGGTAAAAAGCTTGGTGTCTTGGTATCTCGGTTCTTTCCAACTGAACTTTTCAGAATAGTTACAGATCTTCGTTGCTAAGGTGTTACCAAGTCGTTGATCCAAAGTCCATATGCATGACAATCACCTTGGCGATTCATTATACGAGGTCATGAGATTTTGAATCAGAGGCTTGTGTAGCAAATTCTCTCTTTAAAGATCATGCTCCAGTTCATCCGTAAGTAGAATTGAACGAACATGATCGACGGTCTACAGTGCATAGCGGGCCTCGGCGCGAGACGCAGCCTCCCTTGGTATGTTTACAAACAGCCACTCAACAATAGGAAACTCAGATCGTGCCGTTCAAATACATGTGTGTGGACATCATACTGTGGCTATCATATGTATGGGAGATGGAGTACAACGACACTGTGCATGAGATTCGAAGGTATCAGAACGGTCCGACCGGAACGAAAACATGAAAGGAACGTTGGTACTTGCAAAGACGGTCTCATTCGCTGGTCATGTTATCGTTGAGCACCAGTACATTGGTAGATTCTTGTACGCGATCACAACTCCGCATCATTGTCAACACAGTCAATGTGGATTTGGTTGTTGGTCGGCCAAATCTCACGGATGACCATTCTTGTCTGTCAACGTCGGTTTCTGCGTGGGGGATTTCGAGAGTTGTGCTCCAAAACCACAGGTCCGAGATCGCATGTAAACACACCGCCGAGGAAGACTGCACATCTGTTTCCCTGATTCACAACGCTTGTAATCTCTCATTCCAGGTGTGATAGACCATTAGACCAGCATACAAGGTAGACAAAAGGTCATGCGTAAGGCATCCCGCTGTCAGTGCGGCAGCAACCACCTTTCCCAGCGTCCTGGGTGACAGATCTCGCCAGAAAGCTCTCTCTAGTGGTGGTTGCTGCAAGAAACTCGAATTGAAGCATCAACGCTATCTTCTCCTAGCTAGGATTCGATGCATTAGGTCGGCATGAAGAAATGGATGTATACGGATATTTTTGCAGCGTTTCGTGCAGATGATTCCGCACATGCATAACAGACGATGTATGCCAAAGTGGCTTTTCATTGGTAGATGTAAATCGCGCATACAAATCACAGCTCAATCTACGGCAATCGTCCTAGTGGCAAGTCCACATGAAAGTTCTAACGGCAGAAAAGGTTACTGCTGGAATGGAAATGTGCATATCTCATCGGTTCAACATGTGTCAAACTGCTCGAGATCGAGACGGACAGCTTCATACTAGTTAGACGCACATGATAAGCGCTTGAGCTGTGCAACCTAACAGACCAGCTTTCCACCACGATATTGCGAGCTGCATACTCGCGAGAAGACAGCATGAGTGTGGGGTAACAATCATGAAGCATCATCTTCATGCTGGAGCACGCAGTCGTATGATTATCCATCATGCGAGCCTCCTGTCATGGTCAGGTGGAAACCCGTATTGGTTCACCGCCCATCTGAGAAAGGAGCCAAAACACCGATTGATACAGCAGAGATTTTTGTTCTAGTTGACTATGAAATTTGTTGTGCTGTGTGGAGGTTGGAGCAATGTCGGCCATTCTATGAGGATTTCGAGTTTGTCAAGTGGACCTCGAGCACTCAAAAATCCACATTGCAATGCATTGTTGGTTAGAAGCTGGCCAGACTTAAATCCACATGGCGTGCTATAGAAAGAAGTCAAGTGGTAACGAACGCGCCAAACAACACATCAAGGGTGGATGTTTGTCAGATTGTATTGACTGCTTCTCACAGGTTTCAGTGCATCAATCATTATGATAGCTTACGCGTTACCGGTGCAATGCATGAGGCCAGTAATGCCGCATGAGTACAGCAGCATATGTTTCGTCCAGCTCCAGGGTCTTCGATCTTTAATATCGAAACTACTGTAGAGAAGACAATCGTGACGACGATGTCATAATATTAGCCTACTAATACGTATCCCGAGCTACTACGAGCCTCCAACTAAGAACGGGATGGCTGGTGGATGAACGATGGTGGTACTGTAGCAAGATCGACGAAGGATTGAGGACTTGGTATTGTCTGACGCAGCGCCTAACAGGTCCCTGAATCGAGTTCTCCAACAGGTCTTCAGGCGCCTGACTCGGCATTCGGGCTCGCGCTTGAAGTCGAGTTACCATTATGGGACAGATCTTATGTCATGAGGATGGTCTACGCACGAGATCCAAGCGTTTCAAGGGACTTTGGTTTGGGTTTGTTTTGTAGGAAGACACGTTCCACGACGATCATGAGTGACGATAATCATAGTCATAGTCAGCAACAAGTATCGTTTGAGGGATAGCGACGACGCAGATGTTGCGACAGGGACAGACGCCAGGTCCACAAGCAGCACGTCCACCAGTTAGCGATTGCATGTCAGAATAGGACTTGTATGATGAAATGATCGGGTCAGGTCATGTGCGGACAAGCACGGTAGCATGGCACAGAGTAGACAGCAGTACGGTATGTTACAGTCTTGCGAGGACCGGCACACGGAGGACGGCGACAGACTGTAGTGATGCATTTATGGTTCCGGCAGTCGAGATCAGAAATGGACAAGACGGCAGAAATAGTGAAAACGAACCATGACAAAAACGAACTGGTAGGCGAGTCTATCGTCCGTGACATGTTGACTCTAGGCACTGCAAATTTGCCTGCAAGCCCACACTTCCCACTGCGCTTCTCTGTTTTGCTTTGCTTTGCCCCCAACTCAACTGGTCCGTTACTGGCGACCTGCACCCACACAACCACCACCACCACCACCAAAACATAACCCAGTGTTCTCCTCCTGCCCTCTCCCTCACGCGCACGCACGCACACACTCACACCACCCACCACACTACCACCGCCGCACAACCGCTCCAACCATATTCACCTGGCTTCGTCCACAATCCGACCTGCGCTACTCTTCAACTTCCATCTCTCCCCTCTCCTCTCAATATCTTGACTCTTTCCATTCGATCTATAACATAACCTTGCACACGCTTCTAGTTCCCGTTGGTGGTGCTTTACTCAGCAGCGCCACTTCCCTCACCAGCGATTTTGCTGATCCATCGTCCCTCTCGACGCTTCTACCCAACGTCTAAGCCGACCACGCTCGCCACACGCGTGTACCAGACATAATCTCAGTGTTTGCATTTGAAGTTCGTCTGTCATTGGGAGCTTTCACAATTCATTCTAGATTTGAAAATATGTCGTCGAATTTATAACCAAGACGGTCCTGAGGGCCTTGTTATAATCAAGTTGTGCATAGACACATTAAGACGTTGATTGTGGCGCCACAATCACCAAATCAAGATCGATCCAAGAAACAACTATATTCCATTACCGCATATTACACAAGAAGACATGGATACCTCACGTAGAACATCTGCGTTGGACAACTTTCTAAAAATGATCGGCCTATCCAACACGCCCACAGTCCCTCTTGACGATGAGGAAGTGGCTGCGGACGTTGACGAACCTCCGGATCATGTTCCAGAAATCGCCAAAGATACTATGTATACCAAATCATCCAGACCGTCCTACAATTATAGACGCGAGTCGCTATTGACCCAGGCTATTATGGGCGGGCCTAGATCTCCGGAATACCCAACATCACATTCATCAAGAGCCTTCTCGACGGCTTCCTCGCAAAGCATACCCAGTACTGCAGAGTTGACAAGTGATGGAGATGTCAGTCCGGCGAGATCGGCTTCACCTAGTCCTCCACTTCCTGCTGCTCACTTCCCTCACTCTGTAGCATTACAGAAGCCTGTACTTCCAGGAAAGGTGGTCATCGCGCCAGTCACAAGAGATGACAAGCCTGTAGTCGCGGAAGTGGGTGAGGCAGCAGTGGAGAAGTCATTAGGTCGCAAACGCTGCATCATGTTTGCATGTGCAGATATCCCAGAAGAACAGCCGAAGGAACCATCACCAGCACCATCCAAGAAGGTACAAACTGAGGTCGTTCCTGAACCTCGCAAGTCCCGATTGACATTTGCCTGTCCAACTCGACAGGATTCGGATACTTTATCTCCGCTTTCTGAGAAAAAGCCTTCCATCGAAGCACAACTTCCCACCACTCCTCGCCTTCCTGCCAGTCGAAAGCTCGAGGTTACTCCTGTGGTCAGCACAGACGACAAGCCTCAGACCAGTCCTGTATTTACCATGCCCGCTTTCCATGAATTTGGAATTGCACAAGATGATACCGACGCATGGGTAGACAAACCTATCCCAGTACGTCCAAAGTTGACTCTTGATGACTGTATGAAGAAGGAAAATGTTATTCGTCAAATCGCCAAAGAGGCTGAAGAGGAAGCGGACGCAGAGGAAGAAGAGCAAGAAGACTTGGAGAATGATTTCGAAGACGAACAAGACGTGGAGGATGATTTCGCTCCATCCGATGATGATGATTCCGACGGAGGTAATGAGTCAGACGATGAAGGTGGTTTTGCTGAATCGGATGACGAGAGTGAGGATGGATCCGAGTATCAATTCTGGGCTCCAGCAACAACGACAGCTGCTACTAGCATCGATAACATGACTCATTTCAGCTCTCGTCAACGATCTCGAGGTAGCTCTGTCAGTTCCAATCAATCTCAGAGTGTTGCCTCTCATCCTCACAGAATGCTCGGCAGAGGTAAAGTCAGCAAAGCAATTAGAATGCGCCCTGGTACTCCTGAACTTCCCGACAGCACTGATTTTGTTTGTGGTACTTTGGACGAGGATCGTCCATTGGAAGCAGCATACATCTCATGCCGTGAACAGAGGAAGCGAGAGAAACATGTTCCAATTCCTCAGGATATCGACCCTAGCTTCCCAACTACAGACCCAGAAGACAATGATGATGAAGATGAGAACGATCTAGAGGATGATTCTGGCGAACCTGCTTGGTTGAATGAACAGTTTGGTGGGATGGACGAAGATAGTCGTGGTAGACGTTCATCGGCTATTCGTTTGCAACCGACTCACCTTCCTGCTCCTATTCGTCCAGAACTCAAGAGACTTCAGCTCATCAAGGGAAAGACCACCAAAAGGTCGCCACCTCCACCTAAGCACCGCTCTCCACCACCACCAAGAAAGCGTTCTCCAGCTCCAACAAGACATCGATCTCCGGCTCCACGCCGTTTGTTTGGTGGTCATTCACCCGCACAACGTGTTCATTCACCATTGGCTCATCAAAGACTTCGTTCACCTAGAGGGTCACCCACCAATGGAAACGTTCCTCTTGGCATCACTATCAATCGTCTAGCTCAGCGTCCTAGCACCAACAGAACTGCCTCTTTACCTCACACTCCAAATCCCTTCTTCAAAAATTGGACCATGGGAAGTCCTGCAACTTCTCGTATCCGTTCGGGTGCTGTCACTCCAGGCCTGGATCATGAAGAAAGCCGTCCCGACCTACATGTACGTGGTCCTGTTGACATCGTCATTGGTCTGGAAAAGAAGAGACAGAAGCGTAAGGAGAAGTTTTGGCGACAGCATTGTCGTAAAGCTGCTAAAGAGCAATCTGAACGCAAGTGTGCTCCAGGTCGTGGTGTCGAAAGAATGAAGGAACTTGGTCTCGAGTGTGCTGAGCGCAATCGTGGGTACAATCTGGGTCAACAAGCTCAGTTGGTTCTTTCACTATGATCTGTCGCTCTGTGAAAGCTCTTGGTCTCACGACGTCACAAGAAACAACTATGCCATACTCAGACAAATTCTGTATGGCCAATTCATTCTATTACGTGTATCGGTTGGTATAAATCAGCCGTCACTTATTCTACTGGCTCGCATTTGCGAGCATTATCATGGCATTATTTTTCAGTCATTGCATAGCGCTGGCGTTGAAAGGGATTCGGCCCTGCTTGGTACATAACCCTAAGATGGAAAGATGCTTGATAGTATCACTATAGTCAACGCAGCGCTCTCTCGAGCTACGAATACTCGATTGATGAGCCTCGTAATACATATCATTTCAAAACAACATCGTTTAAACGTTCAGCTGAATAGAGCGATGTGGCCTGAATAGTTCCTGTTGTAAACGTGAACTCATTTCAACCTTACGAGTAGTCAAGAAATGTAGTGCTTGACTCGGCACCTTTACCAATGAATCACGTGATGAGAAGGCTGCGACAAGTGGCAGTTGCCTCAAATGCAGGATGTCCTAGCTTGGCATCGTTGACATTCTGCTTTGATCGCCGCATTTCCCGTAATCTTTGGTCATTGTCAACGACACCGTTTCCCAAACATAAGTACCACGAGACCTTGCGACAATACCACGACTCATACCCTCATAGTCGAGTTCCCGATCACTATACCAAAACTTTTTACTAAAATTCGACCTCCTTTCAATCGAGTCCTCCCTTCGAGATGTGGATCGTCAACTGGTGTAGGTAGATGGCAAGATGGTGGACAACAGAGGCTGATTCAATCGTTGTCTAGTTTACGACATTCTCGCATCGCTTGGTCTTCTTAACAAGCATGCAAAACTTCTATTCCTCGGACTCGATAATGCAGGAAAGACAACACTGTTGCACATGCTAAAGGTATGGTAATCCTACGTGTTGTTATGCACTTCGTGGACTGGGAAGAAGACACCTACAGGTCTTTTGGGACACATGATGTGCAAGAGGATAATTCCAATGGAAGCTGATATTCTGGTGTCCACAGAACGATCGTGTTGCAGTTTTACAGCCAACTTTACATCCCAGTACGTTCTCACCACTCGTATCGATGCCAGCAAGTCCTAACTAGTTTGAAAGCTTCCGAGGAACTCGCCATTGGCAACAACAGATTCACAACATTCGATCTTGGTGGTCATCAACAGGGTATGTTCAAATTCTTTGTTAATGCTCCTCGGTTCTGCTTGATCAATTTCTGACAACCATTCAGCTCGTCGTCTTTGGCGAGATTATTTCCCAGAAGTTAGCGGAATTGTATTCCTTGTCGATGCGAAAGATCACGAACGTCTTCCTGAATCCAAAGCCGAACTTGATGCCCTTCTTGCCATGGAAGATCTCGCTAAGGTGCCATTCCTAATTCTTGGAAACAAGATTGATCATCCAGAAGCTGTGAGTGAGGATGAACTCAGACAAGCACTTGGATTATATCAGACTACTGGAAAGGGTAAAGTACCTTTGGAAGGTATCAGAGCAATTGAAGTATTCATGTGCAGTGTTGTGATGAGACAGGGTAAGAACAGAACTATACGGTGTTTCAATTTCTGCAGAATTTGGCTGACGAGGATCCCTATACAGGTTACGGCGACGGTATTAGATGGTTGTCTCAATATGTCTAAACGGTAGAATCCTAACGTTGTGTTGGAGTCTCGACTTAACGATTGACAGCTCCAGATCAGATTCAACTAGTCTTCTCAACCAATCATGATTTCTACTAGATACGTGCGAGTGGTGAAGATAACTCCCGAAATCATGGAAGCTTGCTCAACTCTCATCGGCAGTATTTAGTATCAGATGGCTGATTAATGGTACCACGACTTGAGTATAAAGCTCTACTTCTTAAGGAGGATCACGATATTTCTGTTTCTTTCTCTGGCATAATATCATCATTAGCGAAATATCTTGACTGGATGAAAGAAAAATGAAATAAATTCACAAACAAATAAAGACTAGGAAAATGAATTATGTGTTGAAAACAATTACTTCTTCCATCTCAAATTACACTTCAACTCAAGTCCTTCGCAACCAGTTTCACGCACATTTTTGTCATTTCATCTTTAACGTATATCTCGATATGCTACATGAATCGAATATAGTCCATGTCTCAGACTTTTGAACATACAACATGAGGTAAATGAGATATATACCTATCTATCCATGAATTGATCGTAAATATATACATTCATCCGTCTATTTGAATAAGAACATGAATATGAATGTGGACATGGATACGTAGGAAAAACGATACTCTCTTTCCATCTGGTATATATCATGTATCAAGATAGCAAGCATTAGTAACAACATCACCCTTCATTCTCGTTTTGCTTTTTAGGCTTGAATTTATACTTTATCTATCCTTTATCTATCTATATACGTTTATCTCCCTGCTCTACTCTACTCTACTCTCCATACCCATGTACAATAAACCAGCTTCTAACACGGGAAAGAAGTATAGGCAACTCCATGATTGTACTTAGACGCGAGGGATATCAGGTATGACTTAGTATAATGGTAGAGTTTGATAGATAAGTACAGATAAGTAAGTAGGTAGGTATGTGGATGTAGGTAGGTAGGTAAATACTTACACACTATACACATATACATACAGACACAGACAAATATACTACGTATACACACAACATCTATCTCGAAATCCAGACCATCATATCATTTTGTGTTGCTTTGCTTTGCCTTGCCTTGCTTTGCTTTGCTTTATATCACATTACATCTCATTCCATTGTTCTTCGGTGGTGGTGAGAGTAGATTGAATGGGTACATGTCTATATGAGTAGTACTGCATGTACATACATGTATACATACATACGCGCTTGTCTGCCTGCTTGTCCACTAATCTGTCCGCTTTGATTTCGTCTACTTCGACATAAGAGAACCATGATCATTTGTCTTACTTCTCTAGAGGACGAGAATGATCGAGTGAATGGGGAGGACACGAGGAAAAAACAGGAAGCGAGGAGAGAACTTGAATGAATGAATGAAGTTATTTCAGAAGGGTCATATTAGTCTAAAGGACAAAAGGATCATAGGATGGATGTGTATGTGTACGTGTAGATTCAATCGACGTCAACATCGACGACTACGATGACAGTTAGCTGATGATGGCGGTATATTTGATGGGTCGACTTATGTACCCGGAAACTAAGTTTGGTCGAGTCTGATTGATAGCGTGACATGTTATTTCGATCTCTTCGAACCGTGATGCAGTATAGTAAGTTTGTCAGTCAGTCAACTTGATTTCAACAACAGAATTTGTTACCACCTTCTTAACGTCAAATTCATAATCGCTTGATATCACACATAAACGTTTTTCACAGGAAGAAAAAAAGATCGGCGATAGTTCACAAGGAAAAAAGAGTCGTCTCTTCCATGCATGTGATTATGACTTATCAAGTTCTGACATCTATGACTTGAATTCATTGACTCTGCGGAAACCTCACTAGTCATCGAGTGCTGGAACTTGTATTGCACAAAGGTAATTGCTTCGTTCAAGACATCGAAAGACCACCTGGGTATTGTCCTAACCCCAACCTTCCCGCTATTCTTCCATAGATCAATGTTGTGTCAAAGTTTCGGCTCGTTCAGTGTGTGCGATCGTGATCGTGCATAATGATATTGCATATTGTTCAGCTCCAGGAACAAGAAAGGGCGAGAAATAGCGTGAGGGTGTATCATTGGAAACATCGAGTCGAGATTTGCGGCATAGCAGCAAAATCATGGGGACGATGGAGGTTGAACGATTCGTGCGGGTTTCGAGGTAGATATATCGTCAAGTTTGTGACATCTATCTTCTTCCGAATCTGTTGTCACAAAAGAAATCGTATTAGTGGTTATGAGGTTTATTTTTGTTTGCGAGGAGTGGTGGGTCGATTGGAACCTCTTGCACCAGGAACGTACTTTTGTTTCTTCTCCGCAGGTTTCAGAATCTGAGATTTGTTAGCAACACATATGATGGAATATGATACAAACACAAACCTGGAATGAACAGAGTAAACTCTCATCTACACTCATCATAGCACCTGCATTGTCAAATTCTCCGCAATAATTTGGTGCACTAAACAAAGTGACCAATTGTCGCTTTGAAAAAAATTCGTAACCATCTTCAACTACTTGATGTGCTCGACAAATCAAGTCCATATCATGTTTTTGTAGGAATCGTGATACAACGTCAGGACCGAAAGTAAATGATACACCACGATCATTCTCACTCCATCCAGTAATATCTTTATCTGGATCGGACCAGAGAAGATCACACAGTAGACCACAATCGGGAATCTATCAACAGTCAGAATTAGAGGAACACAGTTTGCATTGATGGCTTCGGCGAAAAGTGGGGTAATATCGAAGATTGAGAGTATTGAAAACTTACATCTGTTGGACGCATTACACGACGTATTTGTTCCATCGAGTTCAAGTCAGGGCTTAATCCTCCATGCATGGTGAAGATCTTCTCATCGATGATTGCGGCGATTGGTAGACAATTGAAGCAGTCGGTGAATGTCTTCCACAACTTGATGTTGTATCTACGTTTGCATTCATCGTAAAAGCCATAAATACGATTGATCGAAGCGCATTCGTGATTTCCTCGAAGGATGAAAAAGTTCTCTGGATACTTGATCTTGTATGCCAAAAGTAGGCAAATGGTTTCAAGAGATTGTTTGCCTCTATCAACGTAGTCACCAAGAAATAGGTAGTTGGCTTCTGGAGGGAAACCGCCGTACTCGAACAGTCGGAGGAGATCGTAATATTGACCGTGAATATCACCGCAGATCTGTAGGGAATTAGTGAAAACTTTTATACTCTGGAACAAGATCAATTCATACCTTGATAGGAGCTTCCAATTCCAACAATATTGGTTGGGAGATGAAGATCTCTCGGGCTTTGGTACACAGGTATCTTATCTCTGCTTCTAACAATTGAACTTGCTTTCCAGGTCTGCTTCCTCGAACTTCCAACAGACGATCGATGACTGAGTCTAGATCCACATCGTTTTGGTCGGCCATTATGTTGTAGGGCCGGCGCAGGCAAACGTGTAAAAGTAAGTAGAGCGAGCTCGGCTGACAAGCAGCGAAAAAGGTTGGAAAACGAGAGACTAAGTTACAGGCTCAATATCTCGAGGATTCTGCGTTACTAAAAATTAGTTTCGACGCTCGTTGAGACATTGAACTTATCTCAAAGTGGATGTAAATTGTCGCATATGAAGGGGTAATGTACTGTGAGTTATTACTCTTGGTGAATCGCCAAATTGGCACCGGGCAGAAGTAAGCCCTCTAGCTGATACACAGACTGTATCCCTGACGTGTTCTTCTGCAGCTCTTTGAGGATGTTTTTGGCTCGTTATCGTAGTAAAGACTCTGGTGGAACCCGGCGGCTGATGAGGGGCTAGAATAACGCGACGGTGACTGAATCAGGTGACAAACAGAAGATTCGTTTCGGTTCTGATGGCTGACGCGGTGAAGGTTGTGATAATCAAGTTGATCGTGACTGCGAGGACAATCGAGGTTGGCAGGTTGAGCAATGGAGATGGACAGGCTTGAAGCAGGAGCGGATTTTCAGTCGCAAGGGAGGGCGGTGTCAGGCTAATCGTCTCTTGGCGCTAAGTGGGCAACTTATTGCGTACAACTGCCAGCATGCGCGTATGGGGCAGGCCAGAACAAATACTTAGGGGGCCATGGAGGAGAATGCGATCAAGCCAGAATATCAAGAATTAATTTGACAGGTAATTGCTTGCAGGGACAGAGAGCCTCTGGAAACTTCTCTTGAAAACGATGGGTTCTGAAGGTGAGCCTGTCTATAGGTGAAACGTGCAAGGTCAGGCACGATCTATCTTGAGCAGGCACTACAACAGTGTCATCATGGAGGGGCTTCGTAAACGTACTCAGTCTAACAAGATGAGAGGTCTATTTCATAGCTATTGTATCAGGTGAATGGATTGCCTGTCTCGAGCAAGAAGAATACAAAGTTCATTTCGTATGTCATATCATTTTTATTTCTCAGATCAATGATGGTATAAGTATGCGACGAGGTGCTCGATAGCCTCATTATCTGTATAAATTACCACGTGTAGTTATACCGTGGAGCGAAGAAGAATAGTCATTCCCACAACGTATCTCATCGTAGGGTATCAACCTGTATCCCGACATAAAACAAGAGTGGAAAATAAAACCGCTCACAATGCTCGTACCAAAAATCAACAATCAGATGCTCCCAAACAAACTCCTGTAAAATGCTGCAAGTCATGTACGGCATGTCGACATGATATGAAGTTCTATCCCAAACTCCGCCCATTGGTGACGATCACTGAAGGTGAAGAATGATGTAATGCTAAGTTTTGTGGCCCAGCTTCGTTCGTGATAAGATGACCCGCATGAAGGTGTTGACCACTCAGCGCGCTGAGCCAATTGCTACCGAACTGTTGTCTCAATGACTCTATTTGTGCACGATAGTCATCATGCTGATAATCGTCAGCAGCTGTAGATGTTTCGACAACCTCAACTCTGTCCAAGTCTAGATCGCTGGTATCAGACATAGCTGGCTGGACGTCAACGGATTGTGTCTCTCCCTCCTTCGAGCTATTAATGTCGTGTAGTCTCGTATCAAGATTGAGTTGATTTCTGACAGCAGGTGTATCGACCCAAGTCACGTTGTCTTTTGCAAGATCAACAATGCGTCTGCGAGTAGTCTTCCTTTTGGCTGTCGAATTACTACTGAGTTCTCTGCGAAGAACTATGACGCCTGTGTCTTGTCCAGAAGGCTGCGGTTCTTGTGACTCATGCTGGTCACTACGAACGGTTTGAATGATTTTAGGTGAATCCAGGAGTTGCGAGAACACAACAACTGGTTGCCTTTCGATTTCTGGTACTCGAGGTATCAGCAGCTTACGCTCTGCATAAGAAGCAGGTTGATCATCAATTATGATATCTTCTGTGTATCCGGGGGTCTTTCGAAATAGGTTCATGATAGTAACCCGATAGTCTGGGAACTTCCTGACAAATGGATTGTGCTTGACCCATATCTTTCGTAAATTGGGCATGCCCGTGAGCCTTGCAATTTCCATGGCGTCTGAAAGTCGATTGTCCCGAAGATCTAGATTTTCCAACGAAAGCATTCGTTCTACTCCTGCCAAAGTCTGCAGACGATTGGATTTTAGTTTCAAGGTAGTGATCGCAGGAAACGCAATCTTGGACAATGACTGAAGCGACTCAATCATACAGTTTGACATGTCTAGAGACGTGAGTCTAGTCAGTGTTGAGATGCTGTCCGGTATCTCATTGAACAAGTTAGATGCTAGATTCAAAGATCTAAGAGATAGCGTCAACGGAGCAATACTTTTAGCTGAAATGTTTGTGAGAGCGTTGTCTGCGAGTGACAGATACTTTAACCTTTGCCATTTTGACGCAGGTAGAGCATTTTCGCCTAGCAAGTTTGTAGCACTCTGGCTACGCTGTGGAGTGGAAGAATAGTCGCTCGAGTTGGAACTTCCTGATCCTGAGCGTTTTACCTTGGAAGAGTACGATCGAGCATGTCTGTACGAACTGCCAGGTCTATAGGAAGTCGGCCTCTTAGGTGACACGCTCCCAGCTATAGCTACGGTTCCCGACTTATTCGTGTCTTGCTGACCGTTGGACTGTCCTCGCATCAGAGGAGATCCACTAGGTGTAATTTCCTCAGGAGAACCTTGCTCGAAATGTGGTTGATTAAATCCAGGTTGTGGTGTCGTTGGAGTCGATGGGACAGTCCAAGAAGGGGTTGACGGTGCATCAGAAGTATTCCGAGTTGATCGCCTTCTTCGCTTTTCTGCATCATCCAACACTATGTTGGTGAGAAGATCCTCTAGATCCTCCACGTTTGCTCTCTTAACAGTCAGCAGACAAAGTTGATCTGCCAAGCGATCCCAACCATGAAACTGCCGAAAATCCATGTCTATGATATCCAGTTGTTGTATGTTCTTGAATGCAAACAATGGGACAGCAGTATCAAAGGGAAACTCCTCGTAACCTTTGATCAGACGTGCTCGAGGATCAGAGGTCAGACGCAAGGACGGAAGCTTGGTACATGCCGAGTAGAGATATTTGAGATCTGCCTCTATAGCAGCTTTGGCCTTTTCAGTCTTCGTCGTTCCAGATCCCAGACCAATGCTAGACCAAAAGGCACTCATGCCTGACATTACACTGCGAACGCTGGAGACTGAGTGTATTGAATCGCTGTCGCCGCGCGCTCTTTTTGGTGGACTCCGTGACTGCAAGAAAGAAACATAGTTTGACTGTGCTGGTTCATTGTGTATACTTTCAATGCGTACATTCATAGGACCGACTGCGATACCGAGTTCCTCTACTCGTGAGAGGAGGTAGAAGAGGTGATGTGGAGTCAAGGTAAGATGCGCGGATTTGACATTTGTGGACATGAAATTGAGTCCTGCCAGGGAGAGTGCTGAGGCGATGGTGCTATGATTTGTTTGGTGGGCTGATACAGAACTTGTCGAGGAGTTGGCCGATGCATTATGAGAAACCTGCCTCCTATGTACTGTCAACTGCAAACTGTTCGCGAGCGCCTTTTCGTGTTGTCGGACGAATTGAGCTAATGACTATAAGTGATAGTTAGCAAGTCAAATCTTCGCGGGGGTTTTGAGATGTCTCATAGGCCATGTATGTGGGATGAGAGGAATGTCGTAGCATAGTATTTCTTACTCTGATGAAGAATTGTCCATCCTCGTTTTGGAGCGATTCCATCATACTCAATCGCTGATTAAAATGTATGTATGGTTTTGAGAATTATTGAGAGCTTGACGACCAGATATCAGGGTAGATGGTGATGGATCTCAAGGCATAGATGATATCTCTATTGAACGTGGAGTCAGCATACGCAGCCTCAACCCCATTGTTAAACTGACCAGATTTTGCCTCGAGCATTTTGATCTTTCTGATATCGATTATATTGAGGTACACACTCGGGTGGTACGGATGCCGCGCTTTGGACTGCAAGCAGATGTAATATGTATCAATCTATTGCCGATTTGCTCCCCTAGGCTAGCCAGTAGCCAGTCGTTCTTCGCAAGTCTAAATCTTGGTTAAAGGAGCGTCGAGGTTCGTCAAGAACCGTAGCTGAGAGCGAACAAATGGAGACGTATTCGAGAACTTGAGACTCGTACGCAAAGCAGAAAAATTGATGTGGGACGCTCGGGGATCGTTCTGGGATTCGGGTATGAGTATAGATGTAGGTTTGGTTCGAATGTGTCGTGTGGAAGGTGGGAGGAGGCGTGCAACCAAAACTGATGAAATGTCAGGGCAGCGTCGTAGGAAAATATCAGATTGGTCGAGCGATAGGACTTTTGATAGAAGTCTGGGAAGAACGAACAGCTGCGAATGGTAGTGGAAGATGCAAAAAACAGACTCGAGGGCTGCAGCAAGAGCAGGTGGGGCGTTTGGTGTACAACTATCTTCACGAAATCAGAAGACGGCGGAGATCTCAGTTTGGTGGTAGTGGATCAGCTCGAGCTACTTTGAGATGAGGACGGGCAAATGATTAATCCACTTGATTCCTTCAGGTCATGTACAAATACAAACGCCATGGCGGCGAGGCGTTGTGGACGAGTTATGAATAATGCCGCAGCTACCACCGTAGCTGTGTACAATGTATCTTCGTGCCTTTACACAAGCAGAACCAAAACACCCGCCTCTACAGAAAGAAAATCTCGGGTGTCGCTTTATCACCATGATTTCGAAAAATTGACGACATGCAGCGCTGACTTTGACTGCCTGCAGGCGATCAGCCTCTAGCCGCCTCTCGGCGCTCCATCTCACTGGGTGATTTCACCAATCCTTGCGAAAACAGCTGCTCTGCGACGTGCAAAGGGTCTGACCAATCGTGGTTAGCATCTCATGCGTGCTGTGCAGACTGCCCTCTCGGTTGGTGCTGGTCGGTCACGTTAAGCGACGACCGTCGGGTGTGGACAGAGTACTGTATACAGGCGTCCACCTTAGAGAAGGGGCTGGCCAGATGACTCTCGCTGCCGTCTGACACAACAACCCTTGTGCGTTATCTATCTCTCATTGCTACCCACGCCTGACCAATCACCCGATGTGGTCGAAAGTAGACGTGATGTCGGTGAGTGTATGCGTACAGACAGGTCTGTGCACACCCTGGCCTAGTGCTCCTACTCGCTCGTGGTGATGTCGAGGAGCGAGATCACGCGGATATAACACTCACTGACAGCTTCTAGTTCCGTCCATTTGTAGTCGGATGAGGACGGCAGTAGGCAGAATGTGTGCAGCAGCTTGTGGTTGTGTGGTCCCCTCCGATCGACAGATGGAGGGTGAATCAGGGTACGCAACGATAGATTGAGTTGCCGAAGCAATTTCTAACCTTGAGATACCACCAGAGACTCCACTGGTGCTTCCACTTTCTTTGGTACGAGTATCCCCATCTCACACTCCATCAGTCAAATCTTAGCCAAGGAATGTTGTGATTGCTCCGTCACTTGACCCTTCAGTCCTGCACGCAATTCCTCTCTGGTCGCTGGTTGTGTGACGTGCACGTTGATCTCGTGAAACCAAAACTGGCACGTCAGGGAGGAACATGTCAGCTGTTGGGGGGTTGTTCCGTTATCTCAATTCAAGAGAAGTCATTGCTATAGAGACGCCGGGGTTTGATCGTTACCGGAGGTACGGACTGTTAAAGACACAACTTCTGTCCGCTGAAGCCTCCATGCAGATTTGTTACTGCACTCACAATAGGTGGAAGAAAGGTTGATGTACAATTCGAAACGTGGTGTCATTGAGTCGCCAATCAATTTATGTTCGATAGCACCCCCGAAGAATGCGGTGACTGCATACCGCACAGGCGCTTCCTCTTCCCTCTTGTCACCCCCACATATTCTGCGGGAGCGACGGCGGGACTTCAGCAGGTCAACGCACTGCTGCACCTTCGATTTCCTTTTCCCGCTTTATGAAGTCTGACGCGGTGAGCACTGAACAGACTTTCACATGCTAATGCAATGCATCAGAATATCTTCTAAGAGACACTAAGGACTTTTTCTGCATCTTCTTGAGAAGCTTACCTTCATTCCGTCCGCTCAATGCCTTGCAGCAAGACTGATGACTGCCGCTATAGTAGTTGACAGCAGTGGTGTAATTATGGCTATCACGGCATGGATGACAATGACCAATTTAACGTATACAGTCATTCTGCCTTTCAGAATTCAATATCCTATTGTTCTGCTTCAACGCTAATCGATAATGAGCAAAGCGTGGAGCGATAGTGTTTTACCGTGATGCGCGTTCAAGCTGCAATCTCGATCGAATTGCGTTGAACAAGTCATCAGTGCGATTACTCCAAATGTAACCGGTAACCTTCGTAATCATGCATGTGTGCAACCGTTAAAGGCTATAGCACAACAATGGCGAAGAGCATCATTAGACGTAACGGATATCGAACATCCATGCGGGTAGGGAAGAGAGTAATTGACAAGTCTGCTTTGAGATTCAAGCACAACACTACAATATATCTAACCACCTCAGATAGACGTAATCCGAAGAGCATATTCCAAACACAGCATGATTACCCTGGAATTATGGTACTGAATCACTGCAGACAATCGTCTTAGCTACGCATCTTTCAGCGATCTCACTTCTCAACCTCATTTCCACAGATCAAAAGATTCCATCTGTAAGGATCGATTGAAGCAATATACGATCATGATAATCGACAACAAACTCAATTGGGATTGCCAAGCATGCCTTACGTAATTGTACTGACTTCATGTCCTCCCAACGGTAATTTACCATCTCCAAATTCAGCTATGGCCACTTCAGTATCAGTATCAAGAAATGCTGTATAGATTCTTGAAGCATCTTGGTGATTGTTCGACAAATGGCCAATGCCACACAGCGTGACAGGAATGGTGTACCATCGTTCAAACCCGAAGAATGGGACCACCGGAATTTGCCAGATTACGATACCGAATTCACCAGTCAGGAAGACCTAGATGCTTTTGCAGAGGCGTTGGCAGCTCCGACGACTAGTCCTGTAGTAGCATTGAATGATTGGCGACCAATTCATCAGAAAATCAAAAAGAATCGATCCCGCCGAAAGCCTCCAAAGCGTAGCAAGGATGAAACCCGAGAGGGATTTGTATACTCCATCCTTCACTACCCCTTACTGATCGGAGTTCTGGGATGGATCGTATTCCTGTTCATTGCATACAATGTGACCCGATTGTATGTTGTGGCTTACGAGAAGATATTCACCTGGAAGGGAAAACGTCAAAAGCTGAGAAAGCAGTTGCAACAGGCTAACAATTATGAGGAATGGACTCGTGCGGCGGAAAAGCTAGATGAATATCTTGGTAATGAGGAATGGAAAGAAACTGATGCTTACTCGTATTACAATCATCAGACTGTCCGCAGAGCAGCGCAAGAACTTGCATATTTGAGAAAGAAGGTTCAAGATGAAAGTACGGGACCGAAACAGTCCTCAGATCATCATGCTATCGAGGACATGAAGGCACTTTTACAAAGCTGTATCAAGAACAATTTTGTTGGAGTAGAGAATCCTCGACTTTACAGTGAAACATACATTGGTACGAAACGCCTGGTCCAGGACTTCATTGACGAAGTCGAGAAGTGCCTTGAGACCGTTCTTAACAGTGATCAGATTGATGAGAAGGAGAAATCTTCATTCTTCAGACATCTCGAACTCAATTATGGACGCACAGCGTTGTGTCTTTCAGGTGGAGGAACATTTGCATATTATCACTTTGGTGTAGTCAAAGCTTTGAGAGACGCTCACGCAATTCCTGAGATCATTACCGGTACATCCGGAGGTGCATTGGTTGCAGCTCTGATCGGTACTCGCTCAGACGACGAGCTTAAGAAACTTCTTGTACCAGCATTAGCTTATCGAATGAAAGTGAGTCAGGATAGATTCGCAACCTGGGCACTACGTTGGTACAGAACAGGAGCACGCTTTGACTCTATCGAATGGGCAAGGGAATGCAGCTGGTATACTCGAGGGTCATTGACTTTCCGCGAAGCCTTCGAACGTACAGGCAGGATTCTCAACGTTTCATGCGTTCCATCTGATCCTCATTCCCCTACCATCCTCAACAATCATATCACTAGTCCTGACTGTGTGATCTGGTCTGCCGTATTAGCATCTGCCGCGGTGCCAGGTATTCTAAACCCCATCGTTCTCATGCGCAAGAACAAGGATGGCACTCTAGCACCATACTCTTTTGGAAACAAGTGGCGTGATGGTAGTCTGCGTACGGATATACCACTGAAAGCTCTCAACATTCACTTCAACGTCAATTTCTCGGTGGTGTCACAAGTCAACCCGCATATCAATCTTTTCTTCTTCTCTCCTCGTGGTTCACCTGGTAGACCTGTCACTCATCGTAAAGGACGTGGTTGGCGAGGTGGTTTTCTTGGGTCATCACTCGAAACTAGCATCAAGTTGGACCTGCAGAAATATCTAAAAATCCTGCGACATCTGGAGCTTCTGCCACGACCAATGGGACAGGATTGGAGTGAAATATGGCTACAAAGGTTCTCTGGTAATGTCACGATCTGGCCAAAGAGTATCATCAGTGACTATTGGAACATACTCAGCGATCCAAAACCTGACCGTCTTGCCAGGATGATTCGAGTTGGTGAGCGAAGTTGTTGGCCACGAATCAAGTTCATATCAAATCGAACCAAGATAGAAAAGATGATCATTGAAGGGGTGAGAAGATCATCTCATATCTCGAATGGCGAAGACATGCCTAATCATGTACAAGAACAACAGAAGAGAGAAGGCGAACTCCGGAATGGAACCGGCAGGAATTATTCATCCGCATCAGAATCTGAACCTCTTGATCCCGAGCTCTCACCTCTTCGGCGTAGACAGAGCAGTATCATTGAAGAGCTTAGTCGACAGGCGTCAGTGTTGTGGCAAGAAGATGGGCAATATGTTGAAGAAGACGCCACAACAGATGACGAATGATATGATCACGTCGATTGGGAACAATGTCGCTCATAAGACTTGTAATCACTATTGTTAGAAAATAAATCATGTTATAGGAGTGGATTTTTGATAACTGATATTGGCAGGTAGACGACGAGCGCTCATATCACGTGACTTGGTGGTACTTTTGTACATGCACGCCATTAAAGTAGCTTCCGCGAGGCTTGAGCGGCCGACGTAGATCCCAGTATTTGTTTATCGAGCTTGAAATGATCCAGCATTTCTATGTTGCGTTGTGGTGGAATGAAATGGCCTCGAGAGTGGTCAAAACGCTCTCAGAATTGTCGCGAACCCCAGGCGACCCTGACCGACATTGCAAATCTTCAAATTCGACCGTATATTGGTATGTTTTGAAGATTGGTTTATTTATCGTTCCTGGAGACTCGTTCGGTTGTGTAGAAAGTGTCTGAAGAAGGAATATGTTGATTGGTGGAAACATTTATATGACCCACTTTTATGGGTGCGCCGTCAGGAAATCAGCCTGTTGACACTCTGAGTGTTCTCTTACCAGCTTGCGACAACTCATCGACAAGTATCAGTACATCGAACTGATCGCAAACAGTCTACAGAGTTTGTCAGGTTCATCTAGTACCTGTGTAGTGGACTGTGGTTGCTCCTGTACTGTGTTTTCTACACAAGTCTCACGCGTGTCTCCCTCCTACGACTGCAAGAGGATAATCAAACTGTTACTACATTGCACATATGAAAATCATCGATTGGTTGATACGAAACAACTTTGATGGCCCTGTCATCACACGCTGAAAGCTTCACAGAAGACTCGAACCATATTCGAAATATATTTGGTGAATATTCGAATGCGATAGAGCCTCGAACTTGATCAACCTTCCAAGCGCAATCATCGATTCTACAGCATGCCTTCCAAGAGCCTCTTGAAACGTACGCTTGCGGAAGTCGCTGCCGCTGAAGATTCAAATGACGAAGATTATGATGACAAACAAGCCGGTCCTTCACCGTCAAGAAGACGGACCGCTCGATCGCGAACTCAGAATAGGCCTGCGAAGAAGAAGAAACGTACTGGATACGATGGATCTGATATCGATAGTGACGATGAAGAACCTTTGAGTGACGATTCTGAGGGATACAGCAGCGAAGATGAACCTCCTGAGACCAACGAGAAAGGCCGACCGATACGTCGAGCGAAGAAGGAAATAAAATACGACGAAGGCTCAAGTGATGATAACGATGAATTGGCGCATACCACTACAGATGAAGATGAAGATTTGAAGACACCACCACAAAAGAAAAGAAAGAAGCAATTGATAGTCAAGTTGAAGCTGACTCCCAAGGTAAACCCAATCGGTCGTCGAGTTCGAAGTGGTAGTCAAAGCGGTCACCAGTTTGAGCCTCCGAGACGTCGCAGTAGCAGAATCTCACATGATGAGGACGAACCTGTCATTGCATTGTCTAGTTCTGGCAGGCATGTTGAAGTTGTCAGACCAGGATCTAGAGAGCCAGAGGAACTCGCACGAGCCAGCCGAGGTGGAAAGGGGATCAAGTATCCGTCCAAGAGTACAATCGACGAAGCCGACGAACCAGAGTCGATGGAAACAAAGTTGTCAGACGATGAGATGGAGATAGGTCCTTCACAACATGAAATCCTCGAAAGTGCTCCGGCCAGTCAAGCCGAAGCCATGCCTCTCGTCGTATCTGATCTACCTTTAATCGTTGCGGACGACGACGATGACGAATTGCAAATTGACCACAACGCTCTGCAGCTGGCCCGGCGTCCTGATGCTGAGGAAGAAGATGATGATGAAGAGGGTGTCATAAGTAGAGGTCGTCAAACACGAGGTGCCAAACGAAAGGCAGATTCCCCGCTATACCGAGAATCTCCTGATAAAAGAACACGAGTTCGTTCCAATGTACGATCTACTCGAAGCAGGGGGAAAAACAATGACGAATCTAGTGATTTTGAGCCGCCCAACGAGGGAGCAGAAGACGAGAACTTATCTGATTCTGCTCACTCTGATCATTCGCCTAGAAAGAGTCATAACAGGCATGACGAAGATGATAGTAGTCAAAACGGCAAGAGATCTGGTCGATTACGACGTAGAAATGCTGCGTCAGCGCGGACTTCTATTTCTCTCGATCCTGAAGATGAGTTGGCAGCCGAAGCAGCAGAACTTACAAAGGAAAGCAGAAAGAAGCGGCCTTCGAAGGAAGAGATAACGTACGAACCACGTGGGACCAGACGAGCTGGGAAAAAACCGAACTATGATCTGCTACGGAATCTTGCACCTATTGAGGATGAAGAAGAGGTAGCAGCTCCATCACCATTTAACCGAGCTCGTAAGCCTGGTGGTGGTAGTTGGCAACGCAGTCTTTTCAACACATATGGTCCATTTGGCGGTGGTGGCGCTGGTACACTAGCACCAGTACTGGGAGGACCAAGTCGTGCACAAGGTGATGTCGACTCGGACAGTAGTGACGATGAAGTTATGAAACAGCCCCGGCCGCTCGGAACCGCGCCTGGCATGACGCCAATTCAACCTTCTGCGGGAGCTTTCAATCCTTTTGCGCTTCAACCACTCAACACTGATCCCATGCAAGCTACAGCAGGAACACCTGCCAATCTTGGAAAGATCAAAGACAGACAAGCATTGGCCGATGCTGATCCTCTTGGAGTAGATCAGAACGTCAACTTCGACAGTGTTGGTGGCTTGGAAGGACATATCGATCAGCTCAAGGAAATGGTCGCCTTACCATTGCTCTATCCTGAAATCTTCCTGCGCTTCAAAATTACACCACCTCGTGGCGTGCTTTTCCATGGACCTCCTGGTACTGGTAAAACATTACTCGCAAGAGCCTTGGCTTCTAGCGTCAGCTCCCAGGGACGAAAGGTCACCTTCTACATGCGAAAAGGTGCTGATGCATTGAGTAAATGGGTTGGTGAAGCTGAGAGGCAGCTAAGGCTGCTCTTTGAAGAAGCAAGAAAGAACCAACCTAGTATCATCTTCTTTGATGAGATTGATGGACTTGCTCCTGTACGCTCAAGCAAACAGGAACAAATTCACGCTTCCATAGTATCGACTTTGTTGGCACTGATGGACGGTATGGATGGTAGAGGTCAAGTGATCGTTATTGGAGCGACAAATCGGCCTGATTCAATTGATCCTGCGTTACGAAGGCCTGGTCGCTTCGACCGAGAATTCTACTTCCCGTTGCCTGGCACAGAAGCTCGTCGGGCTATCTTAGATATCCACACCAAGGGTTGGAACCCTCCTCTTGAGAGCAGTATCAAAGATGAATTGGCCGAGCTCACTAAGGGTTATGGTGGTGCAGATTTGAGAGCACTGTGTACAGAAGCTGCTCTCAATGCTGTGCAACGCAGATATCCACAGATCTACAAAGCTTCGGAGAAACTTTTGATCGATCCCAAGACGATAGAGGTAACCCCGAAAGACTTCATGATCTCAGTTAAGAAGATGGTACCTTCCTCCGAACGTTCAGCCTCTTCGGGTGCTGCACCATTGCCACCCAGCATTGAACCATTACTAAGAAGACCAATTGATGAGATCAAGACAGTACTACAGGAAATTCTGCCACAAGAGAAGAAGCTTACTGCCCTTGAAGAAGCACAATACGATGATTCTGCTGATGGGCGCGGCTTCGGAAGAGAAAAGATGCAGCAGGCGTTTGAGACTACACGAATATTCAGACCACGTCTCCTTATCCACGGCAAATTCGGTATGGGTCAACAGTACGTTGCAGCAGCTTTGTTGAATCATTTTGAAGGCATCCACGTTCAATCTTTTGATCTCGCAACATTATTGAGTGACTCAACTGCATCAGCAGAATCGACCGTTATCAGACTTTTCACAGAGGTTAAGATGCATAAGCCGAGTGTAGTGTACATTCCAAATGTTCAAGAATGGTACACCACTATTGGTCCTCAAGCACTATCCACATTCTTTGGAATTCTTCGCTCTATCAAACCTACCGATCCTATACTGGTACTTGGTCTACTAGAGCATGACGAGGAAAATGTCGACGAAACAATCAAGCGCGAGTTATTTGGCTATTCAAGAAGGAATCAGT
Source organism: Camptophora hylomeconis (assembly GCA_032357745.1). Taxonomy (NCBI): domain Eukaryota; kingdom Fungi; phylum Ascomycota; class Eurotiomycetes; order Chaetothyriales; family Chaetothyriaceae; genus Camptophora; species Camptophora hylomeconis. Next base: position 53,744 of record JAOTMB010000025.1, on the reverse strand, counting down.
ATCAGCTGCAGGCTCCTAGTGGTACTGAACGTTTGGAGTATTTCCGTCCTCTGGGAGAATATGTTCAAACGGCACCAAGTGATTTCCCACTTCCTACTAATCGAAAGAAGCGACCTTTGGAAATTCTCAAGATTGCTCCACCCGAGGCTGAAAAGCCACCTCCTGCAGCATCTAAAGAGGAGCTCAAGGCACAGAAGAAACGTGATCGTCAGACCTTAAATATGCTGAAGATTCGACTACAGCCGATTATGGATCAGATCCGAACAAAACACAAGAAGTTCAGAACTGGCGTGATTGATGAAAGTCAGATTCGATATTTGTATGAGGAAGCCGATCCAGGCACGGTAACGTCCGATCTTCATACAGAACTACGTGCTCAAGCATCTTTTAGACCCTTTGAAATCGGACAAGATCCTCATGGGGTCTTCGGATTGGTAGATCAAGCTAATGACAGATTCTACTACAATTTGGATTCTGTTACAATTGAGAAGCGTTTGAGCAATGGCTACTATAAAAGACCAAAAGACTTTCTTGCTGACATAAAGCGACTTGCCAAGGATGCGAAGACAATAGGTGATGAGGACAGAGTACTCAAAGCTAACGAACTGGTTGCCAATGTCGAGGTTGATGTTGGTATGATAGAGTTTGGTGAGGTTGCCTTCACAGCCGAATGTGAAAAAGTGTATCAAAGAGAACTTGCCCGTGAGAAGGAGGCTGTGGAGAAGGCAAAGAATGCCAATGATGAAGACAAGATGCCACCTCCACAATTGATATCCAATGTAGCACATGGTTCCTCTGGTCCTTCACATACTACCGTCTCCGATGGTCCGATTATGTTAGGTGAATCTTTGCCAACAAGAAAGGATATGTTGGGTAGACTTGGTCCCGTAACTCCATCACGACCACCTCCAAGCTCTGGTGGCTTGAGTAATGGAGTTCTACCGACTGCACATGCTACACATGGTACTGAGAATGGAACTGATCCAAGATCGAACACCGATCACAGTGGTCATGAAGCTGATGTTGAGGGAGATACATCACTTGGTAATACAAGTTCTCATCCAACGTCTCATAATAGAAGCAATGGTACTCAGAATACTGGCACGAGCAGTTCATTTGACAACAGAGGGTCTGCACAACCTAGACCTTACCATTCATATACTGCACCATCTCAACAATTACGAAGAGAAGCTGGTATGTCAGCACCACTGTCTCAGACTGATTATATGACTCCTATGCAACCGGGAAGTGTTGCTGCTGATTATCAAAACGATGCCAGTACAACTCAAACTACTAGTGGTAAGAAACATTCCGGACCATCGACTAGTGAAAGAGAACATCAAAACAATACTCAAGAATCGGGGCCAAATTTGTTTATGCATGATGAGCGACGTTCTGCAGGTGGCAGTGAAATTCCAGATACACAAGGTAAGCTTTACAATCTGTGAAAACACATCGGTCGTTTTATCCAAGTTCGTATTCTAACAAGCTACGCAGAGAATGCCCCTTTTTCACAAGCATCTACCACTGGACATGTACAGTCACAAGAACATAACCGTCCACGATCTCCGCAAGGTAGAGAGCTTGTTCGACGACTATCACAACCTCCCGTCCCCACATTCGACGCACCAGGAAATTCACAAACAAGAACCAATGGCCAACTCGCAGATCTATTGAATCCACAACCCACGCCTCCAACACCAAATCTGATTCGAGCAGACGAGCACGCCCTCGACAATATGATCCGTGAAATCAGCGACAGAACATCAGGCATGACGGTCGAGCAGCTAGAACAAGTCAACAGCGTGTTGATGGACACATTATGGAAGACGAGGGGAGAATGGAATAGAAGAAAAGTCATGGATGAAGTCATCGAATCTTTCAACGAAGTCACCGAGGACATGATGCAGATTGGACAAGAATTTGGTGAGAGTAGTTGGGGACAGAAGAATCAACTTAGACGAAGTTTGTAGAATAGAGATCTGTAGATGTAGTGAGAATTATGGCGTTGGTTTTTCATGGTAGTGCTGGTGCTAGTATCGGTTGATTTGTTCTACTATCGACCTACCAATAACAAACATGACAAGAGAAACGAAGTAGATTGAGGTTGAGATTGAGATTGAAATTTTGACAATTGTAGAGTTGAATTGAGTTCAGTCGAGTCGATAGACAGATTGATAGATAATGGTCCATGGTCAACACAAACAGATATGAACATGAACATAGACATGCACTTAGAAGCATGTATGGATAGTTGCAGTTACAGTTACACTTATAGCCATAACCACAATTGTCAGGATACATAATATTTCTCGCGCTTTACTTTTGAGTATACCATGACATATCTCTACCTTGTCGATATCTGCTTCATACACATACCATGATACAGTACAAGTGCTACCAGTACGAATAATAAAAAAAAAGTCTTTTCTTCATATTTCATGCCCGTATGTTATGTTATGTTATGTTTATGTCATGTTTATGCGCATCATTCCAGTCAAATCTCAACAAAATCAGAGGAGAAGTATTAAATGGACGGAACGAATCGACGTAGAAACATGATATTTTCTTTTTCGTTGTCTTCGACAGTTTTATGATATTCTTTGTCTTTCTGGAGTCAAGTGGGTATGTAATGTGCCCCCAACGTGCACGGTATTTTGTGTTGCTATGCTATGTTTCCCAATATATGGTCTTCGATCTGCGAGGGAGAAAATCATGGATTCTGAGTAGGAGTTCGGAGCGGCATGGATACGATAATGTGGATTTGGAGTGATTAACGAATAAGGCATTAGTCTGCTATTCGGAACATCTAATCTGTCGTATTCATAATCATGATACGGTCTATGATTTCATATCAAAGTTCCTTCTTCAAACCAACCTGTTGCTTTTGCCCTTTCTGCTCTTCCATCTTCTTAGCTTTTGGTTTCCAACCGTATAGACCACCACCTAAGAAGACCAATACTGCACCTAATGCAACGCCGTTTGGTAGATGGTTACCAAATAGCCATATGCTCAACAATAGACTAACTAATTTCCGTATGTTGAGTATAATACTCACGGTTAGTGATGTGGTTTGAGTGCTGAGACGGTGAACTCCTGTTATACATACTATTTGAGTCAGTGCGTTTGCTAGTAATAAGAGAAATGGTTTGATGTCGAGGAACTGCAATTTGGCGAAGACGCTGGACACAGATGTCGGGAGAAATGCGACTAGTGGTTGAAGTTGACCCAGTCCGATGAAATCCAATGGATTTGAAGCTGGATTTGAAGTCGAGCTCAGGATGTTGGTTCTCAAAGTGGAATACTGATTTCGAAGTGTATTCGATTGCAGGGCGAAGAATGGAAGGGATAAAGTATGACTGTAGAATAGATTCTCATTGGTGACCTCTGTCGATCGACCGTATGTATTGTAGAGATCATCGGTGTATAGACCCATTATTGCAGAGAGGAGCAAAGCCGTGAATAGCAGAATGAAACCAGGCACTTGATCCGAGAGCTTTGTCTTCTGCAGAGCCCTAGCAATGTTTTGTACTGGATTGCTTTCTTCTTCTTCACTCGAAACAGAGTCTTGATGGGTGTGTGTTTTTGATCTCGCGTCCGACAATGCAGCCAATACTACTCCACCAAATAAGAAGATTACGGCTGTGATCTGTCGAGGGGTGTATCGTCTTCCTCCTACGAAATAGCCAACTAACATTGAGGTGACCGGGCCGGCCGAACGTAGAATAATATGCAAGGGAATGCTTATGCGGTAACTGAACGCAGCGTTATTAAGTACGTTGATTGCAAGGAAGAATGCAGTGTATATCAACCATTTCGAAAGCGGTATGATTCTACTGCGAAGTGTAGGGATGAATGAGAGGGATGTAGATGCAGTACTGCCATCTTCTTTCACGCGTTTCGTTGTGAGTTGGGATCGTAGCGTAACGAATGAGGTAAGGAGGAATTGGAGGAAGGTAACAAGTGTACCAGTTGCTGGCGAAAGTTTGAGAATTGATTCTAGGGTGTAGACATTTGAACAACATCCACCAAATATGAGGATGAGCGTTGTGATCAATGCAGGTGAAAAGATAGTCGTTGCTATCGCGGCGGGGGACGATGTCGACTTGTTCCAACTCGAATCTTGTGTGGAGGATGACACGACGCGTCCGTTCGTACTAGATGTGTCATTGGTCTTATGGATTGTATCTTCTGCTTGGGTGCGTTTTCGTACGCTCATATTGTCAGACAGCTCTTGTGCTGGGTAGTCAGGTCCCCACGCGACCCCTTTTGTTTAGTCTTGAGTGGTAAGTTGAGAGCAGTCATGAGACAGAGGATCGAGTATCGATAGTGAGTTCTACTGTTGAATGCAACCGGTTGTCTGCTGGTATACTGACTGGAAAATGTTGTTATGAGATGAATTGTTAACTCCGAAAGATGTACCTGACAAGGCTGAAGATTAATTCCAATGAGGTCACAGCATGTGAAGTGCGGGGGAATATATATTGAAGAGAAATCGTTCATGACATTGGAAAAATATTAAACGATATGCTGTTTTTGACGCCAAACCATCAACCCCTTTTTATATGCAAAAATCTAGTGTTCCCAGAAGAGATCAATCTCCTTTCCTTGCAGCCAATCAGCCATAGCAGTGTACATGTCCTTGAAACCTTGGTTCATGGCGTTGGGGAGATCGTTCAAGATCTTGTGTCCCAATGAGTGCTGAGCAGCAGCCAAGTACTTGTAACCCTCAGTGTATCCGTCAAGTTCTTCTTGAGGGAATGTTGGTACAGTCTTTCCGTCAACTGCGATCATCTTGTCCTTCTCGTAGAAGAGCTTAACGAATTGTGTCTTCCATTCTCCGTCCTCAATCTTGCAAAAGAAGATGAATCGGCAGTCGCACTCGACATCGACTGGAATGCCTTGGATGGTGAATCTTTGAGTGATGGTAGCCTTCATCTTGCCGACACCACGTTGCTTAGCAAGGTTGACGTTGGCGAGAGTGCCGTTCTCTCTGTGCATGATGAAGTCACCGTTGGCACGGCCCTTGATGGAGACCTCGATGAACTTCTCAATGGTAAGAGCACCGGACCAGGCTAGATATTTGTTAGCTATGTTGTAATCAATAAGAAGTCTTGAACATACTAGTCCATACGTGAGCACCCTCTTTTGTGAAGAGACTGCGGTAGTTTTGCCATTCTGAGGCGTCACGGTATACAGGCCATCCTTTGCAGAGTTCGGTGATACATAATCTGGCGAGAATCTCCTCGGTGGTACCGTTAATGTGGGAGGTCTGGACGGGCTCAGACTCTTCAGCTGGAACGTTATACATGATGAAGGTGATTTGGTTGGTTTGGTATAGAAGATTGATGGTTGTTTGTATAGATGTAAATTGAGCTTTTGCTTTGCAGTGAAGTTATTGCTTTGTGAATGTAGAACGGGGATGAGCACGAGCACATCTTCATAGACTTATATAACCTACCCCTCAACGAGAACTCTCGCACGGCTAACCATCACGGACTGACATCTTCGCGTCTCAGGCTTCTCGAAACTGAAAGTTCCACGCGTAGATGCGCTTCGAACGTGCAGAAAGCCATAACGGCATGGGCTTCGGTAAGTAAAATCTTACCCCACAATCAAAACATTATCGTGGCCAGTCCATGGCCTGAGAAGGGGTCTGAATAGTCATTGGTCAGAATAGATCATGGTCAGAGTTCGTGGAAGGCCTCGTGTGGAGAGACGACTCGGTTGCAGCAGGCGGCTTAGAATTGTCGTACAGTAAGTTGTATGCCGGGAATATGAGCGGATGATTTCTTTGCCGTGTATCAACGAGGCTGACCTCAAGCCTTGCACTATCACAACTCCCGGCACGTACTGGCAAAACTCATGCATAAACACGTATCGATGCATCGTAGAATATTGATTTGGTGGCCATTATCTTCGGATGTCTAATGGAAAATTACAGTATTCAGCAGGACATCTCGCGCGAGCTTGATCCTCTTGCTAAACTTTTTGCATACCGAGATGTCGAACGCCTTAATGTCTATCACACCTTAACCAGATTTATAAGAATTACTCATATGCAGAGGAGTGCCCATCTGGCCTTACTGAGGTACTCCCGAACCATCTCTGACCTGCCAGTGACGACCTACACGCCTTTATGAATTGAACCTTCTACATCATTCGTTCGCCAGTGAAATGGCTCCAAGTTCGAACCTCCGGGGGGACCCCATCAGGGCGAGGTAGTTTCTCGTTCATACATTGAGCAAACAGCAGAGCAGTCTAGCTTAGTTAGTACAATGTAGACAGAATGGAGAATTGTTATCTTACCTTTGGCTCCATGAACAGGGGTACTCCAAAGTCCACTGCGTTTCGTCTCATAACGTAGTCTTGGTCAAGTAAAGTCTTACCGCGGGTCTTTGCGATGTTAAAAACACCCTTGATGTTGTTGTTCTGGAAGACTTGACGGAGAGCGTTCTTGTCTTCTACTGGGAAATCAAGAATCTCAATTTTAGTGCCGGTAGACTCCAGATGAGACTTGACTTCATTGTTAGCGGCATAGAATTTGTATCCGAGTGGTTGTAAGTATTCGACAATCTTTGGTAATTCAGGTAGTTCAGTGGATCCACCGAGGAGGATACCCTCACCAGGTTCTGGAAGTCGGAAATTCATAGTTGATTGCAATGATGCCCAGTATGCCTCGATTAGATCTTTGCCAAAGCAAGCAATCTCACCAGTGCTGGACATTTCGACGCCCAAGAAAGGATCAGCACCAGCGAGACGAGTCCATGAGAACTGAGGCACCTTGGTGGCAACGTAATCACGCTTGACCTTCATGAGATCCACAGGTTCCGGGACGTCAGTCTTCGCCAATGCTTTGGTAGCTGCCTCGATGAAGTTTGTACCTAGAACTTTGCTGACGAATGGGAAAGATCGGGAGGCACGGAGATTGCACTCGATGACCTTGAGAGCTGGTTGCTCTCCTGGTACTTCAGCCTTTATGATCTGCATATTGAAAGGACCAGTAATGCTCCAAGCCTTTGCAACCTTCTCAGCAATTTCTTTGAGACGTGCCATAGTAGTTTCATCGAGGTTGACAGGAGGTAGGACGAGGGTAGCATCACCCGAGTGGACACCAGCAGCTTCGACGTGCTCAGAGACGGCATGTAGAATAAGCTTGCCATCTGATGCAACACCATCAACATCAATTTCTTCGGCACCCTCGATGAACTTTGTAATGACGACTGGATGATCAGGTGACACAGCGGAAGCAGACACGAGCTTGTCTTTGAGCTCATCCTTAGAGTGAATGACTGACATGGCCGCACCAGAAAGGACATAAGACGGACGGACAAGCACTGGGTATCCAACAGAATCAGCGAAGGATTCAGCCTCCTCAACGGAGGAGAGTTCACTCCATGCTGGTTGATCCACACCAATGGAATCCAAAATTTGTGAAAATTGTTGACGGTCTTCAGCTTTGTCGATGTCCTTAGGATCAGTACCGAGAACAGTGGCGTTACCTTCTTCTTGTAGTCTGAGAGCGATATTCTGTGGTAATTGACCGCCTACACTGACCACAACACCACTTGCTGACTCCAATTCATAAATGTCCATAACTCTTTCGTAGCTCAATTCTTCGAAGTAAAGACGGTCAGCAGTGTCGAAATCAGTGCTGTAAGTCTCCGGGTTATACTGGAAGTGAATTAGCAAAGGATAGAGTAGATAACAAAGACAAAGAACAAAGGGGGACGGGGGGAGGGTGCCAGGACAAAAATCCAAAATATTTTTTGGAAGTCTGGAAACCGGGATTTAACGACTGACACACCGATAAGGAATACACCAGCTATCATCAGCTGATAATACGCCATCTGGATAATCGAAGTTGTACTGTTGAGTTTTGGGGAGGGGGGGTAGTCCTCGAGGGAAAAGCTCAACTTACGTTAATCATGACGGTCTTTTTGCCCATTTTGCGGAGAGACAGAGTGGCATTGACAGCACACCAATCGAACTCGACAGAAGAACCGATTCTGTAAACACCAGATCCAAGAATGATGGTTCCCTTGTCTTGGAAAGATACATCGTGGGAGGAAGCATTGTAGGTGGTGTAAAGATAGTTTGTGTCGGCAGGGAACTCGGCGGCGAGAGTGTCGATCTTCTTGACCCATGGACGAATACCGAACTTGAGACGACGTTCTCGTACGTCCTTCTCTTTACCTGCAACATAGAGTGCAATTTGCTTGTCCGAGAAACCCATCTTCTTAGCCCTCGTCATGAGTTCTTGTTTGATACCGGAAACTGAGCCCACAGCCTCAATTTCTCGTATGCAATCAACCAAATTCTGGAGCTTGTGGAGGAACCATTTGTCAATCTTGGTCAAGTCGTGAACCTTGTCCACACTGTAACCCTCGTGAATCATGGCCTGACCGACAGCCAACCATCGACGATCAGTAGGATTTTTCAACACCTCATCGAGATCGTCAAACTTGTCACCTTGGAAGCCGACATACTTGGGATCTACCTGTCGGATGGCTTTCTGGAACGATTCCTCGAATGTACGGCCAATAGCCATAACCTCACCAACCGATTTCATGGCACTGCCGATATCACGCTTGACGTGCTGGAATTTGGAAAGATCCCAACGAGGAATTTTTGTGACAATGTAGTCAAGACTGGGCTCGAAGTTTGCTGTAGTAGTTTTGGTAACGGCATTTGGCAATTCCGGAAGTGTGTGCCCGAGACCGATTTTGGCGGCGGTATATGCAAGAGGGTATCCGGTCGCTTTTGAGGCCAGGGCAGAGGATCGGGAGAGACGTGCATTGACCTCGATAACTCTGTAGTCAAGACCATCAGGTTGGAGGGCATACTGTACGTTACATTCACCGACGACACCTAAATGTCTGACAATCTTGATTGCGGCAGATCTGAGCATGTGATACTCTTCGTCGCTCAAGGTCTGACTAGGGGCTACAACTATACTATCACCTGTGTGAATACCAAGGGGATCAAAGTTCTCCATGTTACACACAGTGATACAGTTGTTTTCGGCATCACGAACGACTTCGTATTCCAATTCTTTCCAACCCTTGAGAGATTTCTCCACCAGAATTTGCGGTGCGAGAGATAAAGACCTGGATGACAAGTTTCTAAGCTCTTCAGGATTCTCTGCGAAACCAGATCCAAGACCACCAAGTGCATAGGCAGATCGGACAATGATGGGGTACCCGATGGTGTCTGCAGCCTTGAGAGCGTCGTCGACGGTCTCTACAGCAATTGACTCAGCGATTGGAATATTGATCTCCTTCAGGGCCTTAGCAAACAGATCACGATCTTCACTTGTCTCAAGTGTTCTGATACTGGTGCCAAGGACTCTGACGCCATATCGTTCGAATATGCCCATTCTGTTCATGTTGACACCCAAGTTGAGGGCTGTTTGACCACCAAATGCCAGCATGATGCCATCTGGCCTCTCCCTCTCGATAACGTGTGTGACATATTCCGGAGTGACTGGTAGGTAGTAGACTTCATCGGCGAGCTTGTGATCGGTTTGAATCGTGGCAATATTGGGATTGATAAGTACTGATTTTACACCAGCTTCTTTCAAAGCTTTCAGAGCTTGTGATCCTGGAGAGCAGCCAAAGTTAGTAAGAATGATTTATTTGGGTCGGGAGATGTGAAGTTTGGTCTTGTCAGGTTCACTCCTAAATTCCGCGCTCTCGTACAGTAGAACTCACCAGAGTAATCAAACTCTCCAGCCTGTCCAATGCTGAGACCTCCACTTCCAATAACGAGCACCTTTTTGACATCCACCAAGTTCTTCGACTGCTGAACGACTCCACTCTCAAGATAGGCCTCAGGTCGCGGGCCTTCCTGTGCTGCAGCAGCTCTCTTCACCGTCCTAGAGAATTTTCTGTACTGCTGCCACGAAGGAGTCTTTTGTGACAACAAATGTGAGGTCGTAGCCTTGCGGTAGACTTGTGTGGAGAATGAGCGGTCGAGAGCGATACGGGGTGTCGAGTAGAGTTCACGTCGTAGGAGAGAGGTACTTTGGCGGAAGAGCCTCATTGAGGACGCCATGGTGACTAGAAGCTGTGTAAACCCTCTCTACCACTCAGTTTTCTGAACTGCTGGAAGATGGTGTGAGTAATATGTGCTATCAGAAAAAAAGTCGGTGCACGCTGCTCCTGGTTTATTGGAGAAAAAAGTTTGACCAATAGATAACACGGGAGGAAGCGGGCAACAATCAAGCTCCAAGCTGGGGATCGGTCCACAAATCAGATAAACATTGGCTCGAGTTTTGGAAAAAGATTGTCAAATTGGGATCTAATAAGTGAGATGTTTTCTGGCTAGCTATTATGACTCGAAAATCTTTGTCTCGGTGGAAATCCCGTTTGCTGGGATGCTTTGACTCATGCAGTATTCAATGCAAATGGTAGAAATTTTCCTCGCGTGATGCCATACTCAATACTGAATTGCCATGGCATCCCCTCTGGCCTGCATCCTGGACGCGTGGACCATGCTGCTCATTTGAAAAGACACGAATTATGGTGAACGACTACTAGATAGAGTGCTCGATATCTTGGAGGAGTCCTCTATTCTCGTCATGACCCGCTGCTAACGACATCAAGTTTACTGCATGTTGAAGTTCTCATATGCTACTAATATACTAACGGATCATACTTCCTGAGGGTCGGTATGATCGGCCGAGTCATACTATTCATGAGCCGAGTGGGAACTTGGTCATTGACAATATCTTCTACCAGGTCTCGTATTTTATCGTTTCGATTGTTTCTCATTTTGTCAACTCATCTACCTATCCAGATCAGAACGGCTTCATGTACCTGCAAGACCTTCATGACATGCTGATTTTACCATAAACCTCGCGATGTTATTGCGAAGATGCACAATGATAGCGCAGCACTCTGAATTGCTACAAGACTTTTATGTTTGTTGAAACGGCCAAAGCAGATCCCGTCGCTGGTGGTCGCTGATATTCGAGGCCCCGTAATACCTTGTTTACTGCTGTAGCTTCACATAAGCCGCTGGGAACAGACCTGACTGGCCTTGGTACTCTCCATGCCACCAATCTTCATCAGGAAATTCCTACACAATGTCAGTATCTCGATGACTCGAATCAAAGTCAATCAAACTCACTATGTTGGTGATGGTAGCACCTTCAGGGAAGGAAAGCTCGTTGTCTTCGCCCGCTTCATAGTCATATTCGGCCTTGGCGGAGGGACCCTTTGAAGCGGCAGCTGGCGCACTAGGCGTGGAGGTTATGGTAGGTTGACGTGCAGCAGCTGGGGCTGGTGTTGGAGTCACAGCTGGTTCGTCATCTTCGATCGGACTAAGATAGTTGCTGGGGACAAGACCGCTCTGTCAAAAGTCAGTATCGTTCACATCGTAGTAGGGAGAATGTGAAAGCACGAACCTGGCCCTGTGCATTTGTAACTAGCCACCAATCAGGGTCTATCTTTTGGATGTCCGTAACTATCTCGCCTGAACAGAATTAGTGAAATGCTCTCTTCCATTTTGAGTTGCCTCACCTTCGCGAAGGGAGACTTCGTTGTCTTCTGCCGCATCATAGTCATATTCTGCTTTTGCTCTTTCGCCTGCGCCTCCCGTAGGAGTAGGTTCTGCTGCCTCATGGCCCAGGCTGGTCGTCGCTGCATTTTGTGCGGCAGCACGACCAGGATCGGGGCCGGTTTCTGGCTCATCGTCGTCATCTTGGGAGGCCATACGATCCAGAGATCTCGTTGGCATGGCAGGTTCCGGGGAGTATTGCTCTTCGCGCACATCGGCCACCTCGGTCTTTCTGACAGGCATAGCTACGCGAATTGGCGATATATCACGAGCTTCAGGTGTCGGTGGAGTTGGACTTCGGGGCTGTGGTGGTGGAGATGGCAGACGGGGAGCAGACGATGTCTCATCTTCATCCACAGCAGCTCTAGGCAACATACCAGGAATTGGTACACCACGATTTGGCTTGGTGCTGGTCTCAGGTTCTGGTGCTGTGGGAGGCGTGGGTCTGTCATAACCGGTTGCTGCTGGTGCACCCATGGGCGCTGCACCTGCGAATCGATCTCTGATGGAGCCGATACCCCCTGAAGGAGCTACTTTATCCTCCTCATCTCTTTCAGGGATTGGCTCAGCTTCTCCAGTCTGTTGTGCTCCAATACTTTCACCACGAGATCGTCCGGTCGTGTTTGTTTGTACCGAGCCCCATTTCTTACCACTATAACCACTTTCCCACTGACCACCGCTCTTCTGTTGTGTGACTGGCGAAGTGGCTCCCATATTGGAAGATGGAAGTGCACCACCACTACCACTTGCACCGCGCTCTCTGGCTTTCTTCTCTGCCCATATCTGTGCGGGTGTCTTGCCACCTTGGTCTGCAAACGTCCTACTAGCTGTGCCGACTGGTGCTGCCGGAGCAACTGTTTTGGATTCAAATCCACCAGGAAGAGGAGCTTTAGTACCGCTGAAATTCGATGCGCCGCCGAACTTGTTAGCAACCTTCGGTTTTGGTAGGCTTGTCAATCTTTCAGGTCCGCTAGAGAATGCGGCAGACCTCTGAGCTAAGGATGGCACAGGCTCTTCAGATCCCTGAGATTGTCCGGTAGTTGATTGAGTTATTGGTGCCGGAGCGGCATCCGGCTTCTGTGCTTTAGCACGTATCGCCGCAATGTCCACACGACCAATAGGCTCATATGAACCCTTGACAATTTCTGGTCGATCATCACCAGCGTTCCCTGACTCCTTAGCTTGTCGACGGATAGCTGCGATATCTACCTTGCCCACTGGTTGGTATGCTCCTCTTATCACACCAGGTGCTGCATCCTGAGATGAAGAGTCGTTCCCAAAAGTCGAAGTTGCTGGTTTTTGAGATGTAAGCTCCCGCATATTGACCTGTGTAGGTTTGTAAGCAGACTGCACTTTTTCCAACTGTGATCTTGTGACTGGTGGAGCATCTTGACCCCAACCATCCTCGTCCACGTTCGAGTCAATCTTTTTGGCCGCTCTGTTTGCCAATGGATTGTAGCCAGTCGAACCACCAGTACTTTGCGTAGGTGTGAACGCTGGTTTACTTGCTACTGAAGGTTTTGTAGCCGCAGCCACAGGTGGTGGAGCGCTGCTGTTCGAATATTTGGAACCGGAAGCATCAGCTACCTTCTGTATGATTCCTTCTGGGGTAAGGTCTCGGTCTGATCGCGCCGTGATTTGAACGTGATATCCCTAACCAGAGTCAGTGTTGTATTAGCTGTATACCGATCACTTACGTGAAGTAGCTTTGCAACCGCGGTCATATGACTCGTAAAGTATCCCTTGGTACGCTCTGGCACTCCCTCTCCACACCAAGCGATCAACGCGGACTTTGGCAGCCCAGAATTTGAGTCTTTAACCTTGACGAATGCAAATTGTATGCGCCCGTCCGAGAACTCATCTACTAGGTCGACAAGTTCACCCTCTGCATCAATTAGCATTTGAGTCCTGTCGACAGATCTCTTCTATGTTACCTCCTGTGGTCTGAACTTTGAGAACACTCTCTTTGCTACCGGAATCCACGAAAGCATTGGCTAGAGGTGCTGACACTGAAAAAACTGCCCATTGACCATATGTTGGTGAACTTGCTGCAGGTCCTGATGGTGGAGGAGCATCGACGATGGACTGATAGCTCTTCGAGATCGAAGGACCATTAACGGATGTGTTCAGGGACGACATCTTGCTGGAGCTTGTATGGAAGGTAGTCGAGCCAGAGTGGTTGTAAGACTGTCTGCGGGGTGTATCGTGGATGATCTTTGGCAAAGCTGGAGTCGGAAGCTATCGAACGAACGGGTGCTGGGAACGTCGACACTATACGGTAGTTAAAATGCGGGAGAATTGCAAAACGACCTATTCCTGCTCTTGCGATTGAGACAGATGCTGTTATTGTGGTCGCGATACTAACAGAGCAGGCATATGGCTACTCCAAACCAGAGGCTGTCCAAGCCTCACGATGACGCTGCTCTCTTGGCTTACAATACTACGGTGGAGGGTATGGCCGCTGATCTGGTTGCCTAATCTAGTTACTGCGAAACTTGAGCATTGAGATGCACGTCCGCCTTGGAACTTCACCCATCTTCTCTGCATCTTCGCCCTCACTTCTATCTTGACTTGTTATCAATACCAGTCCCGATGACACTAATATATCCTCGGAGTGCACCACTGATTGAATTCATACGCCCTGTGGTCATTTGAGTCAAACGCGTCGATATTTCTCATCTGTCAGAATAATTGACCTTCGCATGCCTCACCTGCTCCCCCAGCTCGAAGTGGAGTCTCCATCAATATCAACTTGAGTTCGTAAGGTTTCCACAGTCATATGCTTCTCGGATGACTCGTTCTCTGTGCACATATCAATAGTACAACCTATTGCTATTTACAGAGTACATTTCTCTTTCCATTTTACACAACAAATTTTCCTTCTCTACATGTGTCTGTGTCCATTTCCAATGCAGCTTTCAGTTCCTGGTCATGATGGAAACCCAAGCTTACGAAGAACCCGAGGACTACTCAATCCTCGGAAAAAGGAAGAGGCCAGCGCTGGAAACCGCGAGTGAACTCGAAGACCGAGATACAAAGCATCCATCTAAATCAGTTTCTAAAGAGCGTCCCACGGTCGAAAGCGATCTGGAAGTTGCGGCAGACGGAAACTTGGTCACCGACCATGGCCATGGAGTAGAATCCATACAGACTAAGTCTGTAATAACGCTGGTTGGTCTTCCGCCGGAGATCTTGCAACATATACTATGTTTCATGGATCCTTTTTCTTTGGCAAGAGTGATGCGTACCAATCGGATATTCCAGAAACTACTTGATCCAAAACAACCATCACCTTTCGTGAAGTCCATTGGTGTATTGCATCCGTTATCACAAGAAACCGTTTGGTCTTTGTCTAGAAGTGTTTTCTTGCCTCATCTGCAAAAGCCTTTGGCCACCACTAATGAACTTGAATCGCTGAGACTCATATTTGGACGACGCTGTGATTACTGTGGTCGCGTCCCAAGCTCATCGATATCTGGTACTCCCGTAACTCCCTGGAACTCGGGTCCTGGATTACATGGTGTTCGTACTATTTGGCCATTCAAGGTCAAATCTTGTACCAAATGCTTACGGCTTTCACTTCTCGAGGTATCCACGACCGCTCAGGATCAATTTTTCATACTAATAGTTCGCCTAGGAAGCAGCAATCCCGGTTCCCATATTGGAACTTGGACCACCTTGTGTTCATTTTTCACCATCATTCAACTACGTTACTTCTTTTACTCTCAATCGTAGAAATAGGCCACGGAACCTGAAACTCACCAAGTATTATTTTCGTTCACAGATTGAAGACCTTGAGAAGTCTACTCAACAAGCAGGTCAAAATGGGGCTGCCTCGCACAGTGATTGGCTCCATAATATCCAAGCAACTCTTGCACGTTTCATATCAGACTGTAGCCGTTTAGAGTCTTGGGAAGAATCATTCCAGCTCACTCGGCTTGATATTACAGTCCCATTGGACACTGCTAGCGTTTCGTCCGTCAGTGCACCGAGTGGCATACAATCTGCAACACAGTCACAGCTCACGTCCACAAGCCATACGGTATGGCAGTACACCAAGCTTCCATCAAAGCAGTCATTTGATGTTTCAGAGTCAACGCGATCTACACTAGTACCGCCCACTCCGTTCAAGCCGTGGGCCATATCAGCTGTTCGAGAAGATGCACATGTCGAATTAGATAATTTGACCCCTACATCTCGCCCGAATATGCCGATTGTCAACACACAGAACATGGAGCGTATGAGAGCGGATAGACGCGCAGAGATTGAAGCAAGGTGTAGTGCACTTCCGCATCCTATTCGTCCTGATGAGCTAGAAATGTTGAAGGCATTTCAAGCTGCAATTCATACAGTCCTTCCATTGAATGAAAATTCATGGGGTTTACTGACTGAGCAATTAATGTTGGAAAGGCAAGAGGTTGCGCCAAACGAGCCGACTCTCTCTCACGACACTCAATCAAGGCTTAGTCGGCAAACCGTGATACTCGAGGATCATACGTCAGGGCAAACGAGTCTTGGATTCATAAGGGCACAGGCGAATCGTCCAACGCGTGATAAGCTTGATGACATTGCTAAGGAGTATATAGAAGGACTGTGGAGAGGCGGTACCAGCATTACAGAAGCTACTGCTCCGCAGTTTGCTGCAGATGTCCTACAACACGTGCGTCAGAGATTCTACGAAATGCAGCAAAGAGAAGATGCTATTCTCGCGGTCAATGGTGAGCCACCAGTTCATGAGAGTCAAAGCGGTCTGAGGGTACGCACTCTAAATCTAGACCACATGAAGCATGTGTTCACCGAGCGCATCAAGCCATACACTGAATATATTCGCAAGGAACTCTTTCGTTGCAGCGCTTGTGAAAGTTCTGACAAATACTTTGCTTTTGATGCTATCTTGCAGCACTTTGCTGCGAAACATACGAAAGATTTCAGTCGTGGCAATTCCACTATTTCTTGGAAAGCTAGATGGCCGGAACATCCTCCTTTTCACACGAAACCGAGCGAACCACTACCATCGCAGGCTCATATCGAACGGGATCGAACGCCAACATTGCCAGTGGAACCTACCTACCATCAGAGACTGGCAGAAGGGTCCTTAGCAAGCTCGGAGAGACCTGCACGAGGTTCTGATTCAATACAAGCCTATCCTGTACCATACTACCCTGAGATTATACACAATTCTCGGGAGCAAAATCGACGTATCGACCATACGCCAGTTCAGCAAGGAATAAACTCAGCACCATCACAAGAAATCAGGACTGCCTATATGACATCCTCAAATGTAGATTCACGATCGTATAATCGCGAATCTGCCCATGTACAGCAGCTACAACCAGAGACTACTTCGTACTTCACAGAGTATCGAATCAGATATGAGCCTGTTGATTCACGTCCTCCATTGAGATCTCAACATCTGGAGGGTCAGCATCTCCCTCCAAATCCCGATGATGCACGTTACATGCCGCATTCGAACAATCATAATTTCTCGTGGGAATCTAGAGATCTCGCGCAAGCACGGAACTCGAATCCTTACCTAACTTACGTCAAGAACTCTGGCAATCCTTATGTATCTGCTAGAGATGGCTATACTCACAGAAGAATGGATGAATACACCGAAGCGAAGAAGATTCCTTACAATTATGATACTACTGAACGTTTTCTTGATCAGGTCGATCCCAGAAATGATAGGGAGAGAATACGCAGAACTTCTGTCCCCGTGATATCGACTAGCCATTCTAACCCTCAGTTCGCCGAACTACGAACACCAGTATCTACAGTTATGGACAGTGTCTCCAATCGTTCACAAGTCAGAAGGTCAGTGCGTGACCTCTCGCCTGTGAGAATGTGGCAAGATAGGCAGCCAAGTGATATTGGATCGATCAGCAGTGCAACGAGGCGTTCGCCCGTTATCGAGCACCAACAGAAGGTTTTGGATCACCATCGTGAAGAAGAATACGACGAGTGGCCGAGATATTCGTCTACGAGGTATACAGAAAATTTACAAGGATACCCGCAATATCGACCCGAAGCTGCTCAACAGTTTCATAACCATCAGATCCCGGCTCAGCCCTCCTACGAAAGCTACAGCGAACGCAGAACATACCAACCAAATTCGATCGAACATTCAGAACGCTATGGACGGGAAGGTTATACTCAATCAGCGCAGGTCAGATACGGATCTTCATTGGGAACGAGACTGATGCAGACTGATTCTATTGACGACACAGTTCCTGCAATCCACACCCGTTACCAAGAACCGAGTATGGTCTACGACCCTTCGCTTACTGCGAATGTGAGCCGAGATCCAGCCCGAGGAGGATGGTACAGTGTAGACGAACGCCCACACTCTGAATACACAGCCCGCTCTGAGGAACTACAGCCCAGAGAAAGGCCTGTGGAACATTTTGATGAGCATGTTGATCAATACACAAGATCTTTGCATGAAGTAAAGTCTACTCAGTCTTACTCGACCGGAGGATACTACAGAGTGCGATGAGCATGAGGTATCTGAATGTAAGAAAGGCCTGTGAACCATAAAGGCCGAATTTTCCATATATTGCTAGATACCCATAAATGCGATTTTCTGACTGGATATCTGTCAGTATAGTTGTAGCACATTCCAACTTTGTACATGAAGTCGCTAATGATATATACATGCTGCGAGTCTGGAGGAAAGCTTCATTCTCAGAAAGAAACAGCATATGGTCTTCTGTCGGGATGGAGTACTTCCCCCTCTTCGCAATTGAACCAGTAATCCATCAACAAGTTGCTCCTTTCCTGAAATCAGGAATCTTATGCATTGTTGCTGTATTGTACATGCTCGCTGTGGTGAAAACGTCCCTAGAACGCCATTCGCAATGCATTTATTCACAAAACCGAATCTTTTCGTCTGACGCAATCAAGACGATCTTTCAAATGTGCATACAATCCGTAAGTAGCATCGTGCCATTGAAATGCTCGTGATGCTGTGTTGTTCCATCTCTGGCGGAGGGAATACCTCATCTTAAAAAGCTCATTTCATTCCATTTGCGCTCACGTTCGGAGTTTTCGCCTGCGTCCCCAACATGCCCTGTCCAACTGTTCCCGCTCGCTTGTCCTGCGGTGCATCTGGTACAACGACATCATCGAAGGTTTCTTGACCGACCGCTTTGATCGTAAATGCGACTTGAGTGAATTGTTAGTAGAGTTCTTGTAGGCATAGAAGAGCGGAGGACCTCGATTGAGATATACGGTCTTGGTATCTACTTACAGACTGAGAGAGCAAATGCCATGATTAGGCCGCCTGTTACTAAGTTCTTGAAGATATATGGTCGACGTGCGCGGATGAGGGCCGCTGATTGTCTGTAGTCTTGGTCATAGTATGAACTGCGCTTGAGTATAGGCTGGAAGAGGCGAGTTGTTGGATGCATGGTGACAGAGATTGAGTTATCGTAGAATTATAGGAGGGTTCTGATCGAGTTTATAGCTGAAGAGTAGATGCAGTCTTTGTTTCGCGATCTTGGATGACTGAGCAAATGATTGAAGTGTGATCATGTCCATAGACATTTGGTGTGGTCCTCTGCTCTATGACCTACTTACGACCAATCAGATTGAGGCCTATCACGTGCATGATTTCTTACAGATTCACATTACTGAAGGATCAAATTGATATTGTGTTGTTCAATGCATGTCATATACGCTTAAAAACTACCTAATGCTGGATCTTTGATGTCTGAACACGTACAAACAAGAGTGATGTTTACGTAGCTTACCCCTTCAAAACCACTATGGAACTTACCATACTATCTCACGAACGATGATTCATTGGATGCCATGAATAGTCCAAGGCTGATTAAGCCATTGACAGAAGATCGTGTCATGTCCAATCGTCAAGCTTGACAGACGCTGGACTCATTGAGAGTCACAGACCTGGAGAAACCGAAGATGTAGTCAAATTTGACCGCGACTGAGACCATGCAAAAACGTCTCAGGATATACTGTATGTGGTAACAAGCATGAAGTCCTCAGCAAGCATGCGGAAGCAATGGTCCAGTAATGGCGTCGTTGTAGCATCGTCCAGATATGGTCTCGAGCTGTGCATAAGGACTAGATGTTTGATCTGATTAAAATGTCAGCACATGTTCTTCCAAGTCGCGATTAAGTGAAAGGTAGCAGAGCTGAATAATATCAGAAGTCCATTTAGATCATCGAAGCTCGAAAGCTTCTGACATAAGAGGTACCAGAAAATAGTAAATAAAAAACATCTCATCATGAAAGAGCGTAGTGAAAATTCTTGGTGTGTACTCCAGGGATATAACGTACCTTACTGTCTGGATTACAGAGTGCGATATGAGAGACCATATCGAGTATGAGATGATGATTATCGGAGGGTAGATAAATATGTTGTCTCAAGTTTGGATGGAAGAAATTTAAAGAGGAGACAGAAATGGGACTACCAAGGCCCGGCAGCAAAAGCTGGTGCACCCCGACGAGTACGATGACCTAGCATACCAATAACGTAGACTGATAATCTCCATCATACCTAGGATAGCAAGAAGTAACACGATGGCGATGTTTTAACATGATGATGATACACGATTTAAACCATGATAACTCAAAATCTAGTAGAAAATATGACCGTGTTCTGAATAATCATGCTGGCGGGGGCGCACCAGGTTTTATTGCCGGACTTTGACCAGATCCAGGAACGAAAATTGAATCTTCTCACGTGACTGTTACCGTCAGCCTCGCTGCCAAGCCGCGCACTTTCAATTCTCCATCGAACTTTTGACAATCGTCTGCGCTACTTGATTATTGAATATCGACAACCGACGTATATCCTTCGCATCGCCAAATCGCCATCATGGGTCGTCTTCACAGCAAAGGAAAGGGTATCAGCTCTTCAGCTATCCCATACTCTCGATCAGTACCAACTTGGTTCAAGTCAACACCAGACCAGGTCGTCGACAACATCTGCAAACTCGCAAAGAAGGGTGCTACTCCATCACAAATTGGTGTCGTTCTCCGAGACAGCCATGGAGTCGCCCAGGTCAAGGTTGTTACTGGTATGCGATTGCGATGAAAAAATTCTGGATACAGGACTAACGACTGGCGCAGGTAACAAGATTCTCCGAATCCTCAAGTCAAATGGTATGAAATCCTCCACGTCCAGAGCAAGGTGAAAAGAGATGGAAATTGGACGTGAAGTCCTGCTACAATATCACACCTTGCAATGGCACAACACTGCCTCTGTATTGGTCCAAGTGACTGACAGAGTGATTGAACAGGTCTCGCACCAGAAATTCCAGAGGATCTCTACATGTTGATCAAGAAGGTATGCATATATCCAATCTATGTACATTCATGTTCTAACAAAATGCAGGCTGTCGCCGTCCGCAAGCATCTCGAGCGCAACCGAAAGGACAAGGACTCCAAGTTCAGACTTATTTTGATCGAGTCCAGAATCCACCGTCTCAGCAGATACTACAAGAGTGTCGGTGTTTTGGCACCAACCTGGAAGTACGAGAGTGCTACCGCCAGCACCATCGTCGCATAAACGAAGAACTCAATCACGTCACGACATGGATCCTGATTGAAACTTGATCTATCTAGGGGAGGTTATGATCACGATTTCACTCTGTTAATAGAGAAAAGAGAAGCTGGCCGTTGTCGGAATCATAGTGCACTTTGATGTTGCACGTGATAAATTCCCAAGTACTACCTCAATCATCCTGAAAGGTGTAGAAGCTACCACTAGGCGTCAAAATCAAGAACAGATTAGAAGAAGAGCAGATTCAGTTCGCTCCAAGAAATGAAGCTCCATTTCATCCCCGTCTTGTCGCTGCATAGTGACATGTTGCATTCTTGGTTTCTCGTGAGAACTCCGCATGTCCATTTTCAGCTATCTTGCCGCAAGACTATTTCGAGCAATTGATCATCAAATTGTAGAGATACAATAGGTCGTAGATGCACGCTCCAGAGTTCAACCGGAGTCCCCATTTAAATCTATAAGTCGGGCCTTTTGCTCCTGACACTACCCGACAATCCCGCACATCCCCATAGTTTGGTTGGATAAGTCAAAGGCATGCTTGGGTTTATACTGCAGGTCAAGGACCTTCTTCCCCGGTATATCGAGATCGGTATCCCGTTTTTCACAGCTCTCCTGACCTGATTACATCAGAGCTTCTATGTAACGATGTAATATTGGTCCAAATGTGGCGGCAGTCTTGGACAAGCATACGAACATGCTTTCCTCGCAGATTGACAAGATGGAGTCTCCGTCTTGCAGTGCTTATAAGTAGCATAATCTTCTTAGGCGTTCTGCCATCCATATCAGGAAACAGCAAGATGAAGCTCGCAAATATCCTACCTCTCACAGGAGCTGCACTGGCGTTGGCCCAGTCAGCAACATCATCAGAGTCAATAGCATCAACACAAGCGTCGACGATACCGTCAGGAACTGTTGAACCCGCAAAGTATGATGGCTTGTTACGACCTCGAGTTCACTTCTCTCCTCCCACTGGATTCATGAATGACCCCAATGGATTGTTCATCGATTCGAAAGGTGTATGGCACCAATACTACCAGTACAATCCATACAACACTGTGGCTGGCAATCAAACATGGGGACACGCTACATCTACAGATCTATATCATTGGATCGTTCAACCCATCGCACTTGCTCCCACAAATGGAAGTGACTACGTCTTCTCTGGTTCAGCAGTTGTCGATGTCAACAACACTTCCGGGTTCTTCCCGAATCAGAACAATGGAGTTGTGGCTATTTTTACCACCGCCGGACCGTACCAACAGGTTCAAGATATTGCTTATTCCTATGATGATGGCTATACTTTCATTAGATATGTGAACAATCCTGTCATTGAGATTGGATCTCAGAATTTCCGTGATCCAAAAGTTTTCTGGTATCCTCAAACAGAGAGCTGGGTGATGGTACTGGCGTTCGCACAAGAGTTCAGTGTTGGGATTTATACATCACCCAATTTGAAAGATTGGACATTTGCCTCCAACTTCTCGCATCATGGTATTCTTGGTTACCAATACGAATGTCCCAATCTCGTTCAAATGCCTATGGAAGGAGCGTCAGAACCCATGTGGTTGATGTATATCAGTATCAACCCTGGTGCTCCTCAAGGTGGAAGTGTTGGACAGTATTTCCCTGGCAGCTTCAATGGCACACATTTCACGGCGGTTGATGCTGTAGCACGAATCGCGGATTTCGGAAAAGATAACTATGCTGCTCAATTCTGGAGTGGCATTCCGAGTGACCAGGGTCAAGTTAGTGTCGCGTGGGCTTCGAATTGGGAATATACAAATCGCGTCCCAACAGGTCCCCTGGAAGGTTGGCAATCTGCATTCACAATTCCTCGGCTCAACTATCTGAAAAATATTACAAGAGTCGGCTACGATCTCGTCAGTCAACCATACAAAATCGAAGCGGTCCTGCCGAATGAGCCATTATATCAGAATAGTAACTTTGGAAACAACTCTGCCTCGACCTTGTTTGCTCAAAATGGTGGGAGCGGTGCTATCTTACTCGATTTTCATGTAACAGATCTCAATGTTTCTGCAGCTGGCCTGGTGGCGAGTATGAACTTCACTCTGTCCTCTACTATATCCGGCGAGAGTTTGTCAGGCGGTCAATTCTTTGCAGGCGATTACATCTTCTGGCTTAATAGAGGCAAAACTGATGGGTTTGACGATGTGTTTTTCACAAACAAATTCTCTGTTCCCAATCTATTTGAAAATTCGTACCATAT
Source organism: Camptophora hylomeconis (assembly GCA_032357745.1). Classification (NCBI taxonomy): domain Eukaryota; kingdom Fungi; phylum Ascomycota; class Eurotiomycetes; order Chaetothyriales; family Chaetothyriaceae; genus Camptophora; species Camptophora hylomeconis. The sequence continues at coordinate 30,426 of JAOTMB010000025.1, read as the reverse complement.
GCAATTGGTCGTCGATCGAAGCGTGATGGAAGCATTTATTCTCGATGGTGAGAAGAGTGCCACTTTAAGCTTCTTTCCTACGGCAAAACTTGACAATATCACAATTCAATCGCAGCAAATGAACCCCGGCGCTCAGATTACTGTTACTATCTGGGAACTTGAGGACACCTGGGCAGAAAATACAAACTCTTCTGGTTATTATCACGGGAACTCGACACAGACAGGAAATGCAAATCTAGCTCCACTATCAGTCTAAGTTGAATAGGATGTACATCTATTGGCGACTAGGTTTGCTGGAAAGTGTTGACAGTTTTCTTATGTAGTTACAATCGATCCTTGAACCATATCCTCCTTCTAAAATGTCATGGGTATCTCATGCTGTAATGAACGCCATATCAATGTTTGCTAATGTCCCAAGTTACATGCCGTATGCTACATTTCTTATCCTCCCTGACTCACACCGCCACTCTGCTGTAGATTCGTTACTTGTTTCCGAAGTTCCAGAAAGAAATCACGACCGTTTGACATAGATCCTGCTGAACAATCGTCAACCAATATTTCAATGACAAATATATCGACATACGTTTTGCCCCCCAAGGACTTGATGTCTTTGCCTGTGGGACTTGTGCTTCTGGTTTGTATATTGGTATCCTTGGATCTACCGCCTTTCGCAACAACGTATCGACCTCTGTTGAGTTGAATTCGTTCAGTGGGATATGCTCATCGGATGCAGGAAGTGAAGGTGGTGTTGCGGTCGCATCGACAGGTTTGTTGTTTGCAGGAGCGCTTGGACCAGTTTTGCCTCCCTTACGATTCTGGTTGTTACTGTTTTCTCGTGCTACATTTTGGGTCTGGCCCTGATTTTGACGCTGCTGTCCAGCGGGACGATCGTTCTGAGTGTTTCCTCGTCGGGCTCCGCCTTTACGAGAGTCTGAGTTGGATTTGCTTTTGTCCATGTTAGCGAGATACTGTAGAACTGATTTTCTGAGAACAAAATCTCCGAATACTCACTCGTCAATCGTACTCATGATCATGAATGGTAGTATTTGAAGAGCCGTATGGTAAAGTGCCTACTTGTTAGTAATCGTACCGAATTGTATAAAATCACAAGTGGCCAATACGCGTCAAGTGAGCGACTCCACACTTGCGGGCAGTCGCAACTACACTCAACTTGCGTACAGAAGTAGACAGTGCGCCAGCATCATTTCACCCATCACACGTAACCTGATCGAATGCGCGTCGAAACAGTGAGAATTCATCGATATCGATACACTGTTTGAACTGCACTTCACCAATGATAATACTTCTGGTTGCCAGATCTGGTGCCTTTGCGGCTGACCAATCCCAACTTCATCCCCTTCACGGTTAAGCGCAGTAGCGCGTTCATCCATTCAATTGAGGACAGAATGGCTCCTCTGAGGTCGGCACAGGCAAGGACACGGTCGCGGAGAACAAGTCAAAAAGTGCGAGCGACAAGTGACGATTTAGAGCGCGGCGAACCTAACGAGATATCCGAAGAAGAAGAACCTCCACGGAAGCGACTACGAACGTCCCGAAGTTCGACAACAAGATCAAGATGGGTACCTGGTGGTCGTGGTGGTGGAGGAAGACGAATAAATTCGGATGCGGCAGAATCGTCACCAGCAACACCTATCGTGAATCACAGTGACGCTCCGGCTCCACGGTCTAGAAAGAGAGATTCTTCGAGAAGAATGCCTACAAGCAGAACATCTGCCAGGAGCAGAAATCGAGGTGCTCCACGGCCTCGGTACAGTACTGCAGCTGCAGCCACTGCGGCGGCTGCGCATGGTGATGGATACAAACCAAGAGAAGAGAGAGGATGGGAAGAATTTCATGCGGAACTTGATCTGGACTCGGCATTCGCAATCATCTCTTCAGCAGAAGTAGATGGCCTTGTCAAGTTGCAACCACCAGAGAACGATGATATACCTCATAACGAAGCGGTAGCAGACGATGCTACGCCGCAAGTTCACTCACTTACGAAAAGACGACCGGGTCGACCACAACGTACGAGAGATTCTATGTTGCAAGCTCTTTTGACTCCGGAACAGCCAAAAGTCGTACCAAAACCTGGACCGAATCCACGCGAAAGATTGACGCTGCCTAAACCATCATATCGAATACTCGATCCATTTGTTTCATACGAACAGAAGGATGTGGCTGCAGATAATTACGTGAATCAGACAATGGCCAATGTTGGCTATCAGGAGAGTGAGTTGTATATTAGACCAGAGAGGACTTTCATTCGTCAAACAGAAGGATCCGCAGAAGAGGATCTCGATCTTAGTCCAGACTTGATGGTGGCTGGTGGAAACTCTGCTCTTGGAAGCACAGGTGTCGGTCGCGTTGAGTATGATATGGATGAGCAAGATGTAAAATGGTTAGATGCTGTCAACAGAACGCGAGTCGATGACGGAGTTGGGGCCATTAAACCTTCTATTTTTGAGATCACTATGACGAAGATTGAGAAAGAATGGCATGCTTTGGAGAAAAGGATACCAAAACCTCATCCGAAAGCTCCACAAACTCAGAGGCCACGTTCTAGTAGCGCTGCTGCTGTCAATGGTGAGCCTGGTCCAGGGGAGGAACCAGACAGCAAGTGTGCAATATGTGATGATGGTGATTGTGAAAACGCTAATGCAATTGTTTTTTGTGATGGTTGTGATTTAGCTGTTCATCAGGAATGTTACGGTGTACCATACATTCCGGAAGGTCAATGGCTCTGTCGCAAATGTCAGTTGGTTGGTAATGCCAGACCAAGCTGCATATTCTGTCCTAATGAAGGTGGTGCCTTCAAACAAAGCAACAATTCGAAGTGGGCACATTTGCTATGTGCAAATTGGATTCCCGAAGTTTCAATTGGCAATCCTTCACTTATGGAGCCGATCACCGACGTTGAAAAGGTTCCGAACAGCAGATGGAAGCTACATTGCTACATCTGTCGTCAAGATATGGGGGCTTGCATTCAGTGTAGCGACGGCAGGTGCTATGAGGCTTTTCATTTGACCTGTGCACGACAGGCTGGAGTCTATCTGAAGATGAAAATTGGAGGTGGACAAAACACCTTGATGGATCCTTCGCAGCTTCGGGCTTTTTGTCACAAACATACACCTACAGACTGGCGTATCGAACACAACACTGACAAGTCTTTCGAACATGCTGTCAGATATTTCAAAGCTCATTTCCAAGGACAAATTTGGGCCGATAGCAGAGCATCAGCCTTAGCTATAGCAGAGCCAGCTGAAACACCTCAGACTATGCTCAGAATGACCTTGACGAACAGAAAGGGTCAGAAGCCTAAGACGATATGGAGACTTCCTTCTGGCGCACCCGTCATTCCTGAAGTTATCCTTAAGTCAATCGAGGAGTCTTTGGTTCGCTTTGGTGTAGCCAAGAAGAAAGAATATGTCATGGAAGTATGCAAATACTGGACTTTAAAGCGTGAGGCAAGAAGAGGTGCAGCATTACTCAAGCGTCTTCAACTTCAGATGGATACCTTTAGTTCTTTCGAGGTCACCAGGCGTGATTACAAGGCACAAGGGGCTGCAGGTCGTGCCCGTCTGGAACGAAGAATCGAATTTGCAGAGAATTTGGCAGAAGATCTTACTCGTATCAAGAAGATTTGTGAACTCATCAAAGAACGCGAAGCAGAAAAACTGAAGGAAGCAGCTATACTGAAGGACGTTGTTGATACGATATACTTTCCAATGTCAGCAGTCTTGAGTCCAGTCATTGATAGAGCCATCAAATTGGATCCTAGAGGCATATATCATGATGGCCTTTCTGCTATTCGCACACGGTTGAATGAACGATTCTACAGTACAATTGCGAATTTCTCATCTGACTTTGCGAAGGTCTTCACTGAAGACCTCGGATTTGATGCCGCAAAACAAGAGAACCTACAAGCTTTATACAAGCGACCAGCTTTGACCGGGGACGTTGAGCAACGGGAGAGAAGAACATTAGCACGACGTATCGTAAAGGCTGTGCAGCCATTGATGGAAGATGCAACCAGGAAAGAATCGGAGCTCAATCGTAGGCCATTTGCGCAGCAAATGAAAGAAATGGACGAGATGTTTTCTCGACGACAATCTATGGTCGATGGGATTGACGTTTCCGCCGCGGAATCACCAACGAAGATTGAAGATACAGAACTGACTGATATGGACGAGGTCGCCGCCGATACGGCTATGCCATCTATTGAGATGCATACAGAACAGACAGGACTTAGTAATGGAGTTGCAAACCATTCGCCAATCAATCACCATTCGAAAAATTCATTGTTGGTTACAAACGCTTCGGAACTACATGGCGCCAACACACCACCTGCATCTACTAATGGTATTGCAAAATATGAACATGTCAGTACTGATCATGAAGTCGCTCTCACAAACGGGCTTGAACCACCAACGCCTCCAATGTCTACAAGAGATCAAGGCGTTCAACAACAACCTGAAACTTCAAATAAAATGAATACCGAAATTGCTCTTACTCACGACGAAAATGATGGTGGTGTACCATGGTACGTCAAGCAATTTGATCCAGTTGGTGTAACAGTGTGGGAGGAGCGCTGGATGGGCCAAGAAATCCTTAGAGAGATGAGTGAAGAACTCAGTGAGATGGATGAGGACGAATTACAGGATCTTGACCTGGGAGATATGGATATCGACCAGATTGATCCAAAAACAGAAGCGGTCAGTTCTTCCAAGAATATGGTCGACAGTACGGACATTATGGACGTCAGTGTTTTGAAGGGAAAGATGCCGGTAAGGAAGAATGTGAGGAAGAAGAAAGGGAACAAATGGAGCGATCGATCTTTCAGAGTGAGATGAGCGATAGAGTTCACAGTGTCTTATTATTCTTCAAGTATGGGTTTGATAGAAAACATCGTCTATTGTGCAGGGATAGCTGTTGCTTTGGTATTGATACGGTTCGTCTCAGGGTGGGAAATTCAATTATTCTGACTGATGGAAAAGCGGAGTCCAATGGCGTTGGCAGGCGAGAGGGTATGGGAGGTAACATTCAAGGCCGGCCGGATTTCAATTCTCACTCTTTTGTAGTGTATCATTCAAATAACGCTTGTATCTATACCAAAACTCTCACAAGATTTGATTTTGAAGCTTCACGTGTGTATCAGATATTCGGCACTTTGTTGTGACGCTCGCTTTATAGCACGTTTTGAAAACCAATTACAATTTGATCGCATTGACGAGCAATGTTGTTCAGGAGATTATGCCATTGATTGTGGTCTACTATATCAAATCGAGGTTATGCCTGTGAAACCTTACTTCCCAACTGATGCAGCCGCCAGCCGATGGTCGTTTGAAGTCGAAATAGGCATCCCTTCGTTTGGCCTGGAAAAACATCAAAGGCGCAGGCCAAAAGAAAATTCATTCATGTCAATGTTCTACAATAGCGGCTGGCAACTCTGGTACCACTCCATCATAATGTATCTTCATCGTTGTTGGGAAGTTGAATGTCGACTCTTGACCTTCTCGCATGTAAACGAATAACCTACAAAGTCAGTCAAGTTTCCAAAGAAAGAAAGAAAGAAAGAAAGAAAGAAAGTCAAACTCACCCTCCAGGTCTTGGAACTTTCTTCAACTGTCCTTGAGGACCTGGTGCTCGTCGTAATCCTGGTAACTTCGCTACCGTCCTCAACATGGCGGCAAGTGCAATCTGTGAAGCTCTCTTTCCTAAACACATATGTGAACCGATTCCGTAATGAATGTATGAATCTAATGGTCTGTTGAGATCAACACTGTCTGGATCTGGGAAGATGGTGGGGTCTCTTGCTGCTGATACCAAGCTGCAGAAGACTCTATCGCCTGACTTGACGTGAGCTTCCTCAAATTGATGATCGATTCTTGCACTGCGGTAGATGCCAGATGTGCTACTGAGTCGAATACCTTCTTGGGCATAATGAACTAGACGATCATCTGCTTCGGCAGAGTTGAATTTTGCCCAGTATTGAATTTCGGGAAGATGTTCTTTTCCTTCACCAAGGTAGAAATCGATGATTTGAGTGAACTAATGGTCAGTATAGTACATACGAACGATATGGGCAAACTTACAGCTTCAGATTGCATTGGTACCATCGCGACAGTAGTGGGCATAATCTGAGAGAATGCTATCTCATGTGCTGACATACCTGTTTCGGTCAGTCGTCGAAGCATGTGAATACCATAATCAGCCAGTGCGTTTTGATTCTCTCGGTAGCTGTCGAACAATCGTGAAGCAAATCCAATGGCCGTCACTGCTTTTACAGTTGTCTCGATTGACTTCCCAAGCATCGAAGCTAATTTCCGTGAGACCATCTTGAGTGGGAATGATTTGGTGGCTTCGAAGTCCGAGAAGATGGACGTGTGAATTACACACAATGCCATCCAAAGCTCATGTTCAGTAAAAATCCCCTTTGGATTCTCTTGTGTCTTCACTGGAAGGTTGAACAGATTTGCAGCGAAATGAACATGTGCGATATTTCCAACACTATAAACGTTAGTCAATCCTGCAAACTGAGATTCACTTACTCTCTGGTCAGGTCAACCTGGTTTTTGCCAGCAATATTGACAGTATGCTCGCGGATCAGTTTTGTTGTAACGTATGTATAGAAATGTTTGATGTGCTCTTCCCAGCGGTCACGATAGATCATCTTGTTCATCAGTTCCTTTTGTTTTTTGTGCAGAACACTATCACTGCCTAGACAAAAGTTCTCACCACCTTCACCCATAACATAATTCAATCCATAACTAGACATAACTCCGAAATTTGCATCATTTTCAAGAACATGTTTTGCACTTGCGTAAGTGGTAAGATTGACCACTGGTGGTTCATATTTCGGTTTGTCCCAATTGTAATCATGGAAGCGACCAAGATCTTTCATGATGACAGCATTTTCTTGTGGGACAGTCATGGGATAGTGAGCATAAATGCTGTCAGGTTTGAAGTGATTTGGAAGTGCATTTAACAGAAGCTTGTAAAACACACAGCCTTGATTGATGCTTAGATCGTATTGGACTTCGGCATAGCCCCATGCGGTAAGGTTCTTTGGACTATAGTCGAGTGTATAGAATCGATCACCACGAACAAGTGCGACTGCGTCTGAAAGGACAGCTCGAGCCAGAGTATGGTTGGGACAAATACCAACACCAGGTACCATTGGAACTTTGGCATCTTCAACCATAATTCCTGGATAGAGTTCAACGTAGTCTGGGTGTTCATAAAGGTTTCTCAGCTGCTCTGCGATAGCTGGATCCGAGTTGATCTCTTCAAATGTGTCGAATTTCTTCAATCCAAAGAAAGCTCTAAACTCGTTGAATGTGCAAAGATTCCAAGAACGTGCTTGGAGAATGGCCAGAACGGTTGCTGCTCTCAACGCTTTTGGTGTATTTCTCGCGCCAAAAGCACCTGCTACCTGTTCAATACCAGTTGTCATGATTTGAGCTAGATCCGCATCGTTATATTTGCCGTCCGGACCACGCTCTAGATGAGCGAATGGTCTCTCCATAGGATCATCAGATAGTTCTTCATCATACTTGGCGAGACCGATCATCAATTCTCGCATGTCGACTTCACCAGGATTTTTGCCGAGTAGTTCTGTGAAGACTTGTTCAGTCCATAGTGTATCAGTCTCTCCGATACAAGAATGCCATCTGTAACATAGAGCAAATTCAGCTGAGACTTGATTACCGATACCTTTTGGTGTTCCATCATTGGTGAAGTTCTTAGGCTTATCCATTCTTGGATCAAGAGTCCAAGTCGAATTGGTACGATTTAAGTTAACAATGGTTCTCAGATAGTCGTACAGTGTAATATTGATGTAGAGACCGCATGTCACTAGACGACCAGTCTGAAATAAATCTTCATCATATTTTTTCCATGCTGCCTTTGCCTGTTCTTCGGTCAATCTATCCGATGGCTTTGTAAATCGTCCACCTTCATTGACCAGTGCAAGTTGCTCAACGACATGATTGTGGAATCGATTCAGCATGATGAGTAGAACACCTGATGTCGGTGGAAACGCAAGCAGTCTTTCCTCGGCAAAACAATCTGGCTTGATGCGACCATCCTTGAAAGTTCGCATCATGTTCTGATCCTCTTGCACATCTCCATAGAGAATGGATAGATCGAGGTAGCTGGATGTTTGGGAAATGCTGAAATCGCGGTGATCGGTTTGGAATAGATCTAGCCATGTCAGAGTGGACTTCGAACAGGAGACGACATACCATGAATGACAAGAGAAGCCCAATTGAAGAAGATGCTCGATACTTTGTTCGGGTTTGGTTCGAATTTTTCTCTTGCCATGAGAGAATCAAAAAGCAAGAACGGATCAGGAGGTGCACCAGGTACGATTGTTACAGCTATTCGGTCAGTACAATTCGCGAAACCTGTATCTACTTACGATTGACTGATCTAGCATATGGTGTGTTTGCAGCACCAAGCTGAGGAAAGATGAACGAGTTTCGAGATCCGTCTGCTGATCTGTACTTGTATTGATCTCCTAAATATGACAATGGAGGATGTTGAAGACCATTCCACAATTCGTCAAGAAACATGCTCGTCAAATCAATTCTATGCTTGGATCTATCGGGAAGAGCAGCAACCAACTTCTTTCGTCAGCTTTAACAGTCTCCAATCCGAGAAACTCACCTGCATCACTTCCTCCATCAAATATTCTCTGTCATTTTGTGCTGCACCTGAGGCCTTTTGCTCCATGATCTTTCTTACTGTGTTGACCTCCTTCAACCCAATACTCATGATGTCTGCTAGAAGACCAGTTGATTCCTTCTCACTTGGAAATGAGCCATCAGCCTGACTAGGTATTGGTCGTCGCGAAGCATGTATGAGTTGTGCATAGGTTGAGAAAGTTGATTCAACATCGTGGCGTGACGCCGGAGATTCATCTTTAGGCTCGGGAGGTGGTTCACTTATCAAGGCTGGGGAGAATGAAGATTGATCCTGGTTCATGAATGTAGTGTGCGAGACGCTCTGGTCAAATGTGGACGCTGATACCTTTGGAGGTTCAGACTTCTCATGGGCAGGATCTTGTCTGAGACCATTTGTCGCTAGGTCTGTGATGGGTATCTCTGCGTCATTTGTTTTGCTGTCCTGCTCTTGTGCATCTCTCTTCGTCTCTGACCGTGTATGGTTGACCTCTGCGTCCGCTGTCTGCGTCTCATCTTCTCCCGCATCAGTTACTTCCGGCTCGTTCGCTTGTACACTAGGTTCGAGGCCGTCTTTGCTATCTTCTACCTGCTTTTTGTTTGTAGGAATACTAGGCTCGGTCTTCTCCACAGCCGATGTCTCTCTTGTTGCAGTTTGCGGTTCTGTATGGAGTTTTGCTTCTTCATTGGGCAACGAGTTCTGGGGTAAAAGTGCAGCTTGGGGCGATGTCTGTGCTTTCGAAGGTGCTACTGGGCTCGCAATCTTTGGTGATTGCGTGGGAACTGTCGGACTAGAGGTTGCTGGCTTTGAAGGTGATTCGTTTACCGTGGGCAAGTTTGATTTATCCACGCTCTTACGATCTTTCTTCTTCCCAATCTGCGATAACCTTTTGAGAAGAGGCATATTTGCGACCACCTACCGTTGACGAGTGCTAAAGTAACAATGGGTAAACACGAAACATCATAGATGGAATAAGAGCAAGTACGAGCTTATCACCAGTCGCATCGAAGCGTAAACTTTGTAACTGGCGTGTTGATCAGTACTACAGGTGGATAGCTCGATCGGAATCGTCTGCATTGGACTGATCGTGTCTGAGATTGACGAATCAATGTGCTTCGAAATATGTCTAACAGATCTAGTCGCCATGTTTGAAACAGGATTGGACGGAATGACTGCTAGAGCTGAACTTCATAGCCAGCGGAGAAGTGAAATGGTTTGGCAATCGCAAAAGCGATTACGCTTGCAGAGGCGCTGGAGTGACGTTAGAGGCAGGTGTTTGATGGACCAAAATTGAAGCTCTGGTGGAGTCAATCAGCCTTAGTTTGCATCTTCCGACACCAAGACCCATAAATTACGTGAAAGATGGATCCAAAGCTTGACCATATCTTTGTGAATACGAAATGTCCAACTCCGCTGCATTCTCATAGGTCACATCATGATGGCATTCTTACCATTTCGAGTGAATTATCTGCGAGTTGGAATTGAAAGGATGCCAGCCACAAACCTTCCCAATGTGGATAACGCATGGTATGCATCTGTTTGTTTAGTAGCGAATGAAGATGACTGTGATGTTGATGATAATGAGTATGTTTGCCTTTGATGTGAATATTGGTAGGTGCAATACGTTGTTTGCAAGGGAGTGAATTAGATACATGTGTATATAGATGCGCTACTTCCGGCTCTACAATTTCTGTATCATCATCAGCATCTCCTATCATCATCTCTTATCAACATGTCTTCGCATACAACTCATTCTACATCTACAATGATCCATCATCAAGCACATCTCGCATCAACAAAGATGTGTGAATCAGCATCTTCAAACATTTGATCGGCCAGCAATTGATCGGCTATATCACGACATGACCAAATGGAACAAGCAATTTCTTGTACACATTACATATATATATCAGCAATAGGATTTCCACATGTATCTTCGGCAAAGTCTCGACTGTTGAGCTCACCCTGGACACGGACGAGCAGGCGATTTACAATGCCATGTGGCAGAAGCAGAGTCAGGCGCTTTCGCGTCCAAACTTTGATCAACAGCCAGTAGATACAATCCAGACTAAGGGAAAAAGAGACATGAAGGCTTTTCGTCATGCATCTCTGACGACATTCGACATGCAGATGGACACCTTTCTGACTAGACTCAGGGGAAAGGACCAGGCTCATGATGTACTGAGCTGGTATACTGAATGGAAGGACATGTGTGCTACCATGTACCATTTGAATACACGACTACATTCAAAGGTACTACCACCGATGGATAGGTACACCATGGCCTATAACATCTGTGCATTCAGTCCCAAACTCCGCTACATGTGTGGTCTCTTAGAGGAGTCTATGTACTCGACCGACCCTTATGTTCGTGGCAAGACATTGATCTTTACAAGATGGCCAATCGAGTTATGGCTAATTTCCCTTTTGCTAATAGTGTTGGGCATTCCACACCTTACGACCCGCGCAGGAATGTCCGCAGGTGAAAAAGCTGACACCTACAAGAAATTCAATGACCCCAACCATGAGTCTTTGGTGTTAGTTGCATCGACTGTGGCTGCCGCTTTAGGTGTCAACTTGCAGTTTTGTTGTCATCGACTGATCATGATGAGCGCACCAGACAACCTCGACACCTTTATTCAATGCATTGGACGACTACAGCGTGTTGGTCAACGATCCATCCAGCTGATCGGGTACATCTGCTGTGATCGTACGTACGACCAGGTATTGCAGGCACAGCACGGGCAGAAATTCAGGACAAAATTACTGGGTAAGGCGCGCTTGAGTTGGCTACCTATAGATGAGAGGAACCGCATCACCCCAGATCCAGCGAATGAGTACAAGACAGCTGCTGAGATGACAAAAATATCGAAGGAGGCCACAGATGCATATCTCAATGTACAAACCGATAGCCTGCTGCAAGACATGATGGAGTGGCCGCTTACGTGCCGATCGATATGATCCAATCTCGATCGCAGAAGATTCGATAGATCTGTGGAAGTCCCACTCTATCCGCGGAAGTGATGGCTTGAATACAAGAGGCAAATGTTGATTTGGATAATAGCATTGCATATTTACTATTCTAGAAGGCTCACTTGATCATTCGTAAAGTCTGCTCTTTGACTTCCATGATATCGACATGCTACCTGTACACCCATTGTGAATAGTTGATTAGTCTACTCCATCATTCATATGATGCTTGTAAATCTTCCTTAGGTTTCGCCATTCCTTTCCTGTGAGCCCACAAACTGAACAACAATGACTTTGATACAGCAGATATCGGAGTACTCTGTACACTTGCTTGACATCAGCTGGGATGACTGGCTTCTAACGATACTGGCTTCAATTAACCTTCTTCTGGAAAGTGAATTCTGATGCGTCCAAGTATCGTGCTTTGACTGCCTCCTGGTTTGTAGGAAGTTTGTTCCCGATTTTTACGGAGCTATACCAAAATTTCCAGATGCACCATGCTCGATGCCATGTTTCAAGATGAACATTCAAGAATTTCGGACTCAAATTTTCATCAGAAGTCTTCTCATGAGCGTTTTGGAGTTCTGATCGCAGTTTGGACATGACAATGACAAGCATTGCAACATACAAGCCCTTGACGAAAACCAGCGAGCTCTGATCCCAACTTCGAAAAGCTGGGTCATCAAGCGCAAGACGCTTTACACCCATCAATTCTACCAAAGTCGACTCTGTTTCTTCCTCCATGATGAGTTCGAAGACTCCCCTGGCTTGAACGAGAAGCTTCTCGTTCAGATCTGGGACGTGGTATCCGTGTGAGCGCAGTGCTACCATCTCCTGGAATAGACTATCCAGGGTAGCGAAAATTGGCGCCAAATCACCACAAGTAGCAAGTCCCAAGTATCCTGCAAGAACAGACGGATGAGTCATCGCATTTGGCTCGATCAGGCGGACGCCAGCTGGGTACACCGCCCGGGACTTGAGAATCGCTTGTTCCCGTTCGAACAATTGTGCTGCAGGTTTTTTCTGCAAAGCTTTTGTACTGCGCGTGCGTCGAGACTTCTGAGGTGCACTTATTGCAGGCACTTGGTCAATCGATTTCTCCTTCTGAAGAGCCATTTGAGCATTCCTCGTCAACAATGGCACCTCAGACTTAATTTCGTAGTCTTCGGCCTCGTCATCTGCTCTCGAAGGGGTCCCGTATCGATAATCGTTAACTGCAGCTGGCGCAAGTCGCACGCATCAAGCACAGGATTCTCAACAGTGTTCGACTGAGAATGATTCGAGGCTAATACCATAGCGCTCGCGCCTATACGTGGACTTTCAGCCACACTTTCATTCAAGTTGGAAGCCATGTTCACGTCTGCTAATGTACGCATTGCAGAGACGATTTGAGGTTCGGCGTTTCCAATAATCACTTCCTCTTCGGGAGAGTATTCGTGCTCTGGTATGTTGACTTCAGGGGCTCACTGGATACACGTGTCTCTGAAGCTGTTCAAACCGCTGGTCAGGAAACATGCCACTGAACGCGGGAACGTGGCTTACCTGGTTGCTGTGGAGTCACATAGTTGTTGACAATGATGGTACCAATGTTGATTCGGATTCCAGGGTATTGTGGAATACCTGTATATTTGGACCGGTTACACAATACTTCTGAGTATTCTGAAGAGAAAATTTACCTGAGTGTTGTGACATGATGGCTCCTCTATACCAGATTTAAGGGTCACCGCCAGACGTGAGTCTGTGTTACGGTCAGATCCTTGAAGTCTCGTGGTGTGTTTGATCACAAAGCGCAGTCGTTCTTACCTTTTTGCTCTAGATTGATGAAGAAGCTGAGTGAAGATTTTGGGTGGACCGCCAGACCCAGGATAATAATATTGCTAGACACATGTGTGTCAGTACCCGTCCGTGGCTTCAGCCCCCAGAATTACAGTTGACACTCATTTCAGACTGCGCTTACCTGGCAATTGAGAAGTATCGATTGCGCTGGACCGAATTTCTGGTGAGAACAGTTATGCTCTTCGATTACTGACTCCGAGAGGGTTTTGTATGCGAAACGCGCGAAACAAGGGCGAAAACCGCGATCTTGAGAGGAGAGAAGATGAGAAAAGGAAAGAGGAAGAAGATGTCTGACAAAAAAGAGATTTGGAGGTGATGTGGGATCTATTCAAGACTGAGATCTTGAAAGCGTCATTCGTGAGGCTGGCCTGTGGAACAATATTGCAAGGCTGTTGTTCTCTTCAATGTGTTCAACACATCTCTTTTTTAATGACACCCCTGCTGCCGTAGTGTTTTTCAGACCTGGGATGGGTGGTGACCCCCAGTGGCGAGCGATCAGGCTTATGCATTCCACAATGCGAACTCTGCTCGAGTTCACACAAGAGATCTGTCTCTCCAGTTGGGTCATCTTAGAACGTATATTGCTCTGATTGAGAGTGATGTTGTAGTAAAGACTCCATGTATTTCGGATCGTGTAAGCACTTAAGCTCGAAGCACTCGACCGACCGATCGACGCTGATGAGTAGCAACAAATTCTGAGATTTCTTGTTCTTAAGACTGATAGATGATAACGCACAGGGCAAGGTAAACCTCTTGGTGATTGAATCAGTCCATTGAGATGATTAACACCAATGATGTGCAAGGATCAATTTTTCTTGCATAGCACTGATCGACTCTGGAGTGGTTTAGTGTGGCTCACGTATTGTAAACAACGGTCATGTCGTTTCGTATGATCCAGAAATGAAATAAGATATGTACTGATCTCTTTTGCCAGGCATTATTGCGTGAAGTGACAATACTTGAAGCTTCAACGCGGCAAGGCGACTCGCCTTGCCAGATGTACAGTGTTGGATGATGATGATGCGCATCATGGCATCACTGAAGGATATGAATTGAACATACAATCATCAATGTAAAAGGATACAACAGTAATGTATGTAGATAGTGACTTGAGATTGATGCAACATCGTAGGAATAGTGACGTCATTGTCGCGTCTCTCAGAAACCATTTTGGCGACGCGTCTCAAGAATTCGGATTCTGTCGTCAGTCAATAGTGACAACGACAAAATGCCACCACGTAAGACAGCGGTCAATACAGAGGCATCAGACTTCGAGAAGCAACGTCTCGCGAATATCGCCGAGCGAGATGCACTTTTGAAGAAGTTGACTCAAGAAGCGCAACAAGCAGGATTGTACTCAAAACCTCCATCCACCGCAAATAACGCGAAAGGTCGACCAAAAAAGAAACAACAACCTGCAGCGAGAGTCAAAAAAGAGGCTGAAGTAGTACCTCGCCGAACATCATCACGACTAGCTGGTATACAAGCAGACAGTGAGGTCGCAAAAAGAAAGGCGGATGAAGAGTATGAACAAGCAAAAGAGATTGATCGAATCAAAAGGCAACGTAGAACCGATGACCTCGCATTAGGTGATATCACTGTAAATGGAGAGCTCAATGGACTATTCGGAACCGATGCCCTCCTCAAGGGGGTTGCAAAGCCATATGAGCGTACATTTGACATGGACGATGTGAAGGAGACTTCTGATAAAGATTTGAAGGCATTGCGAGAGCGCATGAGCTCACTACAATTATGGGATGCATGGGAGCCAACAAGAATCAAAATCACACCAGAACGAATATACAGCATGTCGTTTCATCCCTCTGTCGCCAAACCAATTGCATTTGCTGGTGACAAACTAGGCAATCTGGGAATAGTAGATGGATCGCAAAAACCCAGTCGAGTCAAAGACGAACGAGGAGTCAAGAAAGAAGATGAAGAGGACTCCGAAGACGAAGATGAAGATCCGGTCATCACCATAATCAAACCGCATACAAGAACAATTTCTGCTATGCACACACATCCATCCAAACCTGGCACACTTTTCACATCGTCTTACGACTCATCTATACGGGCCACGGATCTCGAGAAGCAAATGGCGATTGAGATCTATGGCCCAAAAGATCACGAGGCAGACGAGCCCGTTTCCGGCATCGATATGTCCGCAACGGATCCGAATGTCATATATTTTGCTACATTGAACGGAGCATTTGGTAGACATGATACGAGAGAGAAGTCTGGCACCAGATTGTATCAACTTTCGGAGAAGAAAATTGGAGGATTCACACTAAATCCACTTGCGCCTCATTACCTAGCAACTGCTAGTCTTGACAGATACATGCGATTATGGGATTTACGAAAGATATCTAAAGATCTTCCTACACTTGTTGGTGAACATGAATCCAGGTTGAGTGTCAGCCATGCATCTTTCAATACAGCTGGTCAGGTGGCAACAGCAAGTTATGATGACACAATCAAGATACATTCTTTCGGTGTAGGTGGCCGAGCCGGTACAGATGCACTGGAGTCAATGAACAAATGGAAACCTGGCTTCCAACTCGAAGAGGATGTCATGAAACCAGAAACAGTAGTAAGACATAACTGCCAGACTGGTCGATGGGTGACAATCTTGAAGCCTCAATGGCAGCGACATCCACAGGATGGGCTCCAGAAGTTCTGTATCGGCAACATGAACCGATTTGTTGATGTTTATGGGGCAGATGGTACCCAGTTGGCGCAATTGGGAGGGGATGGTATTACAGCAGTACCGGCTGTAGCAGTGTTTCATCCCACAAAAGATTGGATAGCTGCTGGCACAGCCTCGGGAAAATTGTGCTTGTGGATGTAATGATGTACTATCACGGCGTTCGGGAAGTGTAGAATTCTGAAGCGACAATTAATGTCAGCGTTATGTAATGTTACATGATATTTTGCTTAATCTCTGAGGTATACCAGGCAGACATTTTCGCTCCCACCTGTTGTCATGAATACCATGCACTGTATTCGATGGGTGTACATGCTTGTAAAGGAGTTGATCGTGTCGCTAGTATATCATTCGGAGTTGGATAGATCTTAAATCTTTCATCTCATGTCGCCTGTTTCTTCCCCATTAGAGTTGCTCACGCTGTACACTGTAAATATTTTCTTCAAGTTCATCCTTTTTCCAGTCATAGACTTATTGAATACTGATTAGAACATTTGTTTCTTCTACTACGGCTCAAGGTGTCATGATGCCAGCTTGTGAGTGTGCAGATCAGAGTTTAAGATCAAGGCCAGCGCGTAGAACGCAACCAGATTTAAGCTTGTGGTACCATGAAGTACTTGTGTTGAATGACTGCTAACTGTCCAATTTCGTACTGCACCTGAACAAGTCAAGCTTCGTCACACCCTGATAAGGAAGTCGAACTCTTTTCATCGGTCGGTTTCGTCAGAAGCTCATGTTCGACTTGGAAAAACATACGCTCTGGCGTACCCAGAAAAGGGTTTGCGCCCAACCCAAGTCTAGTTAGAGCACTGCTAGCAAGCCCTGACGCAGTATTGTCCAACTCACCAATACATCTGTTTGGTCAAGCTTGCCTTGCTTCATGGTCCTAATCGGGAATGCGGGATCTTTTCATTGGTCAGTTTCGCTCAAAACCTATGTTCAGCTTTGGAAGAGGGCCTCTGCCCAACTCAAGTCTGGCAAGAAGATAGCACTGGGTGTGTTGGTAGGAACTTTCCAATCTTGTCTCTACAAAAAGCATTCCCAGATTGGGAAGGCAGACTCTTTCAATGGTCAGTGTCGATAAAACTGTATGTTCGACTATGGACAATCTATGCCTCCTCGACCCTGGCAAAAGGGCTTCCGCCCATCCCAAGTCTGAACAAGACTGGCATGGCAGGATAATACACTACACATGAGAAACCTTTGATGAAATCAGCCATTCTTGGATCATCGCCATTACCACAACTCTATTAAAAATGTATTGCCGACCATCGACTCGCTTATAATTGTACTGAGATCAAGACTTGATCGGCTACGATGGTCTCTGTACACGTTTGCGCCTTAACGACGATGTTATCAGAGGGGTCAAACTCACGTCACTAGTGCAAGTAACTCTTGATGGAGACAGACGAAAGAAGTTCATCGAAATGAGGGAGCGAGCTTCGATCGGATGATCAACAACCACGACGAATACATCGCATCCTCAATCGCGACAGTACAGAAATCAAGAGCGAACAATCTCGGCCGAGACGCCAAATGCCAGGCTGATCGTATTGCTAAGAATCTCGCGGACCAGGAGTACATTGGTCGTGATTGCCAGATAAACTTGGGTATAAAGCAAGTCTTCAAAGATCACCTCAGTTCGGCCAAGCACGCCAGAAAGCTAGCAGATCTCAAGAATTCAGGTTCAGTCAGATGTAGACCGTGCAATCTGACATATCACAACCAAAGCAATCTTAATCGGCACGTGAAATCCGACAGACATAAGAAGGATATTGTTGCTGCTGCTGCTGCGGCTCGAGCATTTTTTGGCAGCCGACGATTCAAACTCAGTGTCTTTCAGCCTCTGATTGTTGCGTACGCTCCCAATTATGTTCTGTCCGTTCCTTGTCGCCATGTAAATCAATCATGATTTCAGCCTTGGTTCCATTCAGCGAGAGGTAGTGTGAGATCAATGACGAGATCGAGATGGACTACGAAGTATATGCATAGGTATCATTTGACTAGAAATGCGCGCGTCAATATTCGAGGTAGTCGGTATTGACGGTACTCGATAGCTATTGAGATACAGAGATCTTTAAGAATCTATCTGATACATCGACACAGATGCGATGGCATGATTTTGTGACCCTGCCTTCCTTGATCCAGCGGGTCACTGTAGACATCTTCAGATCTTCAGTTTTTGAATATCATTGCTTCACATCATCAGCGAAGCTGCAGATAGTATATCATACCTCGTTCACTCAACCCGACAATTAGGTTAATTCCTTCTAAGATTCGGGTTTACCCTGGAATGAATGTCATGAGAATTGGAGAATATCGAGATATGGACTGCTAGCTCGAGCTTGCTGTGGTTGCAAGGTCTGTCAGTCGAGGAAAGAGTGAATCAGATGGCATATCACGAAATGATCCAAGAACACATGATTGCCCAACAATAGTCGTGATTCATTATCTTTGCAAAGATTGAGTGAACTACTTATGTCTACACTGTTGTCATAACACTGGCATTCTTATACCAGCTCAACATTGGATTCTCGCCGCTGCGAGTCCTCGTATCATCTGTATCTGCCCAATTCTCCAGGAAAGTGTGATGTGATGATATCCTCGTCAACTTGCCAGTAATGACTCGGTATATATCTTCCATCATCGTAAAATCCGTAGGAAAGAAGATGTCGAAGTATCCTTGATGGACGAAGGGTGTTGTGACTGCCACATTCCGACGTTGATATCTTGTTTGAACAATAGGTGCGTTGATGCCTGGTATTGGGGTTGGTAGGGATGTAAAGTCGGACAATACGAGTCGATGGGCAGGGAAATACCGATTGAGTGTATCGAAGAAGAGCATTAGTGTAGTTGGGATGTACTCTGGTACCGTCAAGTTTGGTGCAAATGGTAGTGAATGTTTGAACTTTCGTAAGAGTCTTGATCCGGAGACAGGTGTTTGGAATTTTCCTCGTGCTGCAACTTCTCGCATTCGAAGATAACGTGCTGCCACAGGATCCAGTTTACGTTCGTAGAATTCGAAAAACTCCCCCTCCTCGTCAATAAGAACAGATCCTTGAAGTGGGATTTCCGTATCAGGATCGTAACGAATACTATCGTGACTCAAGTTGTCAATAACTTCGAGGGCTAGGAAGAAGCATGGTGAATGCACATAGTTAGTCCAGTTCAGGACGGACTGGTTTATGACTTCGACGTGTTGTCTGTGATCTTGGTAGTATGGTGACTGTTTGAGGTTTGCCAGTTGTAACTCTGCTAAAGCGGCTGAAATCTCAATCACCTTGAATTGTGTTCGATGGTAGACTTCCTCGTCGGTCTCGCGAATGTGGTCCAGAATGTTTCGCATAAGTGTACCATTTCCTGCTCCTGTCTCGTATATGATCAAATCATGATACGGATATAGTGTCATCTTGTAATTTGTGACAAGGTATCTTGCTATCGCTTCGCCATAATATGGTCTGAATAGTTCTGTAGGAGTGTGCCACAACTGTCTATTATCGTCAGGTTCGATATCGTCTAAAGCATCCTCAAACTCCATATAGCTCTGGTCCACCAATTTATTGAACTCTGTCTCGTCCGTCATTCTTTTGAAGTCGAATGGTTTGCTCGAGTTGAATATAGTCGCATGTTTCGAGAAGTAACCGTAATGAGGGTTGTATAAGCTGTCTGTCTATGTTCAGCCAAGCATCAGAGTTTCTGTATCTGACTCACCATCAATAAAATCTCTTGTCAACATCTTTACTCGCCGCGGTCGTTGTGTACGATGTCGAAGGTCTGACGCTGTAACTCTTGGATATTCCTGCAATTGTTTTGACATATTTTTTGGGAAGGCATCGATTCTTTGCTGCCATTTACTTGTTCCATCTTGAAGCTTATCTGACCGACGTATGGCGTAGTGTCGTCGTTGCTGGATGGATGACACATGGTGTGGTCGTGTGGACTGCTTCAAGCAACCACGCGCAGCTCGCGTAAACAGTTGCCGGAATATTTGGGATGCGATGGCTGAGTCCATGGTTGTCTTAGATCTCGATTTCTCTATGTGGCATCTGATAGTGCATGTTGTTCCGGAACCTCCTGTAACTGTTCGTCCTACAATATGTGGTGAGTTCTCGTGTTATGGATTTCCTATGCTGAAGTTGGACCGAATCGTCTCTCACTCCGCATTTGCCAAGGCTGTAAGTTCGAGATATCACAGCCTCGTGTCAGACTGGCTATTTGGATGAGGCTACTCAAGAAAACATAATTCGATTGACAGTTCGCACAGTGCTTAAGTTCGGAAGTGTAGGGTTTGTGGTCGGTGAGACAGTCAGAGACAGTTTTTAGTAGTCGGGATGACTCTTGATGCTCGTCACTTGGCTGTCGCATTCATTTCTGGGGTTCTAGTTGTGATTACAGCCAAACAGATCTATTACGCTTCAAACCAGACCAATGACACGTTAGAGACGCCTATCGGACTGACAAGCATTATTCAACAAGAAGATGCTATAGGCATAGAAAGTACAATCGGAAATACACCGTTATTTGTGATTAAAAGCCTTTCAGATGCGACAGGATGTTTAATTCTTGCGAAAGCGGAATTCTTAAATGGAGCAGGAGGTTCACCAAAAGATAGAGTGGCTCAGAGTATCATTGACAAAGCTGAAGAGGCGGGTATACTGGTACCTCATCGTGGAGACACAATCTATGAAGGAACAGTCGGTTCAACTGGAATATCACTTGCAACATTATGTCGAGCGAGAGGATATCTTGCTCACATATGTATGCCTTCTGATCAGTCTATGGAAAAGTCTAACCTTCTGTTAAAACTCGGAGCCAAAGTCGAAAGAGTTACACCAGCACCAATCGTTGATAAAGAACATTTCGTCAACCGTGCACGTATATTGGCAGACAATCATACGGCTGATCCAACCAAACCTGGGAATGGATTCTTTGCAAATCAATTCGAAACTGAAGCCAATTGGCGAGCTCATTTTGAAGGAACTGGACCAGAGATTTTCGAGCAATGTCATCATAAAGTTGATGCGTTTGTGGCTGGAGCTGGAACTGGTGGTACAATCTCTGGTACAGCACGATTCCTCAAATCGAGGTTACCAGACATAAAGGTGATTTTGGCAGATCCTCAAGGAAGTGGTTTATACAACAAGATCAAACATGGTGTAATGTTTCATGGTCTTGAACGTGAAGGTACACGTAGAAGAGATCAAGTTGATACCATTGTGGAAGGGATTGGTTTGACACGATCTACTGTCAATTTCGAGATCGGCGCTGAATTGATTGACGATGCGATTAAGGTAACTGATCTGCAAGCTAAAGCTATGGGTAAGTGGCTTGTTGAAAACGATGGTATCTTCATTGGAAGTAGTAGTGCAGTGAATTGTAAGTTGATCCAATTCGTGATGATTAATGCTGATATCAAACAGGTGTTGCTGCAGTCAAAGTTGCAATGTCGATGGGACCTGGACATCGAATCGTCACCATCTTATGCGATTCTGGTATGCGACATCTTTCCAAGTTTTGGGCACAAGTTGGTGATATTGGTGTGGAGAAGATGTCAGACCTTGATCAAGTTCTCAGTGCGAAATGAATTCAATCTTCAACCGAACAATTCATCGTCAGACTCTTCCTTGATCGTTATGATGTTTTCATTACCCAAAATCCTAGTGTTGTCCATCTGAGATGGACGAATCCCAGTATCTTGAAGAGGAGTATTGGTCCCATAAGTCTTAGCTGCTTTGAGTTGTGCGAGCCATATCTCTGCAAGTTTGTCACCGACTTCCAATTCACTTCGTGTTCCAAGTGCACGTTGCAATGTGGCCATTGTACTTAGTGGATTTGAACTCATTTCCATCAATGACTTTAACTCATCTGCTGTCCACTCTTTAGTCGGTTCGGGACTTCGACGAACCTCTGGAACAGTTCTGTGTTTGTCATATACATCCTGCAGACGAGGTCCTGTTTTTCTCGTTCGAAGCATCTTTTCTTTCGCAATTTGTTCAAAGCTGTATCCAGCACCTTCATGGAATTCCACCATGGTTCGAAAATCGGAAACTGTCAAACGTGGAAGTCGTGATCGTCTCACCACCTTTGAACGACTCTTTTCAATGAGTTCTAAATCATGTATGTCGTCTTTGCCGAGCTTGTTCGTTTTTGATCGTCTGATCAGTCGATCCCAATGTGCCATAATACCAGATTTTGTAGAATATTCTCCATGACAGTATGGACATGTACCAGTTTTGGCTGCATGATCAAAGATTTGTCTTTGATCACTGTTGAGTAGGTCTTCAAATTTGTCTGGTTGATAATCTTCTTCACCATCATAATCCATATCTTCTGTAAATCCTTCTTGCAATGGATCTTCTGATTCTTGACGAGATGATGTATGAGTGCGAGAAGGAGCCGTTCTCCAAAGTGATTGATGTCTTTTCCGAACAGGACTGACAGCTGGAGGTATGCTTTCGACCATGGTCACTGCAGGTTGATGAAATTGTTGAGGTTCGAGTCGAACAGGTATTTTCCAAGCAGGTTCGATATGTAAATCTTGTCGTTGATCAAGTATTTCCAAAACCTGTTTGCCAACATTTTTTCCAAATTTGGCTAGTATTCCTTCATCATCGTAGACAGGTGTTTCAGAAGATGAATGAATTTGAGTGAATTGAGCGGGTTCAGTTGATTCATTGTATTCTTGCGAGTTCTCGAAAAGGGAGTCGACACTGGGCGACCTATGTATATCCTCAACTGCAAATAATGAATCGGTATCTGAGTTGTATGGTTCGAGGTAATTTCCTGGTAAAGGCTGCATATCATCTTCTGGTACTGGAGATATGCTAGACATTTCTGAATTGTCAAACAAACTGTCGGCACTTCCATCTATTGAAGAATTGTCCATAAGACCGACATTCTCTGCAATTGTCTCGATACTTTGTAGAATATCATCAGGTCGTGGGAATCTATCATCCTCTTCTTCTTCCGCTGCCATTGCTTCTAGTATTGATCTTCCATTGATACCGCTTTCATAACGTATTCTTCCGGGATCGGTTTCTGTTGTCATGCGTTCGATATGCCCTCTGTTGATCACAATATCGCCTGTAAGAATATCCACCTCATCACCTACACCAGTAAAATCTTTCGAATACTTTTCAAATATTGCCTCGAATCTTGATTTAAGTGCCATATCATTAGCAAGTCTTGCTGAATCCAAATCTTCATCATCGATTGATTGACACTCATTGAAAATAGCGAGACGAGGTCTTTTGAGAGGAGGTTCCATGTCTGATTCCATCGTAGCTGCCAAAGGAGAGCATCAGTTGATTCTTGAGTTCACTGGTTGAATTGGTCAAGGCGAAGACGCCTGGAAAGTGCCCGCAGTTTTGGGCGAGAGACGCGTTTTGGAGTAATAACCGCGTTGAGAGGCGATCATACCTTACGTCAGTCATCTGCAATCAACACAACACAAGGCTACAAGTTTGTAATTGTAGTATCTACTATTCGACATGATAATACAATCCACAACATGTATTGTCAAAAATGTCGATCGCCTTTGAAGGCCGATAATTCTTTGGATGGTCTTAATCCCGCTGCTTTTGATTTACTTGTAGGTGAGTCCTTTTCGATCAATTCTTGTTTCTCGAATACTGACAGTCAAGGTTCATCAAATAGATCTCAGCGCAGAGAAGCTGCTACCAACCTGAATTATCCTCAAGAACGAAAAGAACTATACAACAAAACATCACAGAAATCGCAGTCATCATTGTACAAGAGAAATATCCCCGCACCCAGGACTGAAAATGATCGAAGAGATAGTCATGGATCTATACCTCAACCGCAATTGGCGAATCCTGAAATGTCGTTCATCGATATAACACAGTCACAAATGGTCCCATCGGAGAAGACTCTGACTGCAGATAAACCCAAGAATGTGGCGCCAAAAGAAGATCCGAGTGAAGAAAAGGCATCTCTAGCATGGCAGATCAAAAGACATGAAAGGCTGTTCTCTATACTCTCGTCGCATTCCGATATAGATCATCCTATCTGCGTCGAATGCTCTTCAATGCTTGTTTCTCAACTCAATGCACGACTAGCTTCGACAACACGTGAACGAGATGCGTATGCTTCATTCATGAAATCACTACAGCAAAGTCCTACTCCGATCGATGCCGACAGCAACTCAGCCAAAGAACTTGAGAGTCTACTGAAAGAGGAAGATAGAGCGTTTCGAGAATTGGTACAACTTGAGAATGAGAAAAAGACATTGGAAGCAGATCTAGCAGAGCTTGCAGAAGAAAACAGACAACTTGATCTGAAGGAGAGAGAATTTTGGGAATCGAGAAATGCTTTTGGTGAAAAATTGTATGACATACAATCAGAACTGGTTTCTCTTCAAGAAAAATATGCCAATGATCAACAACAACTCGAGCGATTGCAGCGGACGAATGTTTACAATGACACATTTTGTATTGGTCACGATGGATATTTTGGTACAATCAATGGTTTGAGATTAGGTCGATTACCTTCACAGAATGTTGAATGGGCAGAGATAAATGCTGCTTGGGGCCAAACGTTGTTGTTGCTGGCGACCGTTGCGGATAGAATTGGTTTCAAATTTCAAGGTTATCAACTTCGACCACTTGGAAGTACATCAAGAATTGAAAAGATTGAATGGCCTCAACAACCTCCTGAATCAACTCAAAAGAAAACAAGTATTCCACCACCGAAGGTCACTGCATTGGATCTATTCAGTAGTGGTGATATGCCTCTAGGTCGAGTATTCAATCATCGTCGATTTGATTCTGGCATGGTTGCTTTTCTGGATTGTCTTTCACAACTTGGGAAATATGTTGAGAAAGCTTCAAAACCTGCAAATCAATCACCGAGAGGTACAAGAGGTACATTAGTCTTGCCATACACCATTCAAGGTGATAAAATCGGGGATGTGTCAATTCGTTTGGGTGTTGGTTTTTCACAAGACGAGAACTTTACAAAAGCGTGTAAATACACGTTGACATGTTGTAAGTTCTTGTTGGCACACGTCAGTAATTTGGAAGGTTCAAAAGGAAGCTGACAGGATTGCCGCAATATAAAGTGGATGACATATGTCGTGAGATTGATATCGATATGAATCTTGCCAACATCACTTAACATGCTCGTACAAGGTGGCAGGCAAATCAGAATCGCCTTGAAGTTCGCCTCAGGCGATGCATGAGAGACGAGTCCTATCATCACTACGACTGTATTCAACGAGCTTTCGTTCGTGTTTCTTGTACGTTAATCATGATGAATGCCGCAACACACTTCAAATGAGTTTCAGTCTACATGAGATTGAATAATGTCGATCGGATTATCATGATGATTGAGGATAGTTGCACGACAATTCAGAGTATGGGATTATCGACTTAAATGCACCGGATCAAGTCATCTCAATCTCTGGCTGGTATTTGTTAAGTAACGCAATCCATCCTCAGAGGAGCGATTACTGGTGGCTTCCAAACATTGATAGTATGACGATCTCAAGTTTTGTGTGTTAAAGCTAAATTGTCATGCTTACTACGATGGTGACTGATTTGAGAGGGTCAGCACCATCTTCAGAATGTGATGCTTTGTCGGAGCACTGCCTCGACTTGAAGAAAGATAGGGTAGCTAGAAACTGTTTGAGTCTTCAAAATTGACTCCGACAGAAGCCTGGCAGAATACAATATTATACTCCTGTCGATACATATCAAGTCTCATTGACTTTTTCCCACAAGAGACTCGGTAGCAAGAAGTGGTGTGAGGTGAAGTGTCAACATGGTGGTCAAGTCATATGATTTCTTTCGTATCTGTCGATGCCAATCCACCAGTGTCCCTCAGATAATTATGTCGGCATTGGTTCGACGGTGTTTCCCTGCCAGATCTTGACGATATAAGCATATTTTCGATCTACGTTCGCTTCTCAGCTAATGCTACGGAACAATTGAACATGCAAGCTCATATGTTGGCTCATGCTTTGACCTTCATACTGGCACAAAAACTTTTCCATCCATGCTACCTTTGAAATTGTCTGTTCTCTACTTAGATTATCAGATTCGAATATCGACTCGATAGTCAATTGCACAAGCATTATCTTGCTAAGTTGTGAGACGAACGAGATTGCTGTGCTCGAAGAAACATAAGTAGTTGTGGTATAGGAGGGTGGGCGGGTGGGGGAGGCGGCGGCCAGAGGAGGGAGGGAAAACGTGGGCAAAACTAGCAATTACGACATTCGGGCACACATTGTGAGAGAAACACGAGTGTTGGGGCTATTCCTCGAATTCGGCTCGACCATTCGAGCATCTCCTCTCTAGAGAGATTAAGTCAATTATATCGCTATCTCGAAGAGGGCTATCATCAAGAACTCGTCCAATACAAATGATTGCAGAAGCTTGATTGACTTATGAGTTCCTACTACGCCTGTTACAACACAACCTGAATTCAGACCCCACCTTGCTGTCTCATCATTGCGCAGGAGACAAGACAAACAATGCCGCCGGAGAGTAGGGCAATGGATTGACGGTCTAAGAATCATCTCAGTCTTCGAGTCTTGCTTATCACTTCTGGGGAGTACACTATTGATTTCAGCCAGGACGATTAAAATATCGATGGATGTCAGAATTCCAAAGTATCCACTCAGAACATGTCGGATCAAAGCTGCTCTCGTGAATCTACGAACTGGAAACCTAACAACATTGCATCATCCGTTATATACACGAATTGTGAATGGACATGTGAGCTTAAAATGGTAAATGTACACCCATCATGAAAATGAGAGAAAGACACAAGGAATGATGAGGTATTTAAGCGGCTCTCCACATTAGGCTGGTGCAGCAGACTTCGAGATAGTAGACGAATAAGATGAACAAGATATGAGAATACAGGTGAACATATTCGTAATGACTTTAGCATAAGACTGTTTTGTGGTTATTTCCGCATCATTCAAGATGGTGTGCTGAATCAGACTTGATGCTCAATTGGGAGATGCCGCCGAGGCAAGTCATTCATTTCATCCAACATATTCACTTAAAGTGGCACAAATCTTGTAACTTAGGTATGATCTGTACAAATGTGACCAGCAGGTGGTATACATCCCGCACTGTAAACGGTATGGTAGTCGGAGAATGCATGTAAGTGTACTTGATTGCCTGGTAGCCCTAAATCGGAAAAATCTGGAGCTTGAAATTCGATGAGTTCCGAATATTCAGGTCAATCAATGGGAAGTCATGTGGATAAATGCCATTAAGAAGTATTGTGTAATTGATTCCTCATTATCTTCATAATTCATTACTCATATCCACCAAGTAGTAGTACAAAGTTCCAAATCGGTAATAATACACTCCCATCAAGAGAGACAATTCTTCCATCATTTTTGTGTGTCAGCGAATACCATCTTCAAGGTATTTTCAATTTATGGAACAGCGCTTCCAACACTTTCCAATGTAGATTCTTCGGTTTGTCCAATCTTAGCACCAGCATCAGCTTGACCACTGGTCGTGGCTCCATCAACACTATCGCCTACTTGAACAACTGGATTGCCGACAGCTCCAGCACCTGCAGCATTTGCGATTGCACCTGCACCGTTGGCAATCTTATCCAATTGTCTTCTATGTGGTGGTGGAGGTGGTGGAGGTGGGTTACCACCGCCGGTAGCACCACCAGTTGAACCTTTTGTACCGCTGATGAGGTTTGCAGTGTTATCTTCTGCATTTTCAATTCCATATCCGACACCATTGTCGGTACTTGAGAGAATGCTGTTCGCAGCAGCACCAGTGCCAGCAAGTTGTCTGGCGTTTATTTCAACTGGAGCGCACAATGTTGGAGCAGCTAGATAGAGTGCGAGAAGAGGAAGAAGGAGGTTCTTGATGGGTGCCATTATGAAGATGATGAGGTGTACCTTCAAGATGGTATTTGAAGGATGTGTTGGATGCTGTGTTGGATGATTGAATTAGTCTCTGAAGATATGTTGTCTTTATACTTGTCCATGTCAACTTTGAAGTCGTCAATACGTCAGTGAGCTGTTGTAGATTTTGCTTCGCGATAAGGTGTCTCCGACTTCAGATGGATTCAAACCTTGAGATCGGTATGCTACATCGAATCAACAGAAAGAATGACTTTGAAAGGAGTCCAAAACGTCATATCATCTGTATATCGTCTTTGTCCCTGACTGTTGTCTCAGTCAGTATCATCTCAAAGTAGATTAATGCTCTGCAGAACAAAAACCCTACCCGTATTCTCGGATGGATAGGCAAATTGACTTTCGAAGTGGCAGTACTCTTGCACAAATCTGAGAATATTTTGTTCGTCATGAGTATCGAATCAGAATGGAGTTCGCATCAAATTGTTGAATGGTGTCATCAATTTAACTTGAACAACCTTAAGGGTTTTGATGCTTATTCCGAGGTGTGTATCAAATCGGTGAAGATTTGCAGAAGCGGGAAGTGTAAAATGGGATCGTCGTATCAGTCTGGAGGTTGGTGGGTCAAGTTTGACTGCATATTCGTGATTCAATATCGGTTTGCATCATGCACCCCTTTCATGATAGTGTCTGCCCAGGCAGAAATGAAGCAATAGAGCCGCAAGATCCACATGCTAAGAAGTTCTTGTCAAGCTTGATCAAAAGCTTCGCCCATGAATTTCTGATCGAGCTTTGATTGTTCTCCCACGTGCTTTGATCTACGCGAAACTCAGGTGATCTGAGAATCACTTGTGGGTTATGATGATCAAGAAAATCACAAACTCAATCCGCACGTGAAATGTAAAGTAACTGAAGAAATTATGTAGTATCGTGATTTCGGGAAATGTCAAAAGTTTGACTTTCTGCAAGTTTTAGCGCTGACCAAATCAGTCAAGCCACCTAGATCATTTTGTGAGAAATTTGGGGATATTGTACCTTAACTCATCCGATCTGTCCAATCGTTGCTCAGTATACTCCAAAATACAAACACCCCGGCAATTGAGATCAGTCCCCTATGATTTCATTCTTGACACGTACTGATCATGAATGGTTGATATGTTGTAAGGTCTGCCTCGGAGACCATTTCCATGACTGATGATTTCGGTGCTCAATCCTTCGATAATGGTCCAAATGATCATCGTTTGAGATCAACTCATCCGGTTAATCAGCCGTGTAGCCGAAGTTCAGCGGATCTTAACACGTCGATCGTGAAAGTTCACCGGAATGCCAAGTATCTCCGGCGGGAGGAAAGATGACGTATGAGCGGTGGAACTTACAGGTCGTTAGAAAACCTCAATTGTATGGGTGTTGTGATGGACAGTGGTGGTTGACTCAAAGGAGTACACTCATCCAGCATGTTGTCGTGATGTATGCATGTACGATAGGTCCCGCTTATGGATTTGGTAGGGTGAAGTGAGAACAAGTGGGTGTTGCGATCAATCTGGCGAAGTTGTATACCTTGATGTGATGCTAATCCGTGTCAACCTAGGATCCGGCTTTACCTTACCTCTAACTCACCTATCATAAGACCTATTGTACTTGAGAGCCTAAGTATATTAATATACTAATCACGAAGCGCTAAGACTAGTTAATTATGATTTATTATCGACCTTAAGTATATTAATTTTTATAGCTTAAGTTATTTTTATTTCCTACTTCGATTCTTCTTAAATTTTAGTAGATTAGTTATATAGTCTCGATTTATAACCGGTTTTATTTATAAACTCTTATCTCGTACGTAGGGTATACGGTGGTTTAATAAAGTAAGGGTATCGGTAATATTTTAAATATAATTAATTTACGGCTCGGCGTTTATCCTCGCTATACGTTAGCCGGATTTTATAATCTTAACTCGGGTTTTAATATACTAAATTATCTATTTATTTCGATTAGCGGCTTTAAATATTTTAACTAACCGACCGCGCTTAAACCTAAGTAGATTAACGTATTCCCGCGTCTTTTTTATTAGTAGCGATATATATATTATACAGTTTTAATTATTTACTAGTTACTATTCGTTTATTATATTTATCTCGATTACCTCCCCTTATTATAGTATTATATAGTAGAGTAATTTTACTATAGGGGACTAAATCGAGATATAACTAAGTTCGAACTTAAAGAGATTAATATTTCGTATAATTTTCTTTTTAACTTTTATTACTATTTATTTATTATATTTAGGGTTAGGGTTAGGGTTAGGGTTAGGGTTAGGGTTAGGGTTAGGGTTAGGGTTAGGGTTAGGGTTAGGGTTAGGGTTAGGGTTAGGGTT